>CM065171.1:26184956-26579956 GCA_033026295.1 Channa striata
CTGCTGAGAGACACTTTAAATAAAAAAAAAAAACTAGGATAAATAGACTCTAAAAAAGCAAGAGGAAATGTTGTGAACTGTGTACACCTATCAGTCTCAGGTCTAGGTAAAAAGCAGCTGGACTTCATTAGGAAACACACTAAGATACTGATTGGACTGATTCATCCACCCCGGGGAAAGTCACCTCTCAGGCCTATTATGAGCAGCAACACAAGCAATACAACAATGTGTACAACATGCTAACTTAGAAAAAAATAATCACCTGATCGGTTTGACTGTTCGGAGCTAGGAAGAAGTGGAAAGAAAACTAAGCTCTTCATGTCAGTGGTTCAATTAACTGGGTTGTGACAGTATTATTGATCTTTTGGTGGATTACCTTTTCAAACAACATCCTGCTATAACATATTCCCCTGAAAAAACATTAAATCCAAAATCTAAGAATGAAAAAAGGCTGTGCTGCTATTTAAATCATAAGGACAACGATTTCTTTTATTGATTAGACTTTTTTGACATTTTTGATGGTCATTAACAGTAACCAAAAGTAGAAAATTGCGCAACGAGCAGGAGACATACTCCATATTTTGTAAAGTTCTAGTGGCGTATGAATAGAAATTAGATGAGCTTTAAAACAACCCAGTGGTCCCTGTCCAGGTATGGTGTCTATATATGAGATTATGAAGTGGTGTTGATTCTATCTTCCTAATCCCTCCTAGGTTTCCATAGAGAGAGGACTGCACAAACTCCACAGGGATTAATTTACCATTCACAGATTAGAGATATGGTCTCCAATATCATCATCCAGGAGAGGCATGGAAAGGAAGGGCTCAAGACTGAGAGCAGAGAGTGAGGGAGAGAGTAGAGGGACAGACAAATACACAGACTGAAAGAAAGAAATGGAAATGAATACACACACACACACACACACACACAGCAAGACAGCCCTTTCTCCTACAGCACCAAGCCTTAATGTCCTAGCTTGAAGACAAGAACATTAGAGCTCATTCCACCTCCTCATCTGGGCCTGAAAAAGCCTGGGCTGAAAATCTTAATTAATTGTCCAATAGTGCTGTGGGGTCATTATGCATTGCAATAAAGAAGCGTGTAATTATGAGATTTAACAGCCATTACCAGGGCCAGGAACTCATATGTCATCATCAGCAACCAAGCCGATGGTTTGGTACGGCTGTGTGTGTGGCTTGAAAGACAGCGCTCACACACACACACACACACACACGTATTATATATATATATATATATATATATATACTGTTTAGATGTATGGGAGGGAAATGTTTCTCATGTTAAAGATGAGCATCTTCAGACTAGAAGGAGAAGCGCATACAGACAAGAACACACACACACACACTTGCACACACACCCATCAGTCTGACCCAGACAATAAGGCAGCCAGCTGTGACAGCAGCCTGTAGATAAAACATTGCATCAAGATTAAATAGACAAAAAATACACACATTACGACTGCTCTGTCTTTGTGTGTGCATGTGATTATACAGGGAGGCACTGACTCCACACACCACGGTAGTTCACCAAATAGCAGGTGGGAAGTGACAGACGTGTACATGGATTAGGTGCTTTGTAGAAACGCAAGCTCAAGCAGAGCCACGACCAAAAACATGGTGAGAGGGACAGAAAACAAGTGTGACTACACACCTTATAACTCAATTAGAGAAAAGTGAAAGGACAAATATGAGAGGGACAAGCTGTCGCGTTAGCATACAGTACATCTGATCAAGGATTACAGCTAAATGATACGTTTCAACCTTTCAACGATGTGGGGTCACACACGGGTAAAACGGCAGTCACAATATATGACATATCATACAGTACAGGCTGTATGATATGTATATGAAATGCCCGTGTGCATGTGTGTGCTGTGTGCTCAGGCCGTAAGTCGTCCCCAGGTGGTGACAAGCACGCTCCAATCCCATTTTCCCACCTGCTTATTCCCTGATGGAAAGGATGAATCCTCCAGACTGTTATTTAGTAACAGTGGAGAGAGGACGGCGAAGGGAGGCAGAGGGAGAGAAAGAGGGGAGAAAATAAAAGAGGAAGATAGCGGGAACAGAAGGGCTGGAAAGGGAAGCGAGGGAGCGCAGAAGGAGAGGAAAGAGGGAGTAAGGTGGCATGACAGGAGGTGTAACAGAGGGAGTGAATGAGAAAAAAGATAAAGGGGAAAAAGAAAGACACAGACAGAAACAAAGGGGAAAAGTAGAGATATGTGGAAAAAGCGAGGGAGTGCGGAGGGAGAATAACTATTTCATGCCTGTCTGTGAACTTTGCATGAACCGACAGAAATAATGTGATGCCATGACAAGCCTGTCCCTCCTTCCACTAGATTTGCTGCATGCATAGGTGTGTGATATGTGTGAGGAGGATGTCTGCGAATCCCTGTGTGTGTGTGTGTGTGTGTGAACTCTTTATATTGCTTTTTGGCGTGTGTGTGTGTGTGTTCCAACAGATAGAATAGGATGATGATGATTTGAAATGGAGTTTGGCCTGTGCGTAATTATGATCATCTATCTTTATGCCCCGCCAGCATATCATATCATATCACATCACATCATCTCTCTCCCTCTCTCTCTTTCACAGGCAAACACACACACACACACACACACACACACACACACACACACACACACAAAAGCAAATTGAAAGTAGTAAAAGCTGACTGTTTGCTAGTGATGACTTAGATGATGATGGGCTCAGATGGTGTGCTGATTTATTTGTTACTGCTCGTCTCATGTCACATATTATAAAACTGTGCACGTCTGCATATGTGTGCATTTGTGCACGTTCACCGTGCGTTTGCATTTCTTTCTAAAGTGGCTGTATACAGTATGTGTGTGCGTGTGTTCACGGCTGTGTGTGCGCGACATGCTCTCCATGGTTGTGTGGGGAGGTCTGCGTGCATGCCAACGTACACGGCTTCTCTCTGTGTGTGTGACAGTCATTATTTGATGCAGATTAGTCAGTGTACTCAGATTGCAGGCTGTGTCTCAAAGGCTGATAGACAAATGAATTTGATTTGCTAATGTAATCAAACTAATAAGAAAACAGCGATGGGCTGCTGAGCATAAATCTCACAACTTCAATATTTGTGTATTTTTTCCCTCACTTTTAGTCGAACTGAAACACATCTTTCCACTTTTGTTAATGATTTTTATGACATTTTTAGTGATCAGAATCAGAATTATTAAAATTACTTTTAATGAAGGCTACAATCTGAAGCTGATGAAAAAAAAACTGCTTTTCATTAGACATCACTTTTAAAATCAGTGCACATATAAATATACAGTAATTTCATTGTCATGTGAATTTAGCAGATGCAATGTTAGCCCCCACAAGCTCTTATATCATTTTAACAAAATGCAAATTGGTCACATTGGAAAAAAAGCACCAAGACACAAAGAAAGCGATGCCCAGAGAAAGGAAAATGTTTTCCCTCCTCTGTTTTCTCATATTGATGACACACTTCCACTGCCCACAGGCTTAATCCAATAAAGAAAGCCCAACTTAATCCAAACATTAAGCTCAGATATCAAATATTCTTTTCCTAATTTGATTTCATCAATATTTGTTTTCATCTGCAAACAGAGCTGTTTGTTTAGTTTGGTGCACTGGACAATAGCACACACATTCATACACACACACGCACAAACCAAGACATCAACCTCTAAATGTGTTATGTAGCTAAGAGGTGAAAGAAAAGTTCCGATTCTAAATCTAAATGCGTTCCTAATAAAGTCACATTTGTGAATTGAATTTCATTGCATGAAGAAGATGAAGTCAGTCATATCACACCAAAGCAGAAAAGAGAGAATTGTTTATTTACATCGCTGATATGACTGGAAATCTGTGTTAATGTTTGTGTAGTATAGTAACATTCAAACAGCTCAATGCAACTTTACCTAAAACACATAAACCTTCATATTGATCATATTGAATCCCATATAACATATTGAAACCTTCATAATCATTCATCATAAATTTTGTATCTCTGTCAATTTCTATACTTGACTGCAATGTTCTGCCTTAAGACTAAACTTTTATCTTTCTTTTCAACAATAAATAAATGAACGGATTTACAAATCGTATTTCTAGTGTATGATGCATTCATGACAGAGATTTGGTTCATGACATACGGGTCATGCTCTACACTAACAAGTTCCTCTGGTGATATGTGGAAAAGGATCAGATCAAAACACCTGAAAGAAATGAGTCAATTTTTCTACGTGTACAAATGTTTTATGACAATACTGCTGTACTGTGCTGTGCTGACATGACGCTGTCTGTCTTGACCCACCTGATGAAACTTGGGCTGTATCCAAAAGCTCACAGCTACTCTGTGTGGATGACACATGTTTTTCTAGACATTGTTCAATATTATTTGCCGGATTTTTGTGTCTTTTGCAAGGTTGGAAAACTGGACTCAATGCTCTCAGGCTGTCCAGGATGAACCCTGCTTTAACATTGCATTTACAGGTGTGTGTCTGTGTGAACGCACTGTACATTTGTGTGCTGTGTTTGTGTTGAGGAGGCACCCAGCATGCTGTGACTGTCAAGGTGAACTAGTCTTAGTGGACAGAATGGGGGCAGGTCTGTTTGTACGTCTGCGTGTGCAGCCAGACCAGACATTTTATTGCAGATAGTAATATTGTTGAGAGGGAGACACACTAAAAATGAAGTAGGGGGTGTTCCGTGACCACAGATGGAGGGCGGAAATTGGGACAAGAAGGGGGAAATGCGGTTTCGGAAGTTTCGTGCCAATAAAGCTCAATGACTTAACAATTGGAAAAGGAAAAAGTGTGATTGTGTGAGTGGTGGTACAGAGATGTTTCTCTACTGATTTACCACTCTGTGCTACCGAGCCCAACAACCTCTTTGCTGATTGATGACATCACCAGACTTAATGAGGAAGGCTGTTGGGTGATGTCACCACCAGTCTGAGCTTTTACACTCTTCTCTCATTCTCTACAGTGACACACAAACACACACACACACGCACACGTGGTGCTTTATGCAGCTCATTGTCAAGTGTTTAAATGTGTTTCGCTGTTAATTTAGTGAGCTGCACTTTGAGAGTCAAAGAAGTGAGTGTCCATGTGCATTCATGTGTGTGTGTGTGTGTGTGTGTGTGTGTGTGTGTGTGTGTGTGTATAGAGGTTCCCTTTGGTTGCTGAGGCTCAACATTTGATTTGCTAAAAGGAGCAGGACACTTCTATGAATCAATATTTGCTGACTGTCTGTCGTACAGCTGTTTACTTGACTGACTGACAGTCTGAACGGTTAATAAGCAAATATCTACGTGAAAGTCTTTTATCGTAATACAAAGGCATATCGGAATGAGCAATCTTATCGAAGAGCAGCCCAACAGTACAGGGCTGATCCCTGCCAGGTAGAGACAGAAGCAAAACGAGAAATACAGGCTGGGGACAAGTGAGAACAGAGGGGGAATGGGGGGGCGATAGGGGGTATGGGGTTGAGAGATGAGATTGACTTGATAATGAAGAGGTTAAGGATACCATGGAGAGAGTGTGGGAGGTCAGGTCAGGGAGAGGGGGAATGGGAGGGAGAGTCCGAAAGAGACAGAGTTAGAAAAAGGTTAAAGAGGTGGGGGATGTTTAGTCATCAGGTCAGCACAGTATTGTGTTAAAAGCTCTTTGGGAGTAAGTAGGTTACACTGAGGGAACGGGTGCGACACCTTTGCTTCCCACTTGGCTCCTACTTCACAGCCTCTCTCCTTCTCCTTCTACACCCAGTGCGTTTTGTTTAAAGTCCTCTCTCCCCGGTCGTTTCCCATCACATACAGAGGAAGTGACATCAAATAATGATGGATATGTTTAATCTCATCTCTTAGTATGTGTAGGAATCAAAGACATTCAAACAAATGCAAACACAGAGATCATTAAAGTAAAAATGGACTTAATAAAAAGCTATTTCCTACGTGTAATACAATTCCCGTTCAAGCTGCTGCTGCTTTTGCTGACCTGTGAAGAAATTCCAGATTTTATTTTAAGTCTATGCAAAATAATGTCATGGGTTTTAAACCTCTTCTCCTATACTAACACTCTGTGTTACAAGTAAATAAAAAACGTAAAACTATAGAATGCCACATTTTTAGTTTTAGTATAAACAAAATGTGATGCTTCCTGTGACACACACACACAAAAGAGGATCAGTGCAAACACAACTGCTTATGTTTATGATTGAGCCTTGTCCTTCCGACCAGAGAATTCCAACAATTTCTGCTTGATTTGTAAGTTTGTTTTTAATTTTAAATGAATAATGACTGGTACCTGAAGGGCCTTGCAGAGTGTGTCAGAGCAGGGAGATCATGCTAAGGTTGGGCCTCAGGTGCGTGTCTTAGCATTCGTAGCCAGAGCAGTGAAAAAGAATTTGAGTCTTTCTTGGTCAAACTACAACAAGTGAGACAATTATTGTAGAAACCCCTTAAATTTACATTATGTTGAATGATTAAAAACAGGAAATGTACTTCTCAAAATAGCTCTGATATAGATCGGTTAACACGATTTCAACAGCTCCACAATGGTAGTTCCAAAGAAACCAACGGGAGAGAATACTGAACTAAAGTGAGACAGGGGCTACCAACCATCTAGACCTCGATGCCCAAAATCAGCTGAGAAGTAAGAGGAATAAAAGCAGGGAACATACGGAGGAATTAGACAAATCGAGAGAAGCGTGCAGAACATGAAGTAAGAGGACTTCCCCTGTCACCTACTATCCCAGCACCACCACTCCTATCTCCATAAAGGCTGATTAAACGAATAGACCGACAGCATGCCCCCCGCCCCTTCATCCTCCTTCTCCCATTTTTACAGCTCAATCATACTGCGTTGCTGCAGACACATAAACCGCTTATCCTGAGTGTCAAAATTGAAAGGGGAACGAAAGAAAGATTGGGAGAAAGACTGTAAGAAAAGAAAGAGCAAGTAAGAGGAGATAGGGAGGCAAAAGAATAGTGGAGGGGAAGTGTGGGGGGATGGCCCAAGAGCAATTTCTTTCTTGAATAAAGAAAGAGTGGGGGAGGGGGCTGTAATAAAAAGCACTAATGGCAAGGCCCCTGGTTCTGGTAAAATAGACTGTGTTATAGGTTCTGGCTCTCGTTCGTCGACTCATTCATTTGTTCCTGCCCTGCTCTTTCGTCAAGTGCTCGCCTGTCTGTCTTTCTCTTTTGTGTCCACAAGTCTAGATAAGAGCTGCTAGCATGACTGCCCGGTCGTCATTTAGTTATTATGGGTAAGACAGAAAGAGAGAGAGAGAGAGAGCGCAGATGAGGGAGTAAGAGACGAGAAAGGAGAGGAAGAAAAGACTAATTCTACCACAGATAAATGGCACATTTTTGAATGGCCTTTCTTCTTTCCCGCTCTCATTCACTCCTGTTTAAATGTTTGCTGTTCTCCTCCTTCAAACACACACTTACACTCTTGACAATGACAAGCAGCCTAACGTGCAACTGGAGTTGTGTCGTGGAGAGCTATTAAAATTACATCTTCTTTTCACTAATCCATATTATTGTATGCTGAGGCCTTTCATGCTTTTTGAATAATACTCCGGTGATATTTTCACGTACAGTGTTGTGCGTAAATGCGCTGAACGAGCTCTCGAACACGCACACAGTGAACGGTGAATTGGATCCAAAACAAATGTTCACCAGTGTGTGTCTCTCTACACTGTGAGCCGCCCGCTCTCCACCGGCTTACCTCTTCATCGTGGCATTCAGGCATGAACGCAGCTCAGGTCAGTTATGTTTTGGACGACTAGAGGCTTCTACAAGGTGTACAGAAGAGGTGGCCAACACCGGTCCTCAGGGACGTCCGACCTGCTTGTTTTCCAACCCACTGCTGATTGCCTGACTCAGAGGGTTCAGCCACTATTTACTTTGTATTCCCCCCCTTCACCCTAAACTAAATGGTACCTTCCACCTAAACGAGCACACCTGATCCAGGTAATCGGCGGTGGGACAGGTTGAACACGAACAGGGCAGGGCTCCATTTCTATTACAATAACAGAAGCTACTCTCCAACTCCCCCTTCCCACTTATGAAAAGCATCTTAAGCAAAGATGTTTTATAAGGTGTGAGGTCAGAGAGACAAATTAATTTTTTGGGACACGAAGCAGTTCATTTCATTTCATTCAATGTGAACTTTGAACTTGCAAAGCACTGACAGTGTATGTAAACGTGTGCTTGCACCCACCTCACTGTGCTTCATCTATTTCACACACATACGTGCAGTTCTGAGGAGCGTGTGCGTGGTAGTGTCCTGTTCGTTGTGGGAAAACCAGACACACACACAGTGTCTGAAACCTCATTTTCCCCTCCTAATGACATATCAAATGTTTGCATATAGGCCATATCACTATGGAAATGAGCGCGCAAACACACACATCCACAAACAGCACGTTTTAAAATAAAAGACCCAATCAAAGAGACGTGTCAGTGTGTGTGTGTTAGTGTGTGTATATGTGGGAGTGTTGTCACAAGTCTCTAAGGCTGGGGGACTGTGTGTCAAACATGACTAGCAACACACACACACACACACACACACACACTTGCACCGTAGCCTTGTTATCCGGGGGCCTGTCTTGCAGGCAGCCTCTCTAACGCTGAGTGATGTTTAAATTAGTTTACAATTTAGCCTCCTCGCTATCCGCAGACGGCTCTTAACTCAGTGTGTGTATGTGGTGTGTTTTTGTGTGTGTGTTTGTGCGTGTGTGAGCGTAACAAATTGTTGCCAGTACGGCAGACATCTAATGACTTCAAATTAGCTGCCTGGCGCTCGCCTTGACACGTTGTTACCACTGTTAGCAGCCTGAGTGTGCGTGTATGTCCGTGCGCGTATGCAGCGCTGCGCAGCCATATCATGAAGCATAAATTGGCTTCACCTCTCCTCCCTCTGCCTCTGTCTTTTTTCTCTTTGTCTCTCTCCATCAATTTGATTAAAAAAATTACTGTACCATGGCGAGCAAAGATGTGTGCGTGTGAGCACACACAATCATCTCACACAGACATACACACACTCGACAAGATGTGAAACAAGACGGCTGCAAAAAAAGGTTAACAGGTCTATTCTATTCAATCCTGTTCAGGACTTTAGTCATTGTACACTTTTTATTGTTTGCCTTTTGTGTGCGTGTGTGTGTCTGTGTGTAAGAGGCTGATAAAGAATGTTGAGGAGGTGTATTTCTTTCTGACAATCCTTTCCACCCTGAGTGAACAGTAGATCACTTTGTGTGTGTACATGTATGTGTGTGTGACTGTGTGTGAGTATTAGATCAGTGTTGTAAACAGTGAGGATTTCATAAGGTGTTCACATCACACACACACACACACACACACACACACACACACACACACACACAGAAGATGAAGAGTTCTATCTTTCTCTGTGAGCAGTGGATTGCCTTTCTCGTTCATCTAATCACGCCATCTTCTCTCCTCCGCCAAGCAATCGTTGTGCTTCGCTCCCTCCACGCAGAATGCGGCACACACACACACACACACACACACAAAATCCGCACACACTCAGTCTCAGAACGTAACCTGGCTAACTCAGTCTACTCACTTGTAAAAGTAGTGAGCAAAAGGGAAAATTCCAATGCAAAACAATACATTGCATTCGGGATTTTTTTTATGTATTTGTGCGTCCAGGAGGTGAGGAGGGAGACACACAGAATGGGGTAGAGATGTAAATTGATTTCAAAAAAAGAGAGCACAAAGGGGGTCACTGGGAGATTAGAGGAAATGAGATACTGTAGTATTGGTAGGAGGATATATGCTGTTTTTAAAGGGAAAAAAATTCAAAGAGCTATACAGTTTATTTGGATCAATATATATGTCTGCTTAATGGCCATATAGCAGGACACAGATCAATAGGAAGCAATGTATATTTCAATCTCTCTTTAACCCTTTTTACTCTTTGTCTAGATGATTTTCATATTTATTGATATAATACATTACATTCAGGACCTTTTTGCCAGCATCATTGACCTTACTGTTACAGATAATGTATATGCAACATGAATGAACGAGTATTTAACATTTAATCTTGAGTTTCCACCAACAATTGAGTAGAGGCAACAGGGGGTAATTCCATTCAATTCTACTCTCCTGCATTCTATTCCGTTCCATAACCAAATTTCCAGTTGACAACAGGACTAATCTTTGTGCTAATCTGCATTACTCTGAGACACCGCTCTTCCTCCTCTCTGCTGTCACAGCAGGCTTCCTCACTAAAACTAAAACCAGATTATACTTTTCAGCTCTTCTTCCTCTTTGTTTTGCTCTTTCATTTCTCTTTGTTTCAGCTTCTATGACCATATGCATAATCATATCTTATTTTCTTGGTTCCAGATTTTCTTTTGGCTCTGACATTATTTTAATTTTCCTATTTCGTACTCCAGATTCAATTTTGAACAGATTAAGAGAGAGAAAGGAGTTAGTTTAAGCCGATTAGATCAGATTGTGCTTTAGTGACGAACCTGTAGCGAGGCACAGATGTGCTACAGACTGAAACACACATTGTGCTTTGTGAGTTTAAAGGTCTATGTAAGATGTATGTCATGGTGAGTGGACACACACACATGTCCAGAAACATACCCGCATGTCAAAGGTATGGGGATTGGACTGTTTGGTTCAAAGGGTCAAAATGTGTGTGTGTGTGTGTGACAGATGATGTGATACCAGTCGGTGCATTTTGGTTGGTCAGTGGGATTCAATAGTTCAAAGTGTCTCGGTGGAAGGATTAAAGTGAAAGGACACACCTTAGCACCTGTGTGTACTTGTGTGTACACTATGCAAGGATGCATCTGTCAGTTTTCAGGCACACAGCCTCAACGTACTCTGTCTATACGGTACCTGGGTGTATAAAATGTGGGCATAGTGTCTGGCCGTGGACTAAGGTGCACACTGAATGTCGTTCCTACCTGGGATATGTTTAGCCCAGCCGATGTTGACCACCAGCTCTCTGTCCGCCAGGTCGCACAGCGTAGTAAGGGCCTTGATGTCGCTGTCTGGTACTGTTGGGTCAGGCATGGCATAAATCTTCTCTGGCTCGGCCACCAGCAGGTGAGAGACGATTTTGTTATCTGCAAGGCAGCCAAAGGCAACTGACATGACCACCAGACAAGGAGAAAGACACAGAGACAAAGAGATGGTGAATTTTCGCTCTAGAAGGCTGCAAGCTCTTCCACACCGATCCGGTGAAAAGTGTGACAGGTCACATGCAAAGGCCCTGGTTACAAGTTCAGAGGTATCTCCTCAAGTAGCATCTCATGTGAACAGTGAGAAAAAAAGATCACAAAGTTAAATGTTCTAGTTTCAGTCTATAATGTACATCGCATAAGAACAAACTAAAAATCTTTCCTTTAGAAACCAGCAACACTGCAAATAAATGAAACAAATGAAGTTCTTAAATTTTCTAAGGCTTTCGCAAGTTTACTCAGTTTCATAAAAAATATTTTGTGTGAACAGGATCTAATAAGAAAATGCTTGATTACATTGCCTTGGAATATCCTTTGGAATTTTTCAACAATCAAGCACGCGATAATTGATTAGATTCCAGCGATTTGGCAGGACTAAACATGAAAGAGCATCTGAGAAAAGATCAAGAAATTATTGAAATGCTTCCAGATTAGGAGACGCTCCAAGGTGTGATTAAAGGTGATTACCGCAGGTGATTCAGGTTGCTCAAAACGCTGTCTTTTGTATCGCAGCCTTAAGAAGCTTTGCTGACACATGCAGAAGGGAAAGATAATACTGAAAGCCAAACAGCTCAGCTGCTAACAGTGACATGTGGTGATGAGATCTCTATGGCCCATTAGTAACAGACTGATACCCTGCTTCCAAATTAATCCACTGACTAATCAAGCATGGGAATAATAACAGAGGATAGAAGAGCAAGAGAGGGGCAAGGCACGGAGGAAGAGGGAGGCAGCGAGAGATAAGCAACGGAAAAAATAGAGGAAGACAGATAGGTAGAAACAGAGCCACGGACATATTGTTAGAGACAGACAGGAAGAGCAGAGAGAGCGACATCTAGATAGAGATAAACAGCAAACCAGAGTGAAACAGAGTTGGGGGGATGGGTTGTGTATTGATCTAACACTCTCCACACCCAGTTCGGTTGTGCATACACACACACATCTGTACGCATTATACTGTGTGTATATATATATACACATATACACATATATATGTATGTATCCTTTGCATCATCTTCCCTTTAGTTCCAGCTCCAGGGTCGTTTCAGCCCAACCAATCCCAGTCACACTGCAGTATCTGTGGGTAAATCTTATTTAATGTTTCCCTAATTAGAATCAATGGAAGCCCATTTCCAAACCCTGGGCTATTGTTCTGTTCTCACACAATCAATGAGGACGCTGAGGCTGGGGATTGGGCTACAGATAGATAGGCGATGTGTATGTATCTGTGCGGGAGACAGAGGGACAGAAAGAGTTTGTGTGTGTGTGTATTGACTGCATGTGCGAGAGGAGTAAAAAAGAGGGGCGTGGGAAGTCTATATCAACCCTGTGTTTTGTGTTGACGGTTCATTTGATCGTTAGAGACACACACAGCACTACCACATGCTAAGGAAGACATTTAAAGGAGAGAGTTAGACGTGAAAACGTACTTGGCGAGATCAAGAACGTGACTTCTTTTTTAAATCCAGAAGGTTACAAATGGATTGAAAAATTAAATATTGCTAAACACCTGGGAACATGTTCCGTCAGAGGAAGTGCACAAATGCTGTGTGTATGCAAACACTTGCATTACAAACACACACACTCACATTATCCCATCACTTCAGTGATTAGTAGTGCAGAAGTCCTGGTAAGCTTTAGTGCAGCCATTCAGCATATTGGCCTAAAGCAGAATATGCTTCAGCTTTAAGCAAAATGGGCTTTAGGGACCAAGCTGCTAAACACTGCTCAATCTGCACTACGTGTGGGTGTGTGTGCGCGAGCAGACGGCTAGCTAGAGAGCTAACTCTAGTTTTGATGTGGTTGCCAGATTGGATTTAATCCGGATTAGGGTTCTGGCTGGTCCCCCTCCCTCCCTCTCGCCTTACGCTCTCCTCTGTTCGCTCTGAGAAACATGTAGGTTCAGTCTCCCTATTTCTCGCCGTGTTTGCCTGACACTGTTTCTCAGGTTTGGGTGATGGTTTTCAATAAATACATTAAATTGTAAATGAACGGCTTTATAGTGAAATATCACACAAATTTAATTTTATGGCCCCAAACTGGTTGCAGTGCTCACGGGTAGATAAACTTTGTCCCAATCCAGATGGGCCTCTCGCAACCCCGTGTCTATTTATGCGTGTGCAAATGTGTTTAAATATTTGTACCTCTGTAAACAGATGGTGATGTCATTTGTACATCTGCTTTCTAAACAACAACCTTCCTGCAAGTTTATTTCTATAGAGGGTTTCCACGTGTGCTATCGATTTTATGTTCCAGGTCATTTTCTCCACATACAATTTCAGATTATGTGCAAATTGTTATAGTCAATTTGTATTTTATAAGTTACAGGACATTGAAGAGAGCGTGCACATTTCTTTCTTTGAGAATCCCAGTCACTGACGGAGTTGTTTTCTGTAAAGGTGTGCATGCTTACATGGCTTCTTGGGGGGCAGGGCCAGCTGCGGGTTCAGGTATGGACTGTTGTCTGCATCTATCCGGCGTTTATACTTTTGTCTTCCACCACGAACCCTGTCCAGACGCACTCCTGCGACAAATTACAGAGGAAAAAGAATGTGTCAATATAATGTGGACTGATCCTTAGACAGAAAAACAACACATCTGCATGTTTGCAAGCACTATAAAAAGAGAAAGCAGAAATTGCAAAAATTGGAGAATGGAAGATGGTTGGAAATGACATGAGTGTGAGGAGTTGAAAACTCAGCTGTTTCTGCAGCTTATGCATGTGTGTCTCTGCGCCTGTCATGGTTGCAGGCACTTTTATGTGATTGTCAAGCTTGCTAAACATGCTGCCCTCTTTTGTTTTACAGCAAGACAAATTTATGGAGACGCCATCTGAGTAAAACAACTCTCTCTCACTTTGTCTCTCTGGCTCTCTGACTCTTTTAGTGTCTCTTGCCCAATCTCGGTCTCTCTATTGCTCTCTCTCTGTCTTGTTAATTAATTGACACAAAGGAGTCCTAATTTAATTAGGCCTATCTCTCCAGGGATTGGATGTTACCGTGGTTACCACTTAAAGATGGATAAGGAAGACAGAGGTGTCATGTACCCTTGGAAAAGAGGAGAGGAGGTATCTGAAACGGCTGTCAAACATTTCCATATTAACTATAAGTTATATATTTTGTACAGATTTCCTTTGGAGAATGGCAGGTGAGACGGGTGTCTCTGTTTCTGTTTCTATTCTATTAACCTGACTGCTTGTCCAAACCATTAAATTCTTACATGATGTGCATTTAAGAGAGTAAAGATGTGGTTTAATTGTAAAGAAAGAATGAAAGATGAAGAGGAGAATTGAGAACGCAAGATTCACAGATTTCAATCCCCCGGAAATGGGCTGACTACGTTGAAACACATCTGGGATAATTAATAGAAGGACTTCCTGTTGGCGGACAAACCGGTTGCAGAGCATGTTTGTGCATTAGCTGCCATTTGTAAGTGACCCAGAGTTCACATGTTCCCCACTGTATCTGTGTTTTTATACATGGGCACTTTCTGGTGGCTGCTTTAATTCAAATAATCTCACAGTAATCTGGAAATTTAGTCAGCTAGAAACCTCGAACTAGCCCAGGCAGCAGTCAACCCAGTGAACTCAACATGACATGCATCTATGTGTGTGTGTGTGTGTGTGTGTGTCTGCACACGAGACAGAGATAGGTAGACAGAAGGGCTGACAGTCCAGGTACAGTGGGGGGGCCAGTGTCAGCAAACGGTCAAGAAACTCTTAACACCAGGAGGTAAAACTCACTCACACACCCCCTCTCTGCTTTCTCAGTCTGTCTCACACACACACACACTCACACATCGTCTGTGTTTCTCTAGCCCACACCCCCGTGTTGTGTTTAGGTAAGCCTCGGCAAGCGGCTTGCTCATTCTCTACCTGGGTCAGTGGCTGGTCAGAGGAGGAGGAGGAGGCGAGAGTAAAAAGTGAGCAGATATCTGAGATGGAAGGCTGAGTAAAGACTTGTTCCAGTGTCTGTACTTTATGAACGCCTCCTGTTAACCAGTTCATCACATATTTACTGCAGAGTCCCCTCTTCAGAACAAGAAATGAACAAACACGCACGACATCGTACATGCGTTCATTCATTTACAAAGGCAGCTTGATTCCCACGCTGACGATACCTGTGGGAGCAGCTGCCCCCGGAGCATGCTCAGCACTGTACTGCTGACCTCACTTACTGCCCCCTTCGTCAGGGTCAACAGCTGGAGCAATAAGCCTGATTACTTTGCACCCATGATGAAAATTGTTGTCAGATTAGTTCAGATTCTAAGACAAAAAATATAAAATCTTCATGGAGCAGAAAACCAATCTGACACGTTTCAATTCAAACACTTGAAAATAAAAGGTTACAAACCAGTGAACTAAACATACAGATATATTTTTTTTTTATGCAGGTGCCAAAATTCATTTTAAATTGACAGTGTCCTTTAAGATACATGTTTATTTTCAACTGAAAGGGACAGAAACATCTTTCATGTGGCTCTTGTAAGTGAAATTACTGGCTTGAGGTCAACTGTTTTTTTTTCTGTTATCAGTGTCATAAGTGACGCCTTTTTCCTGACGTGTGCTGTGGAGCATTTGGAATTTTCAATGTAAAACAAATAACACAGCTGGAAGATCATACATATGGCATTTTTAAATAACAAGACCACTCAGTTTCAACACAGACCATATACACTTTCATGCTACTTTTTGCAAAATGCAGTCTTTCCTTCGACCCCTCAGTGACTCTTAAATGCAAGCTCTCAATTTTTCTCTTTCTCTTTTCCTTATATCTAAAAGATCCAGTGCTGTGCAGAGCTGACTTCATAAAGAGCCCTCTCTAACTACCTCATCTATTTTCCAGCAAATTAACTCTCTCTCAGCACTGATTAATGATCAAATATAAATGAATCAAATTAAAAATTGAAAATTATATTTCCAAAGCCCACAAAAAAGAGACAGGAAGAGGCTAAGGAGAGAGTGAGAGTGCTTTACCTCGTCTTAACAAATGAGCCTTCAAATCATAAAGGATGGGCCAGAGGAGAGAGAAGGGAGGGACTGAGGAGAGGAGACGAGAAAGAGGACTGTGGCTGGGGGAGAGGAAATGTAAGGATTAGAAAAACGTAAATGTAAAAAAGAAACGCGAAGGAAGAACAGAATAATTGAACAGAGAATGGGAAAGAAATGGAATAAAAGGCGAGAGAAACGAAATAAAATTTAGATAAAAAATGATAAAAGGCCTTAATGGAAGATTATGGTAAAGGCAAGTGGGAAGGGAAAAGAGGACAGAGGAGAATTGAGTAGTGCATAAGTTGTCACATAAGAGGAGAGGGGGACAGAGAAGTAATGGATGGGCTAGTAAACAAAGGAAGAAAGGCGAATAAAAATGAAAAAAAAAATGAAATGGGAGATAACAGGAAGGATGGAATAAAGGCTAATATAAGAAAAAAAAAACAGAGAGGCGATATGCCTTGAATAAACCGTATACATTTAAGGCAACTAACAGTACTGTAGTAATTTTATGACAATTTCTTATAATTATTAAAAATATATATATTTCGTGAGTTATTAACATAACATTTTTATTATGGAGCTGTGGCTAATCAGCCTCAGCCAATGGGCACATCCTCCTGTAGTGCAGCTGCAGTTTCGTACAGTAATAGTGGCCAGTGGGAAACTTTTATTGCACATTAAGACTTAAGACAACAGTGAAAAGTAACGTTGAAGGCAGCTCGCTTAGCTTTAGCACAGGTGGCCTATTGTATCGCAACTGAAAGAAGAAACGTGCACAGTCGACATTTCGCTCCTCACCCAGCAGCAACGCAAACTGTCTGCAGAAGTTTTGCTGTGTGCACCTTCAGCAGTGCTGGGCAGGGGTGGGCTTACCCTTGTGTATCCAATTTCATGGTTAGCTGTGACGTCATAGCAGGTGCAGTTTCATCACTGCTCACTCTGAAGGAGATGCTAACTTCTAAATACCTTAAAAACACTGCTGGGCTGTAATTTGACAACACAGCAGGGTCCCTGCCATGATCTTAGTCCACCCCAAGCATTTGTGTGTGTGTGTGTGTGTGTGTGTGTGTGTGTGTGCTTTGTTGTCCATTACATCAGCTCTTTAAAATCAAGCACTGTACAGTGGCTTGACAAAGCACTTAGTGGTGTCCAAGAACCCAACAGTGACTTCAACAAAGCTTCAGAAGTCCTGTGCAGAGATGGGGAACCTGTTGGAAGGATGCCCATCACAGTAACACGCCATCAATCAGGCCTTTAGTGGCTAGACGTTAGTCACTGTGAGTAGAAGGCATATGGCCAAAAGAGTGCAAAGCTTGCAGACAACATTAAGACATCGCTGCCAAAAGGGTTAAAAAAGTATTAAATAAGGGAAATAAATTTTAAATAATTTGTAAATTTCAAAAAACATGTTTAAGTTTGTGTTTATGGGCCGTGGAGTTGACATAGCGGATATTGGTCATGATATCCATTTTTAACCTGAGCTAAAATAAAGCCTACAAAAAAGTGAAGGTGTCCAAGTACTTTGTGAAACCACTTTCACTCACACTCATTAATATTGTACCACTTTTGTCATATGCTATACACGCACCCAGTGACAGTGATGAAGGTGAATCATTCCTATTGTGGGAATATTGCTGTCTGTCAATAACAGGATCTGCACTGATCACATCAGCATAGATTTTACACTGCACTGGTGTTGCTGTGCCAGCATACGTGTGTGTGTGTGTGTGTGTGTGTGTGTGCGCGCGCTCTCGAACAGTTGAAGGATTGCGAGTGAAATGCCTTTGACACCTAAGTGGTTTTGAAGAGAGAACCTGCAAGCGTGGAAAGAGGGAGGCTAAGAGAAATGGATTGATTTCAGATGGTATGATGATATGATAAGAGAATGAGGGAATGAAAGAGGGCGAGAAGTGTTGGGCTACGGTGGAAAGAGGACGAGGACGACAAATAAAATTTGATCAGAGCAAAGGAAAAGAGGGATGGGAAGAGTACAAGAGGAAGAAAGCATTTAAAGAGGCAGAGACGAGGAGGCAATGAGATGGGGAGAAGGGGAATAGAGGGAGAGGGGTAATTTTATGGAAACTGAAGTTGTAACAAGGTTGAAGTCTCTGTTCCACCTTAGACCAGGTTATCACCTTCTGTTTCTCTGTCTATTAGTGTGTGTGTTCAGTGGAGTGTTGAAGTAATAACATAAAGGGTTTTCCTTGGTGGCTGGAAGAAGTGATGGGTGCGTAAGCTGGGAAAGACAGCCGGCGCGTTTATCTAACGCGTGTACGTGTACACACACACACACACACACACACACACAGACACACACAGTGTGTGTTTGTGGAAAAAAAGTTTCATATGAAGATGGTGGGCTCATGTTTGCTCCTGAGTGTTAAAGAGTCAAGGTCGGTTTAAAAAAAGAAAAGGAGGAAAGCATGAGTGAAGGGAGCACGAGGACAATAACAGGAAAGAGTGTGTGTGCAGTGTCATGTGGTGATGTTTGCTTAGACCAGAACAGATCAGAACAGTAGTGCCCGAGGCAGCGGGCAGGTGGCTGTCACTGGTGTGTGAATGTGTGTGTTTGTGTGAGAGCGTGTGTGTGTGTGTGACACCCTGTGAGGTCCTTAAAAAGTGTTACCTGTTCTCTACTAAAAGGCATTTTGTTTGTCATTTTAGGGCAGCGTTTATGACATACGGTGACACAATATGCACCAGCATTTCCCCGGTCCGGTGTCCCAAAATAATGTATTTTACTGGGGAAACTGCACTGTGTCCTGGTATTTATGGGAATATAGTGCAAAAGTAAGTTACAGTAGCATCAGCGTATTTTTCCTCTAGATTGATGAACTGATGTCGGTGACCTCAAATCAGTTTGACTATTTCATAAACTGTCACCATTAAGCCAAACAAACGTCTATAAATGAGCAAAACCTCATGCTAAAAACATTTGCAACCTGTAGCACGCCGGTGATTTGAAATGGAATATCTGTGTGCTCGCAGCCTGCAAAGCACATAAACCGTGTCGCTCTCTCCTCTAGTAAACTTTGTTTTAATCTACCTGTGCAGACAAATGCTGCTCTTTGATTTGACACAGACAGAACGGAAGCAGTTTTAGCCGGTGTTGCCTAGCTGAAGCTGCCAGCACGAGAAAACGTTAAGGCCCCATTACTGCGGGGTGCCATCATCATCATTGCCACCACATTTCGTCATGTGACAGAGCCTTCCTTCTAGTTATGTTTTGTATGAGCAGTGTTTCATTTTCTCCTGCGACACTTTAATTAATCATTTTTTATTAGATATACATTTGACCAGGCAAAAAACAGTAAATTGTGACTAATAAGAAACACCGTGAAGAGCAGAAATGTGCATTCTGCTACTTTTTGCTACTATTTGCTAAATGACAAAATAAAGGTTAATGTGTATATTAAAAATGTTATAGCAATGAAAATTATGCCAGGGCTAAATAAATCATTTAAAAAATACCTTTAGGTTCTGAAAACGTAAATGTACATTAAATATATTAATGTTAAAAATCTTTACTTACTGTGCATCCAACATTTGTTAAAGCAATTCTTGAAAATTATTTTTCTGCTTTCCAACAACCTAAAATCTGCAATCCCAATTTCTAAATTCACGAGGTGGTAAAGCACCACACTGACAATGAGCATATGCGACACACGGAGATGTTTTGTGAAATTTCTTTTCAGACATAATAAAAAGCATTGCCCTACAACTGAAAACAACAGCTAAATTTAAAGTCTCCCGTTAATAAATAAATGGTTATGCTCATACAGCTTCATTAGAGCAGTCAGATACTAAAACAAACAACCACAATCCGTGCCCCTCCGTCCCCTCCGTCCCCTCCCACCTGTGGTGCATTTTTCCTCAAAAGAAACAGAACGAAGGCGTATGCAAAAGAGAGTGAACCACTTAGGCAGATCTCTCCTCACACTATTTCCATTATCGCTCCTTTCTAGCTGGGATGCAACCAGATGCCAATCTCACACACACACACACACACACACACACACACACACACACACACACACACACACGCTCAGGACAGACGCTACAGGGCCAGATTTAGCTACAAGTATCCCATGAGGGAACACCAGACGCCACCAGTTGTCTGGCGCTCCCCTCCTCTCCTCTCGTCTCCTGTCCTCTCCCATCACTCTCCTCCTCTAGTCATTCTCTCCTTTTATTATTTACCTGCTTATAATCTATTATCCCTCAATTAATTACTAATATGGATAAAAAATGGTTTTATTAGAGACTTTCTACGTGTTTCGCAAGAAAATATGTTTTGGCCATTCTTGATAGTGGCTTGCATGCAACAGTCAGGATCACTGAGCTATGAGGAGAGTTATGACACACACCACCAGCTGTATACACACACACACACACACACACACACACACGTGAGGACCAGCACTCACGCAGACTGGAGCCTTCCACCCGATCTCACTCATTAGGTCTCGGAGGCCGTGGAGAGCGCGGCCAAAGTTGGCACGAGCTGTTAGTGTGTGTATGCGTGTGTGTGTGTGTGTGTGTGCGTGCGTGCTTGCGTGCGTGCGTGCGTGCGTGCGTGCGTGCGTGGGGCAGTGTGCCAGCGTTTTTATTTGCAGTCCGTGGACTTTTCTCTCCAGTAGTCGTACCATCTGAAACCAGCTGGCCATTTACGACATCATAGAGATGGAGACTCTGGTTTTGGATTTAGCATATTCTGACTGTTTAACCACGATTCATCACTCGTGCCGTCATCAAAGCTGCTGCGTTGTAAGGAAGCGGTTCTGTCAATATGACCATGTGTACAGTATCTATATGCATACTGAGCACCGCTGGCTCTGGGGTGGTGCGCCTCTGCCAAAGCTTTTCATCTTCAGATGTTTGCATTCTGTTCATGACATTTCTCTGCATTAATGATGATGTTGAATGTGGCAAATCCGTGTAGCTTTGCCAATTGTACATACACACATATAAACATAACTGACATCCATGGTGTTATTAGCGTTGCTTGTTTACAGCACATTCGCTTATTAAATAAATGTATTTCCTGGGGTGAGCATGTGTTAATGCACAAACTCCCTCTCTACCTTCTCACGGTCTATTTTCCTTTATCAGGTCTTCTACCTGCCATTACAAACATTCGCTAACCCAACACTCCGCTCTCTCTGGACCACGCCCCTGTGACCTTTCGGTCTTCAGCTGACGCATCGTTATGACCTCATTAAAAATGGACAGACAGCCATTGCCAGAGGGGAAGTTCTCATAATATAGTCAGGCCTTTTAATTGCCTTGCTCCAAAAATTAGCTGCTACATATTGGTGGGTGGGTGCCCCATGTTTGTTCGTTAATTCAGTTTACCCTCCGCTCGTTTATCCCTCTCTTCTCCTCCTCACAGGAGTGGGAGAGAAAATCCAATATTTCACACAGACGGGCCTTGCATGTGTGTATTCACACAATCAGGTGTGTGTTTAAGAGGACATGCAAAGAAACAGCTCCACTCTGAGTTGGTTTAGTGACCCCTCTGGCCTCTTGTTCTCCCCTCTCTTCATCACACACACTTCTTGCTGCCTCACTTGCTCCTCATCTCACACACTCTGTCTCCCAGGGCGACAAAGCTAATTTGAGGCCGATCTTGCCCTTAGGGGTAAACTACAGCACACACACACACACACACACACACACGCTCTACTCTATGTCCTCCACCCCAGTTTCTCTCCACTCTTACCACTTTATCCCCACCTGTCTCCTGTGAGCCAGCCCCTGACAACCACAGTTAGCTTTGATGCTAACTGATCCAGCCAATTACAATTATCATCTGGTGCAATGATGCTTACACACTAAAAGCCGGTATGAACCACACTAAGCAAAAATTTTAAATGTTTGTGTGCCGACAGTTTTTAGTTAATGTGAGAACATTTTAATGCAAATAAGCAATGAAACTGTCAAGTACATTTTTCAATGTCTGTTTCATTTTTTCTTTTTCAGCCTTTTCAGCAAGACCAGTGGAAAATGTTGGTTTTGGGTTACAGTAGTGGATAAAATAAAACTAATGCCAAACCAAACCAGTTGTGCTGCTAATTACCAGTAAACGTTTGAAATACCACTATTCAAAGCTTCTCTTACAAATAACACATCTGTCCCGCCCTGTTTTTTATCAGTGGTATTATTTTAAGTATTTTTGATAATATTTAAAGTAAAAATCCAAAACAAAAATGATGTCCTTTTTTTTCAGTTTTCGCCAGTTTCAGGTTTTGACAGAGGAAATTGTGGGCTTCTCCTTTTTTTGTAAAAGAGTACCAACATTTTTTCCCATGTCTGGATTGGAAGAAGCACATCCACAGTATTCACTAGTTTAAAAAAACAGTAAATTACATGCAGTATTATAAACTAATACATGTGCTATCAAGCAAAGGCAGAGAAATATGTTTAGCTCTTATATAGCTGTTGATCTTCTTCAAATTTCCCATGGGTTTAGAAGTGGTGAAAATAAGAAAATATAAGAAAATGGATGTATCAATTTTCCAAATGACCCTTATTCATATGTAGAACGGGACCCCCTGTATTAAATTCACACCCAGCACAACAAATGGGGTGGCTGTGGTCTGTCATGTTGATGTATATATCAGGCCAAGGTGTGTGTGCACGATGCGTGTGGAGCAAGGAAACAGTGGCAACAAAAGGCAGCTATTTGTTTGCCTGTTTAAATGCACACACACACACACACACACACACACACACACACACACAGTATATTACTTGACAATAAAATTGTCGATCTTTTGTAATTAAGAATCAATGTGCAACTTGTGCCCGCTCAGCTTGACGGGGAAACTGCACACTGACTAGAAAACAAAATTAAAACGGACATAATAATAACAATAATAATAACTTTAAAAAAATCCTCTTTGGAGTGTGGGGGCAATGAAGTCACTGTGTTAAGTAAATGGAGTCTGAGCAGGTTGAACTGTGAGACTGGTGGAGCTGCCAATAATACATGTGCTTACACATGTGTTTGTGGTCACACACTTCTACACGAGACAAAACACGAGATGAGACACTGGTTCTGCCTATGTCAGATCAACTGGGAGAACAAATGCTACGACAGCAGCTTGCTGGCAGTGTGTCTGTGTGTGTGTGCAAAAGAGAGAAACGCAGATAGAGAAACCGGAAAGACAGAACAGCGTATGCATTTGTACCGAAGCCAGCGATGGCGACCATATCTATACATTTTGTCTCTAAGGTTATGATGACATTTTTTTTTATTATCTTAAAAATGGAACATAATTCTTCTTTGAAGCTGCAGCCAAGTTAGAACTTTGCCATGGTGTAAAGTTCTGGCACGTTTAAATAAAATATTAGTTTTAATTTCTGTCACAGTAAAATAAAAACATTTACATAAGTTAACGTTGGACATGTGTTGGTATTCAGAGCTATTCTTCGAAATGCAACTTTTTGCCTGTAAAGTTGTTAACATACGAAACATTTTAAAATAACACTGTCATGTTAGCAACACAAGAGATCTGGTGAAAGCATTTGAAATAGTTAGGGTTTCACCTAACGATTTCTGAGTGGGTGAACGCCTGCAGGCAAGACTGTGAGTGGTGGTGGAGAACGAATGGATGAAAGACAGAAAAGAAGCAACAGAAGCGATAGAATAACAGTGAGTGGGAGACAGAGAGAGGAATGGATGGAGAGGGGGCTGCCAGGCGTCGGCTGAAGCACGCTCCCTGACCACTGTGAGGAAGGGGGCGTAGGCCAGGTCTCCCATCAATTACAACCTTGACCCTCCTCTCTTCTCCTTTCTCTCTCACACACTTTCTGCTTCATTCAACCACCCTCCCCCCTGCATCTTCATCCTCCCCTGGTCCCTCTCCTCTGCTCCTATAAATCAATCACTCCTCCCTCCCTCCCTCCCTTCCCCAAGCTTTCTCCCACCTCCCCCTCCGTCTTTGCTCTCTCTCTCTCTCTCTCTCTCTCCTCCCCTCTTCATCCCTCGCCACTCTTCCCCTCCATCGGCGCAGTGGGAGTAAAAAAGGTCAGGGGTGGGCAGACAAAAAGGAGAGAAAGTGGCAGAGGCAACGAGGGAGTGGGAAAATTAGAGTGCATTTAATCAAAGTGTTGTGGGGGCAGATAATACAATGTTTTTTCCTTTTTAACCTCTTACCACTCAACAACTGCTGAGTGTAAGTCTAACAGTTATCCTGTAATTTCTACCTTCATCTCATTTAACATAATCCTAGTCAGCGTCTGCTCGTGGGTCGCAATGTGTCAACCTACACTACACTTTACACAAGGTGAACACACAGAGGGGAAATTAAAACAGGAGTGTAAATCAATGCTTCAGCTTTGGAGACGAGCAAAAAAAATACATTAAAAGAGAGAAACAGCTGTAACAAATACGAGGATAAAAAGAGGCTGAGAGGAGTAAGATGGAAATGGTAATAATTGCATATGAAGCTCATAGAAACATAAAACAAATGACTGCATATACAGTAGAAGGAGTATATTATTACTTAGAGTGCTACATGTAGCATTTTTCGACTTTAAATGACTGCATGGCACCACATATGGAATTGTTTTACTTGTGTTTCTCAAACTTGCAACCACATTTCCCACAAACCACTTTGCCTGTCCCCAAAGGGAAACCTTTAAAGCCCCTTTGTGCTTTTGCATTTGCTCCACCCTGTGTCCCAAAGACAACCTGCAGCCATTGGTAATCTAGCAGATCTTTTAAACTCAACACAGCGGAAAACAATTCAACATGCTGCACTGAGGCTGGCAGATTTGGCTAATCCATATGGCAGAGGCCTTTATTCACTGTATGAATAAACATTGATTACAATTTGAAATGCTACATGTAGCACAGTTAACAGAGGAAGATAAGGAAGAGACCTTTTCCCTTACCCTCCCTCAGCATGCCCACAGTCAGACACTTCATGAAGCGGCAGGCCTGGCACGACTTGCGTCTCCTCTTGGTGATCTCGCATTCGTTGGTGGCTGGACAGCTGTATTCAATGTTGCCTGTGGCATGTAGACATGTTGGAGGACGAGAGAAAGAGAGGTTTCATTTCAGACAGATACATCAACAGACAGGTGGACAGACAACGTGTAAAGACAGCACGCAACACAACCTGACGGTAAAACAGAATGCAGTATGTTTGAGTTTAGCTTAGCTAATAGATAGAGAGAAACACGTAGTTGCAGACACAAACACACAAAAATAATAAAATGCCTCAATAAAAACAGACTCAACTAGCAAGACCTTGACCTTTGACCTTTTAATTTTGCCCTTTGGTTTCATTGTGATCGTATACAGTGCAAAGGACACACTGAAACCAAACATTACACAAGGGAATGATCTGCTTTGTTCTGAATGTGAATATGGACTTTATATATAATTACTCATTGTGCATGGAGGTAAAATTTGTGTCTAAGCAGATGTGGACGTGTCACATGAGCACGAACTCTGCGTGCATTTGTTGTGGCGTGAACGGGCTGAGGTTGCGTGACTAGCGGCAGCAGACTCACAGTAAGACTGGTGCAGAGCTGAGGCTTAGATTATTACCTGATGTAAGTCTATTAACTTCACAACGCTGGCCAACAAAAACAACACCTGAAGTGTGTTAGAGGCTAATACCTTTTTTAACCTTTAACTGCCGACTGCCTCACTCTGCCTCGCATTCTCACTTTTCAAAAATTACAGTAGCATTACTTCAATATAGTATATTTATTTAGGTTTTTGTACTAAATGTTGCTATAGTTATTATCCATTTTTTTTGTTGTGCCATGTTTCATTCGGTTGTGTTTCCTCCTTTTTGACCCATTTCCACCCCAGTCAAAGAAACCACAGTTATGGGTTTGTCAAGACAATTTGAACTGATATAGAATCGCTTAAAAAGTGTTACTTGTCTACGGTACAATTTGAAGTGTGTTGAAGTGTGAACACCACCACTTGTTTCACTGGCCTGTGTGCCCACCTGACAATTACAGTACCCCAGTAAGCCGATGCATCTCCACTGAAACAGAGTAAACAGTGATTGCTATTGACTGCTGCCATGAAGAGGATGTTTTCTCATTACTGGGCTGATTAAGGGGGCTAGTTAGCTTGGGGAAGGGCTAAATGCACAAACACTTCTTAATGGGCAACAAGACGCTTATTAATCGGCCTTGTTAGTTAAAGTGAAGGCTAAACAGGCTAAATATTAGGGTGACCATTACAGTGTAATTGACACTGCTAACAGGACCGCTAGCTTACACCCAACTTTTGCATGTGGGGGATATCGGAGGAGTAGATCAGTTCAGGAATTAAGACAGACACAGGTACTCCAATTCATAACGTGTGTTTATGTGTCTCTGTGTGCGTTTGGTGTGAATCTCCTTCGAGACGTGTGCACGTCCACCAAAGGGAACATCGCTGTGTGTTTTGGCCTGGCCTTGGTGCCTTGGCCTCTTTAGAAAATAGTTTGAACTGGAGAGCAACTGGAAAAAAAGGCAGTGGGTCAGAGAGGTGACAAAGTGATAAAGACTCAGAGAGCACGCAGCAGCTACAGGGGATGCTTTCAGTCAACTGATGGACGCTAAAATATACAAACATGCAAATATCAAAATCTGTTTAACTACGAAGAGAGCTGTCACACAGACGCCAGAGTTTCATCATCCTACTGCCAGTTTCACCGCAATGCACTACACCTCCCTTTACCTTTCCCCACATCACTATCGCTGCTGCCAACTTCCCCTTTCCTGCTCCACTCCACTTTTCATTTTTGCTCTTGCTGCCTCACCCTTCCATTTCCTTGCCCTGTCCCTCCCTCTCACACACTTTGCCCTCCCCCTCACTCCCCTTTATCCCTCTCTCTCAATAAGGGAGTGATAGATGCAGGTTGTCAGGTGTCGCTGGACTGATGCCACAGAAACAGCAGCTGCCAGAGTCACTTCCTCCGTGCTGCGACACACACACACACAGACACACCACTAAGTCCTTCCTACATCCATGTGACCAATCCACCCTTCCCCCTTTTCCCCATTTCTGTCTTTCCTCGTCTCAACTTATTGTTTATCCACACAAGTGAACACATCTCTCCTCTCCTCTCCTCACCTCCTCTCCTCTCCCACTCCATGCTCTCCTCCCTGTCCAGCTGGAGGTGTTTTTTTGGTGATTACCTGCGGTTTTATTGGCTAATGGGTTGAAACATACCAATATGTCTGCCGCTGCCCATCTGAGGCTGGCCTTGCTTTCAAGCCAAGAATGCACACACACACACACGGCCGTGCATAAACACAGGTTTGCATGCACAAACCTACACACAAAGCTGCACTCATTTACATTTGGATGAGCACAGACCCATAAGGCCACACACAGACTCACAGGCTAACACGAATCCACACTGTCTGAGGATGAGTTTGGCTTGTGTGGCAGCCAAAGACAATGTCATGACCCAGTGGATCTAAGACTGCTCAGCCTGCATCCAAACAAACATTAACAGTTGCACTGTAGCACATACAGTCATATTTGTGCTGGTAGAATTTAATTATAACATTATTAATGCTAAAGTTTGGTTTCTCACGGGTTAATTTATAATGCATCGTATATTAGAGGAAACACTGTACTGTACAAAAGTGTAATTTTGATCAAGAATGTCACATCATGGCTGTGATTTAGCTGACTAAGCGTTCATGGCTCTGTTAGATGAGAATGTGTGAATTTGGTATTTCTACATTATAACTCTATGTGGGGTCCAACCATAATGCATATTTCCATCCTTTGCCTTACCAATTTGCTGTGCTTCATCACATCTGCAACAACAGACCTGAAACTAGCTTTGCCAAAGTCTCAACCCGTAACCCTCTAACGCCTTCCTGATCTGCATCATGTCCACTACAGGAGAAGGGAGGATTACAGATAAAGTGAAAATAAGGGAGCGAGACAGAGTGGGACGATGTGTTGCTTTAAATCTACTCAAGGTCATGTTCTGAAGAGGCTCTACTGTTGACATGGTATCATATCTATAGGTTTGCTGGGCTGATGTATTTAATCTGTAACCCCGTCCTCGCCCGTGTATGCTTTGACAACCTCTCTAAATGAAACAAAGGTTGGAATTGATCATTTATTAATATGGCAGTGATGACAGACGAATTAAGGGTTAACTCTACACACATAACGATTACAAGGTCATATGTGTGACTGTCTATTCAAGTGTGTTGTGTGTGAGCGTGTCCTTATCTCTGCATGTGTGCGCTCCAATCTCTTTGTCAGAATTGCACAGTGTCCTAATCTCATCCCATAATAAACACACACAGGTCATCTCTAGGTAGTGGTGACCATCCAGTGGATGTAAGACTTCCGCCCCGCCTTCACGTCTCCCTGTCTGTGTCTCTCTGGGGCTTTCCTCGGAAAGCTGCTTATCAGAGGAAAAAGAAAGCAGCGACAGATAGGTAGATGGAAAAGCAGATAGATGAATCCTGTCTGATATGACTGACTGACTGACTGATTCAGTGGAGCCATGATGGCCGGCTGGTACCTTTGTTATTGGACAGGAACACTGATCCACAAGATGGCAATCCTGCTTAGTGTTAGGCATTTTTAAAGCAGCAACTCAAATCATACAATATTATTACTAATGTTAATGAAACTTTCTGCTGCACCACAGAACTGTAGTGTGGGCCATTTTAGTTCTAGGACTGGACAAGAAAGAAAAGACAAGAAAAGACAAAGACAAGAAAATATCGCACAATTATTTAAAAAAAAAATCATAAACTGATGTCTTAGTATCTATTTTTGGATTTGTTTAAACACTTCACACAATCAGAGGTGGCAAGTAACTAAATACATTTACTCAATTACTGTCCTGAAGTGCAATTTTGAGGGACTTGTGCCTTACTGGTGTATTTCCATTTTGTGTTACATTTACAGTTCAGGAGGGAAAAATCTACCTTAATTTTACAACTTTAGTTGCTAGGTATTTTTTGCAGATGAACATACTGCATGAGAAATATAACTGACTAATAAATTTTTCATGTGTTGAGGCAAATGTGGAATAATATGGACTAGGCTTGAATTCATCTCAACAAAGCATCAATTTTAGTACAGTAACCCAGGTTTCTTTGTGGATCAATTGTACTTATGTAAAAAACACTTATTATCTCAACACTATTATCTTTTAGCCAGAGCTTGGGTGCTTCTATGGGCTCATCGTATCAGGCCATATCACCTGGTTTACACAGCTGATACAAGAAAAACACATGGAAATGAGTGACCATGAGGACAGTGAGACGGCCACACAGGACGAGGAAACTGTGTCACAAAAGAAGGTCACACCACACTGGTGATTTCAACATTGTAATATTGGCTAAACAATATGCAAAATATGCAGATGACCTGAGCAATTATATGTCAAAGAAATGTTAAGCCAAATGCGTGCTTACTTACAAACAAGCCTTTAGTGGTAATGACAGGTTAAAAATGTTGTTATCCTTCAAATCATTACCTGATTTCACAGGAGAAACTACAAAGGCAAAGATCTGACGTCAGTGAGGGAGGAAAAAGTGTTTTAAAAGCCAACGACATTGATTGACTTTAGTTGTTTCTGTCGTGGAAAACACTTTAATAGGCTCAATGAAGTCATGAATTACGCTGTATATACTGTAATAAAAAATTTCCTGCTCTAAATAACAAACTTCCCACTAAATTCTCAGCAACGAAGATGAGAGACTTAGAGTTGGACTGGGTGGATTAGTGAACAAATGGCAGCCTAACTGACTCCTATTATGGCTAATTGGCTGTGTGTGAGACTGAACTGATAAACCTGTGGTCAAGCTTAAGAAAGCACGCAACTGAATGCACCAACAAAAGCTGGAGAGCACCGTCCGAATACCTGTGGCCTGCTTCGAACGCTAACAAGAGACGAACAAAGGATTACTGAGCCTAAATCCCAGAACTCCTCTCACCACATGGATTACTGTTCTATCCCTTCTCTTCTCTACCTCATAACATGAACTTGTGACCCGTAGACATGACCTCTGACTTTCCACTGACACTATGTTATCTCTTAGACAGCAGGCTTACAGCTTCCTGCAGAAGAAGCATAAGCAGGTAGATCTAGGAATACAAACACTACTGGGAAATTACTCTTTGCCGTTGATGAAGAAGAGGTTAAAGTTATGGGGGGGGGTTGTGTGCATGCATGAACCTGACTGGATGCATACACGGCATGTCAACGTGTGCATGTGCCTGCATGACGGAAAGAGCAACGGTGAAGGAGAGAGGATAAAATAGACAGTGGTAGTGTCCTGGTGGCTTACTTAGCAGACAGAGGAGACGTGTACCATATAAAAATCTAGGTTCATATCTGGCCCGGGGCTTTTATCATATGTCCTGGATCCGGTGTAGTGGTTCAGGGGTACGTGCATGTGTGGGCAAGTGTATTTCATGTGCGTCTAGGCATTTTATTTGAAATTACTAGTGTCTGAAAGGTCATGGTTTATTTTAGGGAAACCACTTTGTGCCATATGTAGAACATTTTATATGCGCCGAAGACAAATGTCTAGTGTGGCCCTTTGTTATGATTTTGACCCTTCGTGTACTTGGTGCATAACAGAAATGTGGCTGACGTTCATTTAAAATGGCATCTGTCATCGAGTTTAACACCAAATAGATCACAGCCTATAATGATGTCTTCAGGTTTGAACAAATATAATCTAAAAACAACACCCCCATTTTCTGTCACCTCGACTATTTCTGACCAAAGTTTAAATTAAAAACTGAACCGCAACAGAAAAACACAGATAGAGAAAATCAGAAAGTAAAGAGACAAGACACAGAGACAGAAATGTAGACAGGCAAACACAAAGTCTACTGAAAGCCAACCTTGGATGGTGCGCTTGAAGAAGGCCTTGCAGGCCTCACAGGACGCCACTCCGTAGTGGTACCCTGACGCGATGTCCCCGCACACCAGACAAAGCCTCTTGGGCATCGAATTCAACATGTACTCGCACTTAATCTGTGAATCTTCCCCGATGGTTGATGAACAGTCCTCGTAACGCTTTGATCCAGGGCCACCAGCAGGACCCAGGGGCCCTGCGTTGGAGCTGTAAAGGCTCGGGGAGTCTAAGCCGTTGGGATGGCCGTTCATCGTGGATGAATATGAGCCTGAGGCGTCACTAGAGCCACCGGGGGAGTGATGATTTAGACTGTCAGTCAGGGAGGCAGGACTAGACGGCTCAGTCTTTATATAAGAGGACGCACAGTTGGACTCAAGGTGGCGCTCCTTACTGGACATTCTGCAGAGAAGCCTGGGGGGAATGAAACAGGAACAATTAGAAGAACAAGAAGAAGAAAAGAAAAGAAATACATTTTCTGATGCTGTTGTGTTTCCTCTCTGTCACTTTTATGATGAATTTATTTTTCCCACAGACGCTGGCAACTTCTCTACGTGGGACACAATCCATCCATCACACTTATTTTTACGCAAATACTAAGGAAAATAAGGGGGAAGTAGTCAGCAAGTGTTTGAGGCTTAAATAAAGAAACTGTGGTTTATTAGGTGAAAATGTGAACCAGTGTAGAAGGGAGGCACCTACGGCACCACACGGTTTCACAAACACATACACGCGCTCAGGGCCGATGATCATCCGTCACTCTGCAGTCAATAGCAGCTTGTTCTACATGAAGGTAATCAGTAAGCAGCCGCTCTGCTGCTCAATCATCCCAAAGACGGCGTCACACATATGTGACGCTCGCACACACACTCACACACAGGTTGATACATGCTCATTCGACAGATGCAGTTTAGCAGAAGCCAGACAAAACAAAAGCGGACTAAAAAGTGCCAAAGTGTTTCCACATTCGTCTCCCCATCTTTTGTTCTTCTCTCTCTTCCTCTACCTGGACCTGTCCCTTGCTTTCTCCCTCCCTCCCTCCCTCCCTGCCTTCCCTTCTTCGTCTCCCTGAGGAGGCTGACTGGTGTCTTGTTAATGGCAGTTGTAATTAACAGCTATCTTCTCTCTGTCCGTATCTCTTCATCCCTTCCTTTGTCTACCTTAGTATCTATCTGCCTGTCCCCCTATCACTTCCTATTCACTGCCATCTCCCTCTCTTTCCTCTATCTCTGCACACTCTTCTTCTCTTCCTCTTTACATTACTACTCTCTATCCCTCTAACCCTGCCCTCCCTCTCCTCTCTCTCTTTTCATTGTTAAAGGCAGAAAGCACAAAAGGGGTTTTTAATTAAGGCAGGATGCTGCTAAACAAGGGGCTTCTAAAGTCCAGTCGGCCTGTAAAAGATCCCTGTTCTACAGGGACCCATAAAAAGCAGACAGCGCCTTGACTGAGAGCGAAGAGGCGAATGGGTGAAGGAAGGGGTGGGGGGAGTGGGAAAAGAGGTGGACGCAGGGACGGACGGCCACAGCGAGATTCAGACATTTTGAGAGAAACTGAGATTGTGCAGTTTTAACATGCAAACAAAGCGTCTGATTTGGCCACGGTGAGGGAATACTGCTCTGTCCCTTTTTTTTCATTAATTTTTTCCTTTCATAAAGTGACATGGTATTTATGATTCACAATACTTTGGCCTCTTTCCCCCTTTCATCACATATTTTATTTCCTCTCACCTCCGGCTCCCTCCCCTCCCTGCAAATTCCTTTAATTCAGTGACTCCATTAATCGTGACTTTGTGGTATTCACCAATGTCCATAAATCCATTTATCTGATGCTACGCTGGCCCTTTAGATTGGAATGAGAGGGACACTGTGAGAAAGGTTTGGACACAAATCAAGAAAGTGGAGAGGCACACGGACAGTCAAAGAAGGGATAGAGAGGAAAAACTGACGGTGCTGGAATAAGTGAGGAAGAAATAAATGTAAATGTGGGGAAAAGAGACGGGAGGCGGGATGGGGGGAGACTGAACAGGGCTGTCTGTGTTCTAGCAGAGGAGAGAAAACAGCAGTGACGGAATAAAAGAGAGTAGACCCATTTAAGTAGATGATGTGATGGTGATGATTTAATCTCTCCTTTTTCATTCTTTATGCTCTTTTGTGCCCCCTCCCTACGACCGTCAATCCCTCTGAGTGCCATTAAGTGAAAGAGTTTAAGTGCCAAAAGATCTCAGGTGCTTTTTTTTTTTTTTTTTACTTCTCTCTCTCTCAAATTCTCATCTATCTCGCTTTCCCACTTCCTTTTTTTACTCCACCTCTTTGCTCCATCTCTCCCACTCTTTCCCTCTATCGTCTCCCCTTTCTCTCTCTCTCTCACATCTCTCCCCTCTATTCTCTGCTTATAAATGAAAAATAATGGCAGAGGGAGGAATAAAAAGAATATAAAAAAGAAGACACGCGTGCAGAAGAGAGGAGCAGAGAAAAGATTAAGAAATCACAGCCAGTGCGCTGTGCCGAGCGAGAGGTTGAATGCATTTATGTATGTATGTTATCAGTATAATTATGGTGCTATGTAGCGACAGCTCAGTGCTGAAAGAGCAGTCTTATTGTGCCTGTCTGCTCTTCAGATGAGTGCAGAGAGAAAGGAAAAGGGGTGAGTCTCATTTTTTAATAAATTCTTTATGTTTTGTTATGTATACAAAAAGGCTCGCGAGAGTGTTGCCTTTCGAATTTTCACAAGAAACTCAAAGGCATGAGTATCGCCTCAGAAGAAAATCTAATTTTGCTATTCGCCGTTTTGCTTAATTTTGGTACAAAAAAGCCTTTGAGTTTCATTTTCTTCCAGACATTTGGTTGAAAATCATTCGCCTGAATAACAAGAAGTTTAGAACTTCTTTGATCCAAATTGCATTAACTGGGCGCAGTGAACGTCAACAAACTGCTACTTTTACGCGTATGTTTTTGTCACTTCAGACTTACATTTTGGCTATAATAATATAATAAAACAAACTAGTGGACATGTAGATCCAAATTATTTTTTCTTGATTGACCAACTTTTGTATTGGTTCTTTTAGGTACTACAAGTTTGAAGACATGCAAATCCAATTACAGGAAACTATAGTACAAACTAAAATCCAACTATTTATGATCTTTTCTAACAAATGTTCCCGGCCAAATTCTTTCACATCTATATTAAAATGAACGCACAGGTTAAAACGGACTACACTTTAAATGTTTGGTGACATCTACTGCATATGATACAGTTTCACAGCTAACAGCCAAAGAAAGGAGAACAAAGTGGCTGTTTATTTTCTGCAGACATCAAATATTCAGCAGCCGTTTTTACTGTGGGAGAACACACACACACACACACACACACACACACACACACACACACACCTGAAAGATTACCACCTTTCCTTGTCTCTATTTCCAGCTCTAACCCCGTCGTTTCCTCTTTCTTTTCCTTCCTTTTTCTTTTTTTTTGCTTCTCACTACTTAAAGGAAAAGTCAAGAAACAGAGAGGACTGTGTGGAGGCATGGGGGAGAAAAAGAGTGACAGAAAGGAAAGAACAGAACAGAAAAATAAAGAGGGAACGAGAAAAACGAGACATTCTTTCTCTGTGTTTTGAAGGGAGGTGCGCCACTTTAGTATGACAAGCTGTCATTAGAGCAGTGGCCTGATGCAGTGCCCTGACAACCGGCAGGACAAACATGCAATCATCGTATTAGAGCAGCTACTCTGCCTCACTCTGTGTCTTTTCTGTGTGCTCCGTCCCTCTGCTTCTGTGTGCAATTTCCACATTATACACTATATTACATACAATTTTTGCGTGACTGCCTCGCTAGGTGGCAGCCATAAACACAAACGGATTCTCAAACAACTGCTGTTTTTGCTTTCCCATCCTCAAATACAGAGAAGGGAAGAGAACTGAAACTATTGCAGCTTGGATTTTATTCAATAACAATGAAAATGAGTATGGATTTGTTATGTTATTCCATTAGGTGCACGCTGCACAGTGACACGCGTGCATGCAGGTGTGGAAGATCGAAGCATCTTGCTGCCCTGGCGATATTTAAAAAAAATAAATTTCCATGGAAAAAGCTATAAAAATAAGGTTAGTTGAATGAAAGGTGAGAGGTGTAACAGAGAGGAAAGCAAAGTGGTAGCAACAGAGACAGAGAAGGGAGAAGTGCTGACAATGTGGCTACCATGGATTGGCTAATACCTTTCCATCATACCGAGCATTGTGCTCTAGATGCTGATAAGAACACACAGTCCAATAAGCAAAAAGAAAAGAGAGAGACAGAGGGAGAGAGGGAATGGTCCACAATTGTATCTTGAATACAGCAAGAAAACTCCAGGAGGGTGGGAAGTGAAAAGTGAAGTGAAAGGAGGATGAAAGACAAAAAAGTAAATATAGTGAATTAAAGAATGGAGCAGTAAGAGCAAGAACTGCATTTACATTTCCATAATCAAACGAGCGGAATGATTTCATCAGCTGACTGAACTGCTTTTTCAGCCCAGGCACTCCTCTTTCTGTTTGTCTTCCTTCATTACAGTCTTCTGTTTTACTCTGTTTCCAGCGTTCTCCAGTTTGTGGGGGACGGCACGCACTGGTGAGCGTGCACAAAAACACGCTTGTAAACTGGACTTGTTAGCTGCACCCATCAGTTCAAACGGAGCGGGCTGCTGCCGCCGTTAAAGAATCACAGCGCGAACCCACGGTTTGTGCTGGCTGAAGTAGGGGACGGGGACGGGAAGACATTCTGCGTGGTGTGTCCCTTCTTACATGGACGTGTGTGAGGTGTGTGCATAGATTACAAGCAGAGGACAGGGCAGGATTACAGAGTAATGTGTTGTTGTGTGGTGTTGGTCTGTGGTTGTGAGTTTATCTCCATACAGTCTCAGTGTGCAGATGATTACAGTTGTTTTGGGGGACAAAAATGAATAAAAAACATAAAACCTCATGCAGAGCCACTCAATCTAAACCACTCTCCCTCCTACTGAGCTCTCTCTTGCCCTCTCTTTCCTGCTGTCTCTATGTGTGTGCCTCTCTCCAACTCTCTCTGTCATCATTTCTACTTCTTGCACACAAACACACACTGCTTTTCTCTCTTTCTTGTGCATCCACAACCCGCCTCTATCTTTCTCTCTCTCTCTCTCACACACACACACACACACACACACACACACCAGGGAGCAGATCAATTGTTACAGTGTTAGTCGGGCAGGAAACCTGTAATTCACTTCATTGGCTGCAGAATAAACCCCTGATTACATACAATCAATGTGATAATGTCTAAAACACATTCTGCCCAACTGTCTGTCGGGCCGTAAAGACCGGCAGAGGAGAGGAAATGCGAGTGTGTGTCTATATTCTAGAGTATGTGTTGTTAGCAGTGCGTGCGTATGTTTTGTCACCAATGCTCCTCCTCCGGTTGCACAAAGATCCACATACAGCACACAAGGACACACACACACACACAAACACACACACACACACACACACAGGTGTGAAGTGAACTGGGCGAGACTTTCAGAGACACACTAGTGGGGCTAAAGCCGTTATGATGCATCCTGGGGTTTATAAAGTTTACACAGTCTCGCTCTCTCTCTGTAGATTCGAAGCACGCTCAGCCAAACCCGCATTGATCAAGCGTCGTGTGCTCCCCAAACTGCAAACTATTTGGGAACTTCCTGTTGCGTCTAGTGAAATCCATGTAATCCATGTGTCTTCACGGTTGTTAAAACTATACTTTTCTCTTCCCTTCGCTGCTTTAATCCCAAAATTTGACGGGAATTCCTTTCGTTCGCAAACTCCAATGTGCTCGGTTATGAAGGATGATTAAGATTTGGGAACTCTGACTGTGTTGATGTAGTTATTTAAGTGAAAAGATATGAAGAGGGTGAGCGTGTTCGGGGCAAAAACTGGAAGGCAGTGCGCCGCTAACCTCCTGAGTGTGTGTGTGTCAGATGGGAATCTTGATGATTTAGGTCATTTTCTCGCAGAGCAGTAGCTGATAAGTGTGTTGCTGCCAGGCACTATCTTTGCCACCATGTCTCTCTCTCTCTCTCTTTCTGTACCTCTCTCTTTGTCTCTCTCTCCCCCTGTCTCCTTTATCTGCTGCGTGTCATTGTATTTGTAAGGGGGGTTGTCTACTGTATGAACAGTGCTTCAAACCTCTAAAACAGCTCCATTCGGTGCATCACACATCAGGACAGTCAACAGTTAACGCACTCTAGATATAATGCTTTTTATGCTAAATAAACACATAAATACACAAATGACCGCAAATTGTTTGTCTAAATCAGCTCTATTTTTGTTCTGTTTGGCAGACTAAATTGCATACCATGTACCTGTATTGACCTCCAGCCTTTTACTGGAAAGGCAGGAGAGTGGAAATCAATGACATTACTGAATGTATCCTATTGTTAGGTAAAGCTTTTATAGAAGATACTGTATGTGACAAACATGCAAACAAATTCCTTTTTTTTATATGGAAGTATAGAATGAAGAAAAAAAGGTTATTGATTAATGTTCAAACATTTGTGATTGTGGCTGACACACACACACAGTCACACATGCATAGTATACGTGTAACCCCTGATTAAACAGGGGGATGTACAGCTCCCTCCCCTGCTCTGAGTTACAGAGATCGGGTAAGGTGCTGTATCAAATTAAATTCTGCAGAAGTATAATATAAAAAAAAGTTAAAAAAATAAATATCCTCCATCAGATTAAAAACACATTTTATTAAGCAGATGGTGAAAGAGGATTTCCACTCTAGTAAATATGACAGGGCTTTCAAATGTGACATGGAAGGGAGGCCAGGAGAGAGAGGCCGACAAGGAGGGAATGAAAAAGGGAGTGTAGTTCTGCAGCAGAAAGGAGGAGAGAGAGACAGAGAGAGACAGAGAAAGGGAGACATCTGAGTATATGGAGTGAAATGCTATTCCGGATCTGAGAGGGAAGGGGAAAAGTGTAACACAGCAGAGGCGAGAGAGGGAGAGAGGGAGAGAGAGAGAGAGAGAGGAGGCACAAGTGAGCAGGGTGTCAAAACTGCATTCTTTAAGCAGATCAGATTTGGGGAAATTGGACTGTCACTACAGGATTGTGATGATTTACACCTATCCATCACTGGGAAAGGAGGAGAAGAGCCAAGCCTGAGTATGTACAGTGATGCACAGCTTCTGTAAAAAGATGCTCAGTTCACGGCTTACTTTTCAGTATCCGAGGGCAAACAGAAGCAAGAACCCACGTTGTCCAGGCTTGGATTCTTACGGATTTAAATTTCTGCTTACGCACATATGAACACGGGACCACAAAACGCACAAAACATTTTACCAGTGCAGGCTTTGAACTGAATTGATCTGTATTGTCACCAGATGCTGTTGACACTCGCCCCCCTCTGCCTCCTCGCTGGAGCTCTCTCCCTCTGTCCTCCTTCCTCTCGCTCGCTCCCTCCCTCCCTCGCTCCCTCCCCTCACTGTTGGCTGATGCACCTTACAGCCTCACTTCTGGACCATCTGTTAGGGAATCTAATTCACATCCAGTCATAATCAGGTTTGCCGGAGTGCCCAGTGTCTCTCCCCGTCTCTCTGTTTGTTGCTGCCTGCTGCTGTCTGACTATTTCATTTGTCTTTTGTTTTTTAAACTGAACTTTCCATATCAGTCGGCATCAATTCAATGTTTCACCAGCATCTCCCTCTCCCTCTTGTTTTCCTCTCTTCACTTCCCACCATTGGCTTCATAAAAGGAAGTCTGTACCTGCACGTGCCCAGGTAATGACTGGCAACCGATTGACATGATATTGACTTTGTGTCAATTATTAAGTTTGGAATAATTTGACTGTATTACAGTACCACGGGCATGAAATTACTTACGGCTACTGCTCGTCTTTGCAGCACTGGCTTCCCTTTCGCATAAAACTAATTGCAAATTACAACAATTTAAATACTGCTTCAGCATTTTTACTGCGAAATTGATTAACACGCATCAATTTGATGATGCAGGGAGAAAAACAAATCAGGTGCTGCGTCGACACAGAGTCTGAAACATGTATGTTAACGTGTGTGAGTGTGTGTGTCCATGACTTAGAGTGAGGCAAGTTGAGGTGAAGGGGGTGGAAGTTAATGAGAGGTGGTCTGACCCCCCCCTTCTCTCTCTCGTCCTCTCGCTCTGCTCTCGCAGTAATCCTCTTCTATAAATCTGCAATCCAATCAGCGTTGTCCACACTTACACACACACACACAGTGCTTTTGGGAGGCCCATCTGTGTGTTAAGGCAATCTGCTTTATCATTATGATTACACTGGGCTCAGTTTACAACAAAGTGTGTGTGTCTGTGTGTGTGTATCCAAGCGCACTCTGGCTGCCTGACATTAATCACATTCCCATGGTTTGATGGCCTAAATAAAAAGAGGAATAATATTGTAGCTGTCCAATGAAAACGGTGGACCTCCAAAGACAAATATAGAATTTCTTCAGATTTCAGGCAGGTTTTCATTTCTAAAAAGGTTCCAGAAAGCAAAGTAAATAATTGTTTTACTTGTTATTCTTATACCAAATGATTTACAGTGAAAACAACAAAACTGTTTGAACAGTAATGTCATATAATAAAAAGGTTAGAAAATCAAAAACAGGCCTAATTCAAATGGATTATAAAAATGTTTAATAATTTCACAGTAAGAAGACTGCTGATTGACAGTGGAAGAAATACTCAGACCATTTACTTAAGGAAAATGCTTAAGTAAATGGTGTTTAAGGGTAAACACTTCAAAAGCATTCTACTACAATTGCATATGTTCTTGCAATACGTTACTAAGGTTAAAGTACAGAATTACTACAAAAAGAGAAGAAAATAGAAATTCTGAGATAAAGTTCCCTCGAAGTTCAGGACTTTAATATTACTGAAGTTACTCGACTTTATACCAGTGCTGTTTATAACAAAGAAACTTGAGCTGTTTTGCCCAAAGGTGTGTCAGGTGTGTGTCAAACGTGTGTGTGTGTGTGTGTTAGCAGTGGGACTAAATCCCATCAAACACACTGGAGGTCACTAACCCTGGGGCACATTTGATCTTACACTGGATGTGCGTGAATCAAAACACGGAAAATGTAATAAAATTAATCACAGCTGAAATTATCGTAGCTGCTTCCCTTTAAGTATCCTAAAGTTGTATGTGATTAATATATACATATTTTGTTATTATAATATTTAATGATTTCTCGTTCTGTGTTTTGGCAGAAATAAATGATTACTTATGAAGCTGTGACCTTCAGTAAGTGTAATTATTATCGGCTAACCAGAGAATATTTTTGTGTCGCCTGAAATCTCCGTTTTATCTCAGTCCAAAACTTGAGCCAGTGGTAACGGTGAACATGTGCACATATCTGTGTGTGCAAATGTAGTGTGTGACTTGGAGCCATGGCGTGACTCCCTAGACCCTGGCAAACCTTTACACCTCTCATCACCAGACTTCACTCTCTGCCAATATACTGCGCACACACACTCTCTCTCATTGTGCTAGTAACACTCCTGTTCGTGATTGGCTGAGAGTCTGCGTGAGAATGGCATGCCAGACCTCTAATTGGCTTGACCCAGACTAACCCTGAAATCCTATTGGACTAAGACTTCCCAGTCTACAGCACGGACAAACAAACACACACACGCACGCGCACACACACGCACACACACGCACACACACGCACACACACGCACACACACACACTTAGGGCTTTGCAAAATGCAATAATCAATAGCGTTCGAATAAGGTGTGCAATAACACAACAGCAATAACATCATAATTGATGGTAACATTCATTAAGATAATCATCTCAACAAGCAAAACTAAAACCTGCAATAAAACTATAGTTGGACAGATGAAGATGCACAAAGTTCACGTGCACAGATTTTTGTAACACTGTAATCTAACAACATCAGTCCAAATCGTAAGTCACATTGGGCACAACAAGCTCCGGAGTCTCATCTCTCACGCTTTAAATCACTGAATGGCTAAAACAAAGAACGAAACAATAGAGAAGAGGATGGAGGAGCATGAAGACAGAGAAACCGTGTGTTTGTGTTTCATGCATCACAAACCAGCTCCTGTTTGAACATGAAAAAAGCAGCATATTCACAGCCCGGCCTCCACCTACATAAACCTAAAACTGAATTCCACTACGGGGCTTTAACTTGAAATTTCACTTTGGTTAAAGCTTTTCATGCTTTACAATTTATTGCACATGCAGATGTCATGGGGATTACAGTATTGGTGAAAGTGACTGTCCTTCAACAGAATGATATCATCTAAAGCCTCTATGTTGCAGCACATTTGCACTACTGAAGTGTCCTTGAGCCAGAAGTTGAATCCTGCTTCCCTGTGATACTAGATGTACTGTAAAAAAAAAAAAGAGAAAAAAAAAGAAAGAAATATAGATGCTATAGGTGAAGAAAAATCAACATCAGGGGCCCGAATTGAAGTGAGTTGCCAACTACATCTCATATACACAGTAACACGCACAAACTATTTACAGGGAAAACCAGTCAGAGACTAAACCTCCGATTTTAGACTGGGCCGCTCCACGGAATACTCATTCTCCTTAACAGCTGTCACTAATGTTAAGGGATAAAGCAGTGTACTGGTAACCTAATGAGTAATATACCGATATTAGAAAATAAAGACTATTTAATATGTTTTGTTAGCTGTAAAACTGTAAAAGTAACTATGCAAAGCAAAAACTGGGCTAAATATAGTCTAAGAAAAACAAAGAATACTGTGGTCTGACACTGGATAATTAAACACACACACCACGGCAAACGCTGGCTTCTCATGTGATGAAATGGAAGCCTTTTCTTTCTGTTTCTTCTCAGGTTTACAGAGGTCAGGAGCGGCTTTCGCACTAAACCAAACTTAACAATAACACTGTCCTTCTTTTGGTGTGTGTCTTTGCTCCGCTCGTCACTGTGACTAACCTGGGGTTGTAGAGGGCATGTGCGTCTCTCATGTGGTTGGCCTCCAGTGGATCGTAGCTTTGGTGCATCCTCCAGGCGCCAGCGCCACATTTACTATAGGCTGACTTGGAGTTATCTTCACTGCTGCTGTTCACCAATGGCCCCTTCGATAAGTTCATTCTGCAGGCAAAGCCAAAACAGGAAGGACAGAGGTGAGATGAGGCTCATCGCAGTTTAAATAAACTATTAAACGCAACATCTGTGAAAAAGAGTGAGAACACAGAATTATAATATAACAATGTGAAAAATGCTCCTATATGTTAATTTCGTGATTAAATTCTGATAATATATGAACGTGGAAATTTTAACATCTTGTCAATTTATACCCAGTTCGGTTAAAAATTGTAAGCAGCATTTTTTCCCCAGAGGGGAGGACACTTGTAAGAGCATGCAATGCCAAACAAAGATTTAGAGTAGTTAAACAAAAACAAACAAAAAAAAAACAGAATACACAACAACAGAATACAAAACTTAATTTTATAATAAGGAGGAGGTAAGTAGTTTAGAAAAGTTGCCATAAAATGAAGTAGACAGACATGTGCACACTCGCATTCATTTGTCTCATTTTGTCTCCAAGCCTGTAGCAGCACACACACACACAGACAGACACAGACATGTAGGTGTGCAGGCGCTGAGGGTGGACACACTCAGACACACTGATATAAAGGCCAACATGCTGAGAGCCCTGACACCAGGCAGACACACACAGTCACAGAGGACGGGTCTCGCCATAAACCATTTCATGTCCTGGAATGTGCAAATAAAATTCAGTCAAATGCGACTGTGCACACGTGCGTCACGGTTGACGCGTCAGGCTTCTAATTGTTTAATGTCAGAGAAGTTTTAACTTCCCGATGTGAGTAACGTAAAAGTGAAAGCACCAGAGGAGGGACCGTTATCCCGCATCAATCAAACCCGGTGCTGTTGTCAGGGGGAAAACCTGTCACCTGGGTGATAGGGTGATAAGGTGATAAGGTCACAACGGGCAACAGAATCCAAATCATCCGTGGTAAAATCAATGGATTAATTAATAAATTAATGAAATAACGAGTAGTGAGAGGGAAACAAAGGACAGGACTTGTAGCCGATTCAAAGCGGAGGAGAGAAGGCAGGGTTTGGGCGTCCTACATTCAAACGGAACTCTCAGGAGAACCGAACGTCGCTGATTGTTTCCTACAGAAACCAATTGTCTCAGAACACATTCGGAAATAAAATGAACCTTCTAAAATTATACCAGCATATTAAAGATGCCTGCTGGTATTTTAAGCTTTTGTATGTTTTTGAATTTGCAGGTAAGTTTAAAAAATGCACTTGCTTATTTTATTGCCTATAATGGGGGGAAATGTTTGATTTTTTATTTTGAAGCATTGATTTTCTTTTCGCTAAACACATCAAGCCAAACCACCTGGGACCATTCTGCCATGCCTTGGTGCTAAGCAGCTAGTAAATAAATTCATCCTTTGCTGGGAAATAAATTCACCTTTACGTTTTGCTTTTCCTTGTCATTATCACATGCCCGTGTGTGTTTTTGTCGAGTGCTGACAGTCCACGTTTTTCCCAGGCGTGTGACATGTTTGCGTGTCTGTGTGCGATGTATTCCCACTGTGGACGCCCTGTTTAGGTGAGGGCCAGGTCGACAGACAGGTAGACAGACCAATCACTCGTCCGACAGCCATCCCTCCATCCACCCACAGAGATGGGTTGGCTCAGTGAGAGGTGGAGGGCCAGGGTGTGTAATATGTAGGTTTTAGTTCCACTCTGGTGAATAGGAGGAATCAATATCTTGCTGCTTGCTGCTGCTGCCTCAGACACTTATTGGCTTTGGTTGCTGTGTCGCAATGCTATATAGACAGGTAACACTTAATACTGTTTTTTTTTTTTACTGGGAGTGCCCTGGTGTCACAACGGACAAAGGTACATTCAGTACCATTGTGTCCATGTTATGAAAGTGTGAACCCCTTTCGCAGACCTTTGCAGTTACACAAAGGTTTTTAAACAGACTGAATTCTCGTGACAGATTCATAAAACTGTACTGTAGAATATACAGATAATAACTATTGGACCGAGCTGACTGACAGGTGAAGCAGCTTATTTAGCTTTACGTCATCATTATTATAACCCATGAGATGCAGTTATAAAAGTAAAACCTGAGGTTCGTTGGTTTTAGGCTTTCCCTACTTCTCAGATAAGTCACTATTACTTGATTTAAGCTAAGCGGCAAAAGCTTTTTGATTTTGCAGAAGTTGCCACCAGTCTGCCACTGGCATTAACCTAGACACTAAAACTGTTTAGGGATTACGAAGAGAGATTTCGTTTTATTACATTATACCTTATGGCAAGGTAATCGGATATACTTTTTTCCCCTTGTCTTCATTCATTCTAGAAGATTAGATTTAGGCTAAACGGCATCTTAAAAATCAGCAGACAGTCCTTAGAAGGAGGCATTAGCAGAGGTTTGTATTTTCATACATGAAAATCTTAGAATGGAAATTTTTCATTTGAATAGATTATGATTTAATGGGAAATAAAGGTTCTAACCAATAAAAAAAATCTTTAGAGAAAATATTTATATATGTGTACAAAACAAAAAGAGAGAATTAACCTGTAATTCTACCTATTTCAAACTCCTGTCAGTACACGTACGCAGCACCAGCGTGTGTGTGTGTGTGTGTGTGTGTGTGTGTGTAAGCAGGGAGATTGTGGGTGTCTTTCTGATGCTCAGTGACTCGCTCATGTGTTGCTGGCCCATCTGTGAACAGAATGACCATGGCACTGTGTGTGTGTCTGTGTGAGTGTGTGTGTGTCGGTTTCTGTGTGTGTGTGACATGGTGATGCAGTGATTGATGAGACAGTTGCCATTCTTGCTAATGCAAAACGCACCTATCCCTGAAGGGAGAAAATGCCACAACACACACACACACACCCACACACACACACACACAGCTGCAACTGCCCTCCCTAATTACCCTTCTAGTCAGGGCAGATTGAAGTCTTTCAGTCACATTTGCAATAAATATCCATAAATATGCATAAACATGGTTTCATAAACACAGTTGTAGGTAGCAAATACACACATATGCAGTGATAAAGCCCCCCCCCCCAAAAAAACGACAAAAATGTCAAATCTAATTGCAGGACTATATTGAAAATGACCAAGCGGCTGTGCTTAAACAAAGCATATTTTTTTTCTCCTACATAACCTTTCTGCTACAAGAGGATGCACTACCACAAACGAGAGCTGAGTGCAAAAGAAGAAAATCCGACCACAATCTTGCTTTTGAGAGTAAATTTGTAGCTAATGAACTGTTTGTGTCATCAGCAGCCTCCTTCAAAAGGTTTCGGCTGCTGTCGTATACACACAGCCTCTTAACTTTTAGTTATTAGGGAAAACAATGTCACGTAACAGAAGAAAACGTTAGAGTAACAGATCATGGCGAATTCGTAAACTATCGAATTTTATAAGATTACTGTAGATGCAAATTGTGTGCCAGGATGTTTCTCTGCATGTCTGCATGTGCATCGGGCAGGTGGGGTTTGACGCAGCCCTGTGTGTGAGCAGACGTTTGTGTGTGTGCATTAGCGTTAGCGACGGGAGCTGTTAGCGGGGCAGGCGGCAGATGGGCTGTCGGCCTTAATAGGGACTGAGCGGGTGCAGAAAGGTGACAGCTTCAAAAGGGTGGGGCGGGTGGGGAGAGAAAGGAGGACTGTGTGTATTGGGGAGGTGGAGGAATGGTGAAGGAACAGGAAACGAATTATCTGTGGTGCTGAAGAAACGTGTGGATCAGCTGCATCGAGGACCGACTCCTGAAAAGAAAAGGCACTTATGTTGTTTCATTGAAGGAAATTGTTTGTATTGCTTGACTGCGGTCCAACACTTATGTAAAAAAGTTTTAAAATATGATGGAAACTGTGGGCACTGTTTCCTTTCATCTTGTCAAATATAGTGACAAAAGTCAATCGTACCGCTCCCATTTGAAACCACGAGTTTTAGAAAGTCTGAAGTTAATGTTAAATATTTCATTTAATATGCATCAACATTGGAAAAATTGAAGACGCAGTTTTTTTCCACAATCCAAAGTTGGACACTCAAATGAACATAGATGGTGTATTTCTTTCAGAGACAGACACATTACATAGGAATATATTTTCACCTAAAAGGAAAAAACGATTTAACTTGAGAGAGCACAAAAAAAAAGTGTCCTGTAACTTTTATTTTTAATAAAATGTTTAAAACTCAGTAGCACTATTTTAAAATTTTAATCTCCAAAATGCGTAAAAATTAATTAAATGTTTAGGGCCAATAGGCAAATTTGAGATAGTTTTCCAACCTTTGTTAATAATCCATACATTCTAACTGCAACACCAAACTATAAGCGAGGCTTTTGTTCAGCACTTGTATTGATGAACATTCATGAAATCTAATGAAAAAGCTAAACTTGCGTTTGATGTATCTGTGTGATGGGAGGGTTTATTTGTAAGGTGCATTTAATAAAAGGTGCTGAGTGCGCAAACGTAAGACAGGAAGTGGAGGAAAAGGCCAACTTCAAAAGGCTACAGAGAGAGGTGGGGTGATGGGCTGTCATTCCCTCTCCATCAGGCGCACACATGAAGCATGATAGGAGGATGAGAGTAGGAATATTTCACTGTCAGTCGGAAGGTGGCACGGTCATTCATTTCTCCCTCTCTCTTTTAGTCCCCATCCTTCTTCTCTTTTACATCCTCTTTTCCTTTTTGTCGTCCCGAATCCCCCGCTTACACACAGTTGAAACAATGACAATTTAATCATACTACAGTCCTGGGAGTGTAAAGGTAGAGAACTACCCAACCGGCCAATCTATAGAGTTGTCCCCACAGACGCAGCAAACAGAAAAAAGTAAGAAAAGACAGACAGACAAAAGACTTTCGAAACATTTTCTCTCGGTCCTCCCTGACTCATGCGCATACTCTCGCTCTCGTTCTCTCTCTCACACACACCTCTCCATCTAAATCTGTTCCATTGTGGACTGGTCTCTGCTGTCTCCTCCCATTAAGAGTGAGAGGCAGCGTTAGAAGCCCTGAGCACAACACGATGGGCAGACACAGGTCTCCTGATCTAATACACAGCTCAATAGATTAACCAGTGAACACCTGAAATGACATTTCACTGACTCCTTCTAACCAAAAAATAAAAAAAACACAACCCGGGCAATAACTATTTCACATAAGGAAAAAAAAAAAAGAAAATCTCAAAAATTATTGAAACACAGCTGGTAAAAGACTTGTTAAGTCAGATTAATCCACATCCACGGCAACAAAACTCTCCTTTTTAATCAGCATCTCTCAATTCTACACAGCTGAAAAAAATAAAGGCACCCGGCAAAAACGAGGCCCGATTCAGATAGAAAAGTCAGTGTGCAGCAGCAAGTGGAATAATTAAATGACAGATTTTCATAATAGTAATAATAGATGGAGGCACATTTTGACGTATGGATGACAGACCCGAGGAATGAACGGATGAGCGGCATGGAGGGACAGAAGGAAGCGTGAGCGTGTGTGTGTTGGCACGGGTGGGGGTCTGGGGGGGGGCGTAAGAGATGAGGCGAGATGAGCGGCGTTGCCTCTCACTATATATCACTCTCTCTCTTCTTTCAATCAGCGCTTTGGCATTCAATCACACACACACGTTTAGCTTCACCACCAGCGTGGTGTAATGGTGTAATGGCTGATTGCAGTGTGTGTGTGTGTGTGTGTGTGTCACAGCTGGTACAGTCTTTCTTACTGCTCTTTCAACACATAAAGGCCGTCACTGACCCGTGACATAGTCTCTCTCTCTCTCTCACAGCCACACACACCCGCACTCATGGACTGAGCATAAATCAGAGGAATTCACATCATCAAGGCTCATCCCATTTTGCTCTGTCATCTCTCTGTGGCTTTGTGTACAAATGTGTGTTTGTGTGTTAGTCAGTAACCGCATACTGTGTGTGTCCCAGTGCATACGAATGTGTAATTGCATTTTCAGTATTGGCCGACTTTCTAGTTGTAAAAGCTCGAAGAATGTGTGTGGGTTCAGTGCTGCGCATGTGTACGAGCGTGCGCTTCCACGCATGTATGTGTGCGTTCATGCGGACACGTGTGTCCAGCGGAGCCCTAAGTGCTGGTGTCAGACAAAAGCGACCCCCCCTCCACCCCTCCCTCCTCCTTCTCACCTCTCGCTCTCTGTCTCTCTCGTTGCATCTCTCACTCTTTACGGGACTAAATTACCGCTGGAATGTGCAGACCCTTCACATGAGAAAGAGGAGCCACCGTATGCACAAGTCCGTGTGTGTGTGAAGACTTAGACAAAGCGAAAGCTGACAGACGACGAGCACCGCGGGGACACACAAACAGGCAAACAGACACACAAAAAGAAAGACAGACACCTCTTCTACACTGGCCACCAATAGGTCACACACGCAGACACACACAATGTAGGCAAGCACGAACTCATGCATGACAACAAACAGATGCAAATACACACACACACACACACACACACACACACACAGAGCCAACAAATCAGCACGGCACATATTGACATTCTTTGACAGATGAATTAAGTAAATGATTTTATAAGGAGATTAAAAGGATTTTAATTTACGCAATCTCTCTTTGCCCCCCCACCCCACCCAGATTCTCCCTGCAGTCAGCTTTACCTCTCTATCTCCCCCCTCTCTCCCTCTCTCTGCTGTCTTTTCCTCATGGCCTCAGAAAAAACAGAGCCTGGCAAAGAAAAAGGCCAAAAGAAAAATGAAAAACTGTTAATCGCTATTTTCTTAGGTGATTAGGAAATATTTTCTTTTCATTCTTCCTCACCACACTCCAAAGACTCATCATCAGTTCTTATTAAAAAATATTCACGTTCGTACTATTTGTTAAAGTCAAAAACAGTACAGACACGATATTTTTCAACTAGAGTGTAAACTGAATCGTTGGCCTTCGTGTTTAAGAAAGATAAAATTAGGGTAAATCTGCAGGAAAATCGTGAAAAAACAAATCATGATGTATTTTAGGTGTGGCCCCAAAGGAAACTAAAACAGTGGAATTTACACTAACACCATTGTGAAGAGAGAGCGTTATACAATACCAGATTATTCATTGAATATATTCCAACAGCAAAGAAATATCCATCCCTTAACAATATAATATTTCTCGCATGTATGCATTTACCTGGATGAATTTAAAATGTTGTTCTTTGCACATTTTGACTGATTTCAAACAACCACGTACCAAACTGACTTGAATAGAAGACTGGATTTTCACTTAAATATACAAAGAATATATTTGCAAAACATCTCCATGTAATGAAAAAAAAAAATCTCAACAAAAATGAGAATGGAGAATAATTCTGCCTGAAAAGCATTATGGTGCCTTTTTTCCGGCTCTCACGCTGCAAACCTGTTCCTGCGTGATGTGCACGGCCGCTGTGCGGTTCTCACCACCCGTCTCCTTCACCCCCGCTGACAAAAACCCCACCAATTTCACTAAAGTCACTGTAGAAAGTATATCCTAATGATATGCAAATGGTATGTATATGGTGGCATGAGGGGAATGCAATTATGTTAACAGCTTAAGCGGTACTTGTTGTTGTTATTATTATTATCGGTATGATCATCATTATCCCTAATATTTTAATTAGTGTAGGAAAGCGGTGCCTGACAGCAAAAGAAGGGAAGCCTGAGCCGAGAAGACCGAACGCTGGATAGATGGGTGGGTGAACGGGTGGAGGTAGGAGCGGACAGATGGACCAAAGGACCAGAGGGTTCTCTTAAAATTGACAAAGCAGTCCAAGCTCACGTACACTCGTAGAAAAACGCGCACACACACACACACACACGTCGGTAAAGCAGGCACATTCCACAGCTAAACGTCTCACAGGGAAGTAGAAAGTACATTTTTCCATATGTATATTTTTGGTTAATTAGTTTTACAGCTATACAGCGTGTACCCGCACCAAACACTGGTCAAAAAGTGTTCACCTTTAGTGTGTTAAACACTGCTTAATGTTAAAATCCTGAACTGTTGGTGTTGGACGTAAAACACACCACAGTGTTTGTGTGTTCAAAAATGGTTTACAGTTAAACGTATTGAATTGAGACTTTGCTCTCGACCTATATCATTATTTACCAAAAAGAAATAATTTGTCCAAAAGATTTTCTTCACACAGGTAAAACCTCAAACTCACTAAAATCCTCATTTATCCCTTTGCACTGATATTTAAATAACCATTAAAACCCCTTGTATGTTTTATTTAATTGTTAATGCAAGAGGCTGCACTTTAGACAACTGCACATTTCCATTTTTGTGCTAAATAAAAATTATACTCAAACAACTGTACAAATTAAAAAATGTCAACATAAAGCAAGTTCAGTGTTAAAGAAGTGGCGTGTTCTTTTATCTGCTCCTTTATTAAAAAATGTCTACATGCTATGCAGGTGAGAGGATCACTGAATGTAAAAGACACACAGGCACATCCGATGGTGTAAAGAGCTCCTAATCGTCAGGTTTGTTTAAAAATGTTCAAAAGTCGTGTGTGGGAAACATCGGTTTGTCATTCGACATCAGCTTGTGCTCTGGCTTTCTGTTCCGATAGTTCTTCACCAGACTTTCTTCTGTGAAGACACTTTCACTGTGGCTGTGCCACCGTGTAACTCATTGAAATCTATTTCCTATAAATGACCACTGACAACTAAATTAACTTGTGTGCATTTTTTTTTATTTACTACAAAGCTTTTCATTAATTAATTGCAAATTTGCTTGTATCAGCTGATTAGTCATTAGGCAATTCTAAATGCCTAGAGTCAGTTAGGCAAGTACAGTCGGATACATCAATAGTCCAAAAGCAGACTGTGTGCATGTATTCACAACTTTGTTTGTCCAATTTCTTTATTTGCACTAAATGCACAATAACACAGACACACACCTCCAATCAGTTAAGCTGCATTTTGAATGGCTTCTTCAACAAACCCTAAAAGAGCAAAGCGTTGGCGAAAGGAGCAGCTTAGCGGCACTCACTTGTGTGTCTGTAACTGTCTCTAATTCCTGTGCGGGGCCACACGCTGAGCTGCCCGTCTGAAATTCTACCTCCTCTGGCATTTAAGAGCGCCGCGCTCCCCCTGTCCTCCTCCCTCCTCTCTTATGGGCCTTCTCCTGCTGTCTCTCCGTGTTGTTCTTGTAACCTCAATGCCCTGTTACCTCGCTGATTGTCTGCTTGAACCATCACACACTTACAAAATCACACTTTGCATAAGCCCAAACACGCGCACATGTGGACATACTCTGACTGCTTCAAAGTAAAACAATGTGCTAAAATCTAACAAAGTGAAGGAAAGTGTCTGTCTGTGGCTGTGTTAACGAGTGTGTGTGTTTGTGTGTCTATGCGCAGGTGTCTCACTCCCAGGTGGATGGACAGAAATTCCGCTCCCCTACCCACTGAGTAAGAGCTGCTGTCCAGATACTGCAGCCACGCAGACACACACATACACACATGCAGACAGACAGACGGACGGACAGTGAACGCGTGCTACCTGACAGCAGAAACAACCTTGACATGGTGCGTCCACCTCCGCTGCATACCAGCACATACATCTTCACTCACTCACTCACACACACTCACTCATACACAGTGGAAGACAATGACAAGTTAGATAATGAATGAAAGGTAAAGATCAAAAGGTAAAATTTACCTACTCTTGTTCAGAGTGCATTAAAAAACACTCGGATAACGGGTGTCCTACCGAATCCATCGGCGATACCGGGTCATTTTGATGTCAACCTCCTCCAAGGGGGAAAGAAAAACAACAAAGCAAAACGAGCAAATTTAAAAGAATCAAAGTTTCAGTAGCTCTTCTGTGTCCTCCTCCTCTTCCTCTTTCTCTGGCTTTACTCTCTCTCAGTCCTTCCTTCCGCTTAGAGGGAGCAATACAATTACCGGGCTCTGCGCTGCCTGCACTGATCGGCTCTGCGAGTGTTTGTAGATGTGAGAGAGCGTGTGTGTTTGTGTGTGTGTGTGCGCGCCGTGTGCATGGGAGAGCCAGTGAGAGGGGGCTATAGACACACACAGCCAGCTAGTCAGGCAGTTGGGACGGAAAGCTGTGCCGCTGTCCTAATCAACGACTTAAAGCCCCGATAGCGGCTCATGAATATTAAGCAGCACTTTGCATATGCAGTCCCTCAGGCCTCGCTTCTGCTTTGATTGGTGAATGCCTGACCAATGGCTGTGTGGTGGGGCGGAGTGAGGGGTGGAGACAAGGAGGGAGAGCAAGAGAGAGGGAGAAGAGCAGGTGGAGAGGGAGGGAGCGGACAAAGAGCGATAGAGGGGCAGAAGGAGGGAGGAAGAAAGGGGAGTGGGGAGGAGAGGAGAAAGGGACAGGTGAGGGGAAGATTTAAAGCAAGACAACACGCTCTCCTTTTTTCTCGCTTTCTCTCCTGCTTTGTCTCTTTGTAAGCCAATCTTTCCGTTTCTGTCCCTCAGGCCAAGTCGTCTTCACAAGTCTCCCACTACTGGTTCCTTCTGCACTCATCACATACCTGCACTGCAAAATTTCATTCCAGCAAAAAGAACCCTGCAAAGGTAACGGGAAATAAAGTGTTTGTTTCTCTTTCGAATAACATAATAAAAATGCAAAAACAAAAACACAAACTAAACTAGGTGTTTTGTAATGTTGTTCACATAGAAACTGTGAATTTGCATCAGCTCAAGCTGCAAATCTAAAAGTTGATCAGATCAAATCTAGAGATTTAGAAGATGAAAGGAAAAAGTGTAAATATGACCCTAAACCCTACAGAACGTGTCACACTGCACGCACACGCACACACACACACACACACACACACACACACACACACACACACACACACACACAGAGGCACAGCACAGCAGAGCCATCACCGCTCAGCAGTAAAATGCAGGATTATGGCAATTCCGGGCCCTTGTCCATTGTTGTGGAATGATTTAGGAATGATTGCGACAAGGTTTTCCCTGCTGTTTGCTGTTTTGTGGGCCACCTGCCATCTCCACTGTGTACTCCCAACATTACCAATATTTCAAACACCTCGCAATGTGGGAATTTTCAGCACAAGAAGGGATTCTCCAGCAGAATTAACTCACTGCTCCTCGGCCTTAGAGAGAGAGGAGGAGACAGAGGAGGAGACAGAGGGGAGAGACTGTGAGGAGAGAGGGTAGGGTCTTTTCTCCAAAAAGGGAAAATGGGAAACCTACGGGGAGGACTGTGCTGCACTGATGCGCACACTCCCTTTCTTTCTTAAATTTTCCGCCTTTCCGTCTGACTTTTCAAACAGTCCCTCCACACAGGATCGAGGGGAAACGCAGAGAGAACCGGGCAACAGAGAGGGAGATAGAGAAAGAGAAAGGGGTGGGGGATGCATAGATGAAAGAGAGAGTTTGCGATTAGCAGCTTTGGAAGAGAACAGATAATAAAACATTTCCTGAAACCAATGTCTGCTTTGATGTACGTGTCTATGAATGTGTGTGTGTGTGTGTGTGTGTGTACTGCCATGTAGGTAATAAATCTCAGCACAGCGTATGCTTCTCTGTGTAGGATGTGCATTTTGTATGCTGATTGAACATCTGTGTGAGGCCACAGAGAACTCATTAGGCCCAGTAAGGTTCTGAAATACACTCGACTACGGAGATAACTGCTTAGCCATTTAATCTATTCTCACTAAAAACATTTTCTCACAATAATGGATTGGAAGAGCATGAAATGACACCAAACAATACTGATATAGATATGTGTATAATGCTACTAAAGCTTACTTTAGCTGCCATTGGAGAAAAATGTATAGCTGTTGATACTTTTAGCTGCAACATGAAAGTCAAAAAATAAATATATATGGCAACAACAAGGCCCCACAAAAACTTACTGACACACAATGCTGCATACAATTACACAGAAGAACATGTATTTGCAGATACTACGGGGCTCATACACACACACACACACAGAGTTATGATGTATCCAGGGGCTTATAAGCATCGACAACGATGAGTGTGAATCAATGTTGCCATCACTACTGAGCAAACAAATACTTTACCAAAACCTCTGGCTCTAACACACACGCACACACACACACACTCACACACACATTATCACTGTATCTGTGAAAACTTTCCTTATTTCCACAGCCACCAAGTTCACTTCTTTTCAGACTGCATTAATTCATATAAGGTACATTTTATTTATGGGAGCCATTGATTATCATAAATCTAAAAAAAAAAGGAGTATATCCAGAATTTGTAAAAATGTAAATCTGAGTGCTGAATTATAAACTGTAACATTTGAACAACCGTACTTTCACTAACAAAAATGAATTAAACAGTCTGTCCCTGGCAAACAGGTTATGTTTATGGAGACAACACTGAATTCTACATTCGGTAATTTATGCACTCGCTCTGTGCAGGTTGTGTTTAAAAGAGAATGTTAGGACACTTAACAGTGTGTTTGAAAGTACATGCATAAAAAGCAAAAGAATGAAATCTAAGCATCAGTTTTCAATCACCGTTTTTGCTGTGAGGGCTGCTAAAAACATTTGCTAATGTGTAAATGGGGAGAAAGCAGCAAACCATGCACACAAAGAGAGCTGCACTGACACACAGGACACATGTTTAAAATCTCTGACCACATTTGAGGTGAACTCTGAATTCTGCCTCGTACATCTTTTTCCCCATGTGACCCTAATCCTCGCTCACCCTGCCCCCTGACTAATGACTGGCTCTTTGGTCTGTGTGTATGTTGACAGTGACCCCTTTAGGCCACTTCTCTCTCTCTCTCTGTTACTGGACAAACCTGGCTGCCATGCACGCACACCCCTTATGGATAAACTTATTGTAGTAAAATCCCGTAAAGACACCATGTGAATACGTATTGTGCTAAATTCCTGAAAATCCCATTTTCATCAATTCTAACTAAAAAAAAAAACTCAGTGAACATTAAAAACCCATCAACCTGAATAATTTCCATTAGCAGTTTGCATGTGTGATTGGCGCTGCCTGCTCCAGTTCAGATATTATGTAAAAGCCATTGTACTGAGCAACTCTGCTAATCTTTTACTCTTATCTATAGTCTGTGACTGTTATGTGTGTGTGTCTGTGTGTGTGTTTTGACCCTGTGGTGGCAGCCTGTTGACATCTGTAGAAGAATTATCTGTTGTAACTCTCACCGACATCAATCACACCACTCAATAGGCCACAGCAAGTTCACTAAGGGCAGCATGTGTTTCCATACTGTACACAGTGTGTGTGTGTGTGTGTGTGTGAGTCTGTGCTGGTCAAAACTGTCTTTAACAAATTCAAGAGGTTGGTCACTTAAGCAGCTGACCTCAGACCACCTGTCGACACATGGGCCAGTCACTCACCAAGCACGAGACTGCAACAAAAACTGCAAACAAGACCCCTGCACCGATTAATAAAAAAAGACCTTTTTCTTTGGAGAATTCAACCGAAGTAATTCATTACATTTGCTATTCCTATTTCATAATGAGAAATAAAAATAACCAAATTAATAAATACATAAAGTGCCCACTGCTGAACATTGCGAGAGAGAGAGAGAGAGAGAGAGAGACTGTAGTTCACTACTTGCCAACAGAGGGAGCTCTGGACTCTGGTCAGTTTCCAGCCAACTGCAGCACCAGAGACTTTGTAGTTGTGTATTTAAAAAGTGCTTGTGTATGTATGAGCGTGTGCTCGTTTCTCCAAGCATGTTGCATTAAATCATATTACATTTAATAGCCATACCGATAATACAAATTGATATTTCACATTGAATTACATCAACGATATATGTGTTTATTTGACATACACGCTGAAATGCTCACAGCCACAGTTCCACTGCCAGCAGGAACGGGAGAGATGGAGCTAAGTTATCTGATAGCTCTGTCAGCAGGTACAGCAGAACACAGTGTGGAAACGGCCAATTTGACCACAGACCCCCTGCCTGGTCATCCAACCAGCTACCCACTGAAGCCACAGAGAACACGAAGAAAATGGGAGGAAATCAGGGAGGGTTATAGCAAGTTGTGTGTCTGTGTGTGTGTGTGCACATGTGTGGGGCGGAAAAACTGAGACTTGAAAAGACATCTCCCATACAAAAGCGACCAATTGGTGTAATAGCAGTCAGAGGTTTTGCAGTCACAGGCTGTTATTAGATAAACACTGACTACACTTTAGCCTCAGTTCATTTCAGGCTGAGTGAGTGAGTGTCTGTCCATGTCTTAGGACTTTGTTCATACTAGTCCTGTTAAAGATGTAACGTTGATCTCTAAGAAAACCAAGCTGTGACTGCAGCAGAAAATAACAATTTAACAGCAAGGAACTATTTAAATAGAAAAACACGTGTGATATCATAAAATCATTAATACAGAAATTCCTAATAGGTGTGTTTTTTATTGTTCGAATTTAGGTTTATATAAAGTAGATGAGTAACAAAAGTTAATAAATGCCAGGCATATTTAGTTGAACACAATTTCTAACTTAACAAAAATGCCGGGTCCAGTCCACACAATAGGTTTGTCATATATGATGGTCACCATGTCAATGAACCAATCTCAGGTCTCCACAGACAAAGACCAGCTTGACAAAATGATGAGCTTTATGTTTATCTATGCATACATTCTCTATACATTAGAGGACATTATATACAGTAACTCACTGGTTTAATGGCAGTCTCTCCTCATCTCTTAAGCATATGCCTGTAACAATATCTATGGGCTATTTGCATAACCACAGTTCTCTGAGTAGCATGAGTGAGTGTCTCACATTGGTCAACGCCTTCAACGTGACCCCATCAGAAGCTTCTATGTCACTCCGCCAAGCCACGATTGGCTGGGACTGAGCATGTCAGTGTCAAAGAGGGACAAGCGCTCCCCCTATAAAAAGGATTGACACTGCATGAACCGTCATTCAAAATGCCACCTCTTCTTCGCTACAAATGAGCAAGGAGGGTGGTCTGGTGAGATACCCACTCATGCTACTCAGAGATCCAGAGTTATGAGTTATAACTCATAGTTCTCTTTTATAGCATAGCATTTGTTTCTAGTCTCGCATTGGGAAATACTAACTCCCGGATTGCTGGCACGTGTTACCTAAGAGCCACTGTTATTTAAAGAGCCCTACTGAGACGCCCCTATACTAAGCACCGAATGGGCCAGTAAGGAGGCTGTAACAGAGAGCTGGTAAAAGATGGCAAAAGTATTTGGTGTGGCCCAACTTGCTGCAGCACAAATGTCCTGAATGGGGATCCCTTCGAAAAGAGCCCATGGAGTGGAGAGGCCCTGGTAGACTGTGCCTGCAGACACCTAGAACTATATGCCAAGGCAATAGCTCCTGCAATCCAGTGAGAGAGTAGTCATTTAGAATAAGTCTTTTTCCAAGTGGTTCTTGTGAATGATACATATAGCTGGTCACTCCTCTAACAGCCTTTAGTTCTGTCTTTGTAGATGCACGAAGCTCGAACTGGATAAAGCATATTTAACCGCTGATGCTCCTCTGAGGAGAATGACGAAGGACTGAAGGATCCAAGGTCAGTTGGAGAACATGAGCCCACAACCTTGGGCATAAAGGCCAGGTAAGGTCACCCTTGCTTTCCCAGAAGAGAACTTTGTGCATGCTGGACGTACTGAAAGGGCATGAATCTCAACTACCTATTTCGTTGAAGTGAGAGCCAGCAACAAAATTGTCTTCAGAGACAATATTTTCAAATTCACCTTCTAATGTCACAAAAGGTGGAAGTGGCAGGGCCTCCAACACAACAGGAAGATTCCATGAGGGTTCAGCTGTCTGGAAACAGCAAGCTTACACCTTACACCCCTCTTTAAATGGTCCACTTGGGGGTAATCTCCTAAAGTCTTCAACTCTAGACAGACATGACAAGCAGAAATAGCTGCTAAGTAAACCTTAATGGTGAAAAAAGCTTTCCCTTTACCCAACATGTCCTGTAGGAAAGTCAAAGTCACTGCCACGGAACACTGGAAGGGAACCTCCTGCCGATCAGTACACCATGTCTCATAGAGAGACCTTGTTGAGCACCCCCTAGCGTTCTGATTGGTCTCAATAACATTCTGATGGAGACGGACAATATTCAAGTTTAACCACTCATTGTCCAGGCTTGCTCTCTGGGTTGAGGTGGAAGATCTCACCGTGCTTGAGACAGCAGGTCTCTGCGAATTGGTGGAGACCAAGGTTCCTGGCAGAGGAGCTATCTCTGCCAGCCAGTGTTTTGACAGCCAATGGTTGGTCACTCCTGGTTGTGAAGGGAAAAAACAGAGCAGGCTGAGCGTTTTCCATCGTGGCAAAAAGGTCTACAGATGGCTGCCTGTAGCGCTCCCACTCCAGTTTCACCACATTGAGGTGGTTTGCAGTGATCAGGACAAGGATAGGACAAGGCTCAGACTTAAAAAGTCTAACAGTCTTCAAGAAGCTTCAGACGTACTTAGCAAATTTGTAGAAAGTAGTTTCTCTCCGGTCTCTGTTCTCACTCTTACTCCGTGCAACATGCCTAACTACTGCACAACAAATAGTAGCGCCATCTATGGCTGTAGTATAAACTGCATGTTTAACTCTAAACATCAGTTTTTTATTTGTTACATGTATTCTCTCAGATGGAGGCCCGAGGCACATCACGCACAACAGGAAGGTGTCCCCGCTAGAAATGTTATTGCCACACAGACATGCCTGCACCAATGTCTTCTCCTCTGCCTTGGCAAGAGCATTTGTGGTAGCCATAGTCACAAGCAGGGACTGATAGCTGTGAAGCAATGCTGGGGGGCACTGCCAAAAACTACCCTGGTGTGGCTAGAAAATAGCAAGCCAACTGAGAGTGTTGCAAGTTCCTGAATATAACAAGGGAGTATTGCTACGCTATGTTTTAATGTTAACCCCGCTGAGTAGCTAACGTTAGCTCAGGGAGTATTGCTACTTGGAAGTGTTTCCACTTGCTTGGATCAACTGTTAAAAGCATTGCTACTTTCCACAGTGCGAGACTCAGACTACTGTTTGGTGACATACTAGTAAGAGCAGGTCTCTTAGCATGCTGTTCACTGAGAGTGACGCGCCCGGTGGCCAAGTTTGAGCTTATGCCTTTGGACAGTTATGCTAGCACCCGGAGAGACAGCTTGCTCAAGAGAGGTGTATAGTGGCCAGGACTCGGCAGCCAGATATCCACATGGATTTTTTGTGCCAACTACTTTGATTTAAGTACCAATCTGATGTCATTGTGGACGTCACAGTCGACTGTAAAGGCAAATATGTGATGTCATCAAGGGCTTCATCGTTTTTTAAAAGTTTAAAGTACACAAATCTGAAAAAGTGTAAAAGATATTATAAAAGCCAAACATTTTGTTTTAAGTTTTAACAGTTTTCCCAGCTGAAAGTAGGCTGAAGCAGCAAAGTGTCAAAAAAACGTTCGGAAGAAAGAAGTCAGAATAAAAATCAAGACGCATTCACAGTGGAAAACGCACATGCTGGGGACAATTAATATTTAGTCAATATAACAACAGCAATGAGCTGTAACACTGGAAAAAAAATTTGTGACATGGCTGTGGTTACAAGACTTTTTTCTGTGCATGCATGTGCACAAGTGTGTAGACACCCAACTACCTCCAGGGAGGGAAGTGGAAATGATGGCAATCAAGGCCAAGGAGAGAACACCAGCTGCTGGGAAAATCTGCAGGGTTTAGGGGGCTTTCTGGAACCTGTCACCAAAATTCTGTCCGGGTAACCTTTAGAGGTGGGTACACGGAGTCACACATACACACACATGCAGAACAATCTAAAGCTTTTGCAATCCCACATTTACAATCATGCATCCAAGACAAGCTGTCTAGATTAATTTGGCACAGTGCAACAGGTTTGTGTTGAGTTTTGTGTTCAATGTCAAGCAGGCAAACATAAAAAATACAAGTTTTAATATCTTGTAACCAGGGAGATCTGCTAACGAGAAACACATGCTTTTAATCTTAGTGGATGTATGTTGTGTTTTCTTTAGAACAGAGAGACATGTGACAGTCCTGCTATCCCATGCAAAGGTCAGACAGGATTCACAGCTAAGAAGACACAGGCGTGTGCATGGGTGTGTTGGAGAGAAAGAGTGAGAGAGGAAAGAGTGTGTGTATAATTAGGTGACAAAAAGAGGGTGAGAAACGCTGTCGTATGAGAAGGTGACCCTAGGGTTTATAAAAAGGCATCATATAACCTCCTCCAAACTTTTCATTGTATTTGTATTCAAATGTATGTATAAATACATTAGAGCCAAAAGGCCCAAAGGGAAAAGAAAACTAGAGGGTTTTTGGTAAGAATTTAAGATTGAATCTCACTCATGGCTAAATGCTTTCTCTTATATTTAAGTTCACAACAGGATGTTTCTGTTTTCCAGGAAAAGATTTTTTTCCAATATATAAAGAGATCTTTTTTCCAATACACACAGTCTCACACATTAGGTCAGGTGTGGTCACCCTCCTGTCAGTGGTCAGATTGAAGGTTTCCTCGAAAGCACCTCATCAAAGACTGAAGAGTGTGACCTCATCATACAGGGACAGGCAAAACGGGCAGGCTGTGGGCTGGACTGAGGTGTAACCTTGTCAAACGTGGACAGACAGGGCAGACATGCTAGATGTCAACGTTGAAGCTGTTTGTGTCTGCATGTGTGTCTCCATATGTGTGCGCGTGCACACACACTAATCAGCCACACATTAAAACCTAAACCTGATATTGTGTAGGTTCCCCTTGTGCTCCCAGAACAGCTCTGACCCGCTGAGGACGGCACAAGACCACTGAAGGTGTCCTTTGGTATCTGGCACCAACATATCAGCAGAGTATTCTTTATGTGAGGGGGGGCTAACACTGATCAAATCGGTTTTCCAGCATATCCAACTGATGCTCAATTGAACTAAAATCTAGGCACCACCTTGAAAGTGTTGTCGTGAACAATCTATGAGATGGTGTGTTCTACCAGCTGTCCATCATAGCCAGTGTTACCCTTTACAGCAATTTGTGCTACAGGACTGGAGCTCCTCTGTGGCATCAGACCGGAAGGGCTACACTTCAGTGCACCTGCGAACTATTGGCAACCCATGACCCCGTTGCCGGTTTCCGGAATTGTCCCTCCTCTTAATTCTTTTGGTAGGTACTGGACATTGCATCTTGAGGAAACCTCACAAGATCTGCACTTTTAGAATTGATCTGACCTGGTCATTTACAGGAGCCCTTGGCTCGTTAATGTCGTTCTGATCCTTATTTTTGGCCATTCTTCTGCTGCTTCTAACACGTGAACTTGAGCTGACTGCTCAGTGTTTCGGTGTTGTAGCTCGTTGGTGTAATTGCCATTCAGACACTCCTTTCCAAATACTTTATATGCACAAAGAAACACCTGTTTATCGTCCTAGTCCACAAGAGCTCGCCTCCGGCTTCTATTCGGCACCCTGAGAATCTAATGCAATTCTTTACAAGCAATATCCCTTTCTTTAGAATCATAGAAAAAATATATGCAACCTCGTCACAACGATAAATGTTTTGAAAACATTTTCAATTTATTCAGTAAGAAAACAATAGTCAATATTTTTTGTGTCTAAAAACTTGTTTTACACTCAAAGTTGCTGCATTGATAAAGAGAAGACAGAAAAGCTGAACAAACAGAGCAGGAGAGAAAGACAACTAGATCGAATTTCTCGCACTTTAAAAGCCAACGTTATTGTCAGTGTAAAATCTTGCCTGAAAAAGAATAGAGCATGTTTAGGAGTCTAACAATAAACCATACTGTACATATATATGTCTTCTAATCACCAGGGCTTCTATCATTCTCTTTCAATCTCGTGACCTAATGATCTCAGCAAACCTTACTGCTACCACTGTGCTCTCCATCTCTCCTTCCCCCCTCCCCCTCATGCTCGGGTTTTGATATATTCCCAGGGATAAATTAGAACCACAATGTAATTATATACAGAGTGAGTTTTGCCTGGGTAAGACAGCACAAAATGTGTGTGTGTGTGTGTGTGGGTGTGTGTGTCTTGCTGCCTGTGTGTCTGTATAAATCAGTGCTTTGTATTGAAATAGGTGACTTCGGAGAGGTGCGCTCCTTTAATTACGCTGCTCTCAAACAGAACATGAGTGGACTATTCCACTGGGATTAGTCGTCTCTCAATGCCGTGTCTTAGTCAACACAACACACACATAACAGACACACATATACTCAGACACAAATGTATGCCTGCCAAAAAAGCCCCTCTCTCCAATAGTTCAACACTCAATTTATTCAAACTGAGGTGCAAGCCAAGTGAATAATTCCACTACTAATAAAGACGGTAAGAGAGAGGATGCATACAGAAGAGTTAAAGGGAGGGAAGGGGATAAAACAGCCACAGTAAAGAGGAGAGAGTGAAGTGTTAAAGAAAGTAAGCCTACATTAAAAAATTGATTTTCAAGGACAACAAGATCTGAAATCTAACCTCGAACTCGGCTGCCAATTTCAAACTGGTAAATGTGGATATTTGATGTGTTGCAAATGTGAATATAACCGTCGGTAAGATAAAGCTTCACAAACTCTACATAAGTATATGCTGACTTATTATATTAGGAGTCTCAGGGAGGAGTGGGATGCAGGATACAGCCAGGACAGAACAGACACATAAAGGCAAACAACGTTTCACATTCACACTTAGACAAACTAGAATCACCACATAACTCAACTGCATATCATAAGACTGTGGGAGGATCAAGAGTAAGTGTAGAATAATAATGCAAGCACAGGTAGAACATGCACACTCCACACAGAAAGACCTTTGTCAGCTCTGAGGCAGAAATGAGGGCTGCCTGCTTTTTATTGGAATTTTGGCTTCCAACAATTGTGAAAACAAACTTTATGTGCCCATTCCATTTCACGATGACTTGTTTTCTGTGACATGTTTTCATAAATCAGTGACACTCTTCTACTTTGCTATAGTGCCCCTTTGCCCCCTCACTGAAAGCCCAAACTCTTATTCTGGCTAAGGGTCTACACAACAAGATGGTTCACCTGCTACCAAAGCAGAAGAAGAGCCAACAGAGGAAAATGACCAGCATTACAACAGCAGCAAAAGTCAGATTTTAGACTACAGTCTGGGTCCGCGACTCTAAAGCTCTTATTTTGTCAAGACTTTTTAAGAGGTGCAACGTGGTCATGTTGGCAGAAATGTGTGAGTCTGACTGCGTTTTATACAGTCAGTCTATAAAAACCAGGGTATCAGAGAAGCAATACAGTAAAGATTAGATCGCAAGGCTATGGAGTAGTAAGTCTCAATTTAAAATACATGAAAAAAATGAACAGCAATAAAGGACTAAACAAAAACTATCAACAGTTACCCATGGAGTGAGCGGACCAGAAGCGACAGCAAGCAGATGTTGTGCGCTTTAGCCTGCACTTGTCTTGTTTGAAACTGACAATCAAACTTTATTTCCAGCTTAATTCCAGCTCACACTGGAGTGAGTGAGAAAAGTGACCCATGACTTAATCCACAGCTGCTCTCTGCTGTTGTATCTCATTACAAAACAGCACACAGGTGCTACTAGCAGACATGTAAGTTAATAAGCTTCTGTGACACCCCAAGTCCTTGGAATCACTACCCTGAAATAATTCAGCAGAAATGGCAAGTGTCTGATCTTGGCTTCTCACTTAATTTATTATTAAGGATAATTATTAAGAATAGGTTAAAAATGTCTTCATGTCTATGGACGATATCTTGGATGAGGGAGGAGTAGGTGAAAATAAAGGGAATGGGTATCTTCTAGCTTCTCATTGACTGAACACATGTAATCAAGGTATTCAGTGGTGTGTAGGGCGAGGTTAGTTGGGAGCAGGACAGCAGCTGTTGAGGGCTTGGAAAAAGTAACCCTGGCTTAGGGCACATTCTCAATCTTAGGATAAGATGCAAAGTCACCGTAAGTAAGGCCATGAGCTGCTGCCTAGCTGGCAGCTGACCTGAAGCTTTGTTTGGCCACAACAGCATCGTGCCAGGTGGGTGTGGTTTTCATTCCATTAAAGAGACACTACGTAACAACCGGCACACTGGCACAGGTAAATGGAACACAGTGGGACGTGTAATCGTCAGAGCTCCCACCAGCACCCACATCTGACAACTGATAATCATTTATATGCACCGGGCTTGTATCAAGTCATGGTCGAGTACAATCCACATCTACGCCAACTGTCAAGAAATTTCCTCAAATCATTTCTTAGTAGTTGCACGTAAGACACAGGTGTTAAACTCTGGGCCTCAAGTGCCACAGCCCTTCTTGTTTTTTTTTTCAGCTATCCCTGTACAACCCTCATTTTCCAGCTTTTTACTGAATGAACACACCTGATCCAGGTAATCAACGGTGGGTCGTGAATGGGTATTTGGAAAAGAGGTGGTGCTGCAGCCCTCGAGGCCTGGAGTTCGACCCCCCTGATTTACGAGAATTGCTATTTGCGCAGAGGCGCAAATAGACTATGTTTAGACATCAGGCTTCAGAGGGAACGTCACTGACATAAAGTTCCTAAGCTTTGTTAACTTAAGAAATGTTCTTTTAATTCCACTGTTTTCTCTGAAGTTCTAGAAGAACGCCCCAGTGCTCAGTCAAATTGCCCAACCATAGTCTGAATGCCAATGTGAAGAGCAGCATTTAAACATCAAGGTTACATATCATTCAGCTGTTTGCCGGGTGCTACTTCTTTTACCCAGAACTGCAAAAGTGTAAAAATGACTTAATTTGTTATACTAGATGGATGATGTTATTGTATCTAAAGTATAAAGGGGACTACAATAGTCCCCAATGGAAGATACACAGAACATAAACACAGTCCACTTCATCTGTGTCTGTGTCTAATGACGTGTGTGAGTAATTACTTTAAAGCCGATGTGTGCGGGCGTTTAAATGTGCTCATGTATGTTTTTATCTGGGCTTTTTTCTGTGTCTGTGCCGGCAATGAGTGTGTTTAATGGTGTGTGTGGAAATAATCACTTAATCGTCAAGCTGCCTCCATTTGAGAAGTGTGTGTGTATGTGTGTCTCGACGCAACGGTTTCACTGTAAAAGAAGCTGTGAGAGGCAGACGTAACGGGCCTGGACACAGAAACAGAGTTAAAAGCATGAGAATAATTGGTGAGAAGTAAACGAACACAGGGATTTAGATGAGAAAAAGCGAGGGACAGAGACTGAGGGAATACACAGACCTCTACCCTTTATCTCAGCGTCTAATTCTCCACAATAACACTTCTTCCACTGTTGCTCTCCACACTGTAGCCCTGTGAATTTATAGTTGGCCCAATGATTGCTTCTCGGGCCATGATGGCTGTAAATTGCTTTGCCATTTGGTAAATGCTGGCAGTTAGAAGGTATACAAGTAATTATTTCCGCTAGTGCTGATTGAGACATAATTCCAAGACGAGGGCCTGGAAAAATGACAGCATTTTGAAACAACTCTGTTTTAATTTCCCAGCATTCCTAATTAGAATCTGTATGAACATGGGGAGTTTTTTATGTGGTTTCCTCCAATGGGGCCAGAAATAATTAAACTGTCAAGGGGAAATAAATACGTATAAACAAGGCATAATTTTTACAGCGCACAGCACCTTGTCAGGCCATGACTTTTTGTGAAGAAAAACAATGAGGGGAACAATGCAGGGGCATAGAGGACACACCGAAGGCACACACACACACAAACACACACACAGGCTTCACTTTTCTATTCTTGTAAGGACTTTCGTTGAAATAATGCATTCACAATTGTCTCAACAGTTCAGGTACATCTAGCATCAGTTTTGCCAAACTAAACTTTTGTGAAAACAAAAAAAATAATAAAATAATCTTATATGCCAGTCCATAAACATAGCATGGCTACAGCATGGTATCTTGGCATCTTAGCCAGATTATTTAGGCCCCTTCACAGCACGCAGAGGTAAATCTTGAAGTTTTCATTCATGTAACACAGCAAAACTGATGGTTTAACCCATAGTTTGGGTCTTAATTCGATTCAATTTTTTTATAATTGTCTGACTGCAGAGCTCGTTTCCAATATGACTGAACATCAGATTGTTTGGTCTATGATGTGCTATACGACCTCTTCTAAGTGATGCTGCCAAGTTGCCACAACTCAGCTGTATGTTTTCTGATAAGGGTTTGCTTAGCCTACTGAAAAAGTGGTGGAAAAAGTGGGGGGTGTGCTGTATGTGAGCAGATTAAACTTTTTTTATCCTCTAAGGCTATGTGGGGAAAAAAGCAAGTAGTGCGACACCTCCTCACAAATTAAATCCACAACACAAATTTTAAAGATGCAATACCATGTATTAAAGAAAGAATAATAGCTACATGACACTGAACACCACTTCAGTGACAGCGTCGAAGTTTATTGCAGCAAATTACAAGCTGCTTATAAAATACATATTACATGGCTCTGTTCAGCAGCACGTATCCACATTACAAGCCAAAATACCACCACTGTAATAATAGCATCATCCTTGACAAAGGCAAAAAATTATTAGTATTTCTTCAGTTGTAACAATCATGGATGTATTAACATTTTCGTTGCCATTTAGCCATTTGGCAGATGGTTTTGATCCAAAAAGTTACAAATTAGGTACAAAAAAAAATCAAAGTCGAGAGGCAAACATTAAGGCACGATGCTACAAGAAGAAGTGTTTCCAATTCAATGGATAAGACCGATAGGAAAAGTTCCCTTTTTATTATTAGTTATTATTATTATCACTTGTTATTGCTTTTATTATTAGGTCAACAGAAACCAATATTTTTTGAATATTGGGAATGAAGCTGCTGAGCGTGCAGAGTTTGGTGGCTTGTGTGGCTCAGGGACCAGCACACACTGCCAACAAACTGTGTGTGGTGGTCAGCTGACAGTGGGCAAATGTTTAGATGTTGAGATGACTCTGTAGGACAGTGTCAAACCCTTGAACCTGATGTGGACTGCTTGTGGAAGCCAGAGCAGAGATCTGAGCAGTGGGTGCAATGCTTCCTTTATTGGAGATGAAGGAGATGTGGTGAGTAAAGCTGAGTTGGTTGTCACTGATGACAACTCGATTTCTCGTATGTGTGGACTATTAATGAAGATCCGCTATAGTTGATGCTACTGTTATGCTGTTTGGAAGGTCTGGCAGGGACGACTGGAAGGAGGTTTTTCTCTCAACCAACTAAAGATAAAAGAGACAGGCAGGTATTTGTGATGAGACAGTGGAGACAATCTGCGAGTCATCGGCATTGCAACAACAGTAAAAGCCATGTTAGAGGATCACAGAACCCACAGATGCACAGATGGAGAAAAGAAGAGGACTAAGAACAAAACCCTGTGGCACACCAGAAGAAAGGCCCCAAGAGTCGGAAACTTGCCCCTGTCAAGACACCTTAAAGGTTCGTCCAGGCAGGAAAGCCAGGCCAGAGTTGTACTAGAGATGTCCAAGTCAAAGAGAGCAGATAGGAAGATCCTGCGGTTCAGAGTGTCAAAGGCTGCAGAGACTCTGAGTCAAGCTGTTCTTTATAATGACCCGGAGCGGCTGACATCAAGGAGGTTATTCAGAGGAAGGAAAACTACACACCAGGTTATACAAAGTCTTTGGTATGTTGTCACGCATGCAAGAGGCCTTCTCATGACATCGCTGTAAAGCCATGCTGTACATATTGATTCTCTTTAATAAAGCGGTTTTGGGGCCAGATCATCAAGTAATGTACACAGAAGTCACATTAACGTGGTTTGGTAACTATGGTAAAATGTATTTAACGCCTAGCACTAATTCCAGGGCCTTAAAGAAGCCACCACTTAAAGTCTTTGAAGTAATCTTTTCAATAACTCAAAATGCCTAAAATCTGAGCGTCGAGATTTGATAATGAGTCTCCCTGGCAATCCTTGAGAGTTAGCAACACTAGGTGGATCAGAGGCTCCGAGTGAGCTCATACTGATTCAGGAGAGCTAATGGAGATGCATTCGAACTAGAGTTACTCAATTACAATCTGACATCAGCTTGTAGACCCCAGCTTTGCCTGAATACACACAAACACACACACACACACACCAGCCTAAATGAATCTTGTAACACGGCAGATATCACTGGCTTCATCAGGCTCCCAGTGAAAGCAGTATCTAACACAAAGTGTATATTCTGGTGCAACCTGGTAATTCCATTTACTACTAAGCATTTAGGTGACATTTTTATCTAGTGTGTAACAATAAATTGTACAAATTGCTTAAATCCTTTTTTAACCAATACACAAGCAACTAGCAAAAACAAGTGCAAACTGCTCCATACCTGCAAACGTGGAAAAGAAATATAATCACAGTTTTGTCAGTTGTTGTGTTATGTTACCCTGTGCAGACTGATGACTGTGGAGTGTTGGACTGAGAAATTGCTACTTTGTTAAATAATATATATTTTACAAACAAAAGCCTGTTGCAGACTGATGCCTGACCTGAGCTACAATTATTACATATGTTTGTATCTTTTCCTAAGATGTTTTTTATTTCGAGGTGAGAACTCTAAAGGGACATGTCGGCTTACACAGTCCGCTGTAACAAGTTCTGGAAGCAGAGGCGTCAGTGTGCAGACATGCAGATACACATGTACTCCACATGCCTCTACAGACAAAGGTCAATGGTGCTCCCAGATACAAATGATTCTCATCTAATATTAATAGGATATGCTAAACGTTAACAAAGAGTCAGCACAGAAGAGAACAGCCTCTCTGAGTCACTATGTGTGTACACATGCATGTATTTCCCTGCCGTGAAGGGAAAGAAATGCCATTGGGACTAAAAAAAAAAAGGTCAAATATGATACAACCCCGCTATCTTAATAGTCTGGAGCAATACGAGTTTTTGTGTTAATATTATTATTATGTTGTGTTCGATAACTAGGTAGTAGCCATGCAGAAAGTAGAGGTGGAATCAGAGTGATGTGGACAAATTTTAAAGCAGGAGGTCGAGTTGAACGTTTGGCAAATAAAATCTCCAACTTTGACGCCTGAAGTCTCTGTTGTCATTTAGTTCTGTGCCAATACTCACAATTCTGGGTTCCATTAAAGCATGATTAGAATGCTCCCTAAGTACTTTCAGTTGTTTGAACTAGTTTGTTGTTTGAACTAGATTGACCAATCTGGCATTTAACGGTGTCTACAGTAACAATGACGTGGGGGGCCAACTCATTTGTTTCAAGTTGCAATCTGCAATTGTAAAGGCATCTTCATGTGCATTCTTTAAGATTAATTACCAGCAAACACAATCACAAATTTCACATGCTGAATCAGATGCACAGTGGTGTCATATAGGACAGCATTCATATTTGCATTTATTTAAGAAATAAACAGCAGTCGGCAGAAAGAATCCCAGTGGACTTGTGCCAGCATTAGGCTGCATTCACTCATTCACAACGCCAACGGCTGTTTGAAATGGGGTCTATCATCAGTCCCACTATCTGTGTGGACCAGGGGTGGGGTGAGATGTTTAAATCACAACGCACGCTCAGCATTATGATGTTTGGCAGCTATTGGCTCAACCCTAATTTGGACATAACCACAACGGCAGTAACAGATGTGAAAGAAGTTATAATGTCTTACAATTTTGTAAGTTCAGAGAGAGCAAACAATTCTCTGTTAGGCTGTTGTTGGTTGGAGCAGTGGTAAAAATCTGCAATAGGAGAATATCCAGATGTCCAGATCCAGTTCATTTAGATCTGATACCAATCCGATATGCTTTGTTGAGGGCATAGCACTCCAGGCTTTAACATCTTGTCTCGACTACTGCATTGCTCTGCGACGAGGCTACCAGCATGAACAATCACTTCCTTCCAGATGATTCAGACAAAAATGACACAAGTCACACCACTCTGCATCGACTTCAGGTTCAAAGCTCTGACTCTTGCCTACAGAGTGGTCAACTCAGCTGTACCTACCAACAATAAAATCCTTTCCACCCACTGGTCTCTGTAACGAACAGTGTCTGGTGGTCACGTTGCCACACAAAGGATCACAAGGAAAGCTCCACAGCTCAGTGGTTCTACAATGGTGGGATGAGCTACCAAACTCGGCACCCTGAGAAGCTTCACTCCCAATATTCACAAAACTCTGCTGTAACTTCCTGTGCGTCTACTACTTACAAACTATTTGCACTTCTCACAGCACTCCTTCCTCTCTTGCCAATCATTTTCTATGTCTGTACTATATTTGCATGCGTGTTGTGTGTGCTACTTAGTTACAGCCTAAAAGATCTCATTTCCTAACCAAGTTAGGACATTTTGGCTGTATAAGAAGTTTTAAAGTGAAGCTTCAAGTTTCACTTAGTACTGTAGTCATTTAGCTGTGATGGGAGCTAGGAAATGCATTGTGTCAGGCAATGTCCTAACAAGCATAGAAATAAAAAAGTCGTGTGTGTGTGTGTGTGAAACAGTCACCCGTTCTTTGAAACAAAAACAACCACTTAGGCATGAACAGCAGTGCTTTAGAGACATCAATATTTCAGTCAGGTGTGTCAGGAAAAAGAGAGAGAGAAACATGAAAGCAGGAACGAGGGGGGGACCCTTGCCATTCTAAGGCATTCCTAGGACTGAGTCAGGTGTGTGTTTGTGTGTGTCTGTGCACCATTTCGCCAACCTCACCCCACCCGTACACTCAACATTGTGTGTACCACCTCTGTCACCTTTCCTCTAATCAGGAGTTTAAATCAATGACGTTGTCCAAAACTATAATTGCCACTCCTTAAACTGCTTCTCTCGCAATATGCTTTCACCAAGAAACCACTCGGCAGCAGAAATACGCCTCTGTGGGTGCCTGTGTGTGTGTGTGCGTCAGTGTGTGAGCTGGATTAAGAGTATTTTCTCATTACGGCATTGTCTGAACAAGTAGAAAGTGCTTCTCACATTGTTTTACAGCATCCTGAAACCTCAAAGCTCAGCACTGAGCAGCATAATAGCCTGTGGTCCCACACTGATGCCTTTGCCTGGAACCCTGTTGTCATGAACTGCTCATGAGCCGCGGCACACTGGACATCAATTATCAAGCTATTAAACTTTCCATATATAATGGCATTTCAGAAAATCAGAACTAGTCTTAGTATCTGTGCGCCTAATGATTCTGGAAGAAGACAGACCTCTCAAGCCCCCACCCTGATGGCATTTCAGAGGATCCAGCCCCTCGGTTTGTGTACAGCCCACCGTCCATTGCACATAGTAAATGGTAGATAAGCTAAATCCACAGCGAGTTACCACAAGAGGCACAGGTCTACACACTGGGAGAAATCAGAGCTCAGTGTCTTGCTCAAGGATACTTCAACACATGGACAGGTTGTCCAAGGAGGGTTCCGGCATCAAACCAGATCCACTCCAATCAATCCAGCCCACCTACTCTACCTAAGAGGGGCACTTTATGAATGTTTTTCCGAAAATCTGATTCACATAGTATGTTGCCACATACTATCTACCTTAGCCCACTGTGTTTATTCTGTTAATAGATGATGTAAATGTTAAATACAATAAAGCCCCTAATAGCTGAGAAATAGTAACACATGATTTACCGGAATCACGTACAGTAAACTTTAGGTTGGAGCGCACACTGTATGACACTATGCAGCAATGTTCAGCTGTTAGATCCAGTGACAATGCAAAACTTCAGTTATTACGGCTGCAGTTTAAAATGCAAAAACTGGACAGACCCCAGGTATTTAGACACTGGCAAGTGTGTGTATGTGTGCTTTCAATTTGGCTGCCAGTCTGTGTTAAAGTTGCCTGATGTTCTATTAACTAGACACAGGAGTTTCCTTAACCTGACAATGCAGTGACAACAGGAAAACACACAAACACACTAGATGGATGGATGGATAGGATAGATAGATGGACCTGGAATGGTGGGATTGACAACAGTAGCAAAACACCTGATTCTTTCTGCCTGCATAATACAACTGACAGAAACAGATGGAGAGAGAACGGGGAAGAAAGTGACAGAGGGGGGAGAGAGGGAGGAAAAGGTGGAAAGAGAGATGGAAATCGAGGTGGAACGAGAGATGTCTGGTTAACAAGGTGCTGAGCACGAGAAGCCCTGGGGAGTCCACACTCCCTTACCCTCTAAGATTAGACATCTCTCTCTCTGTCGATCCCACTCTCTCTCATGTTGCGACACAAGGGGAACATGCCACAATCACAGGGCGACGCTCGGGGAACCATCTCTGCCCCCCCTCTCCTCCTGCTCTCTTCTTTACTCCTCCACTGTCTTTCCTGTTTATTTGACTTCATTCTAAAGTTTTCTTTAGGTCATATCGTGTAAATACAAAAATGAATGTATGTTAGGGACCGAGTGGTTCGATGACACGGAGTAAAGGTGTTGACAGGTCTATGTGGATGACAAATCTGTCTTCTGTAGAAGAAACAGAGACCTGAACGAAATCTGAATCCAGTGTTAAAGGATGGAGGATGATCACTTTGTCCTTCATAAATATGACAGAAGAAACATAGTTTTGATAGAGGTGGAGGGAGCTTGGACAAACAGGCTGTAATATGTTTTTGGCATCCAGACTTTTTGTTTGGGCCTCATCTTGTGTCGTCCATAATTATTCATGCACCTCGTCTGACTAGTTTCTTCTCTGCTGGTGTCTTTTCCACGTTTACTGTTTCAATGCAAACGCACACAGCTTTCTTACAGTGAGGCTCTCTCTACCTCCACCGTTCCTTATATCCTCTCTTCCCTTCATACAAGCCTGCCTCTTGCCCTCTCTTTAAGTTGTTTGACACCTCTCTCCCACCTGAGCATCTCTATGTGTCAGGACAAATTGGCCGAGACTCACATCTCTCTCTCCCCGCCCCCCACCCCACGTCTGCTCACCACTCAACCTGAGAGAAAGAAAGAGCAAGAGACACAAAAAGAGCGATGGTGGAGGAACAATGCGCATCAGAAGCAAAGATGGAGATGGTTAACGCATTGAAAAATCTCACGACGCAATATTAATAAGCAAATGAGAGGAAACTGTTGCTTCATCTTTCTATAGACTTTTTATTGAACAGTGAAGTGAACAGATTCATTCACGTGAAAGTGACGAGCAGTTCCCCGTGTTTAAATGTGAGCAGCAAGAGGTTCGTTTATCGATATACGGCCCTTCCCTCTGAACCACCAGCGCTCCCTCATCTTACACCTCTACTGTGGTTCTCGCGATGCCTCCACAGCGTTCAGGGGCTGACCAGACTAAAGTTCTGCCAAGGGCAAACGGTGTACATAGTGTAGACCAACACAGTTCACCCACAAAACAAGTGTCATGTGACGTTTGCTAGGGTGTGACCTCAGGAAAGCACGTGCGTTCAACTTTAGGATGCTGAACATTTTGTCCAAAATTCTAAGGTGTGAACTACAAACGTGAAGTAGCTCATTGTGTTCTATGTGAACACTTCTTGGCCAAAAAGCAAACAATGCAAAGTAAAAACACCTGAATATTTTAAAATAGCAACTTAATACTTAAATCTGGACTGCAAAACTATAAAGAATACCGAACAATACCCTGACGTTAACAGGCCTTGTGTGAGATGCTACATTGCAGTATATCCACACATTTTATTTATTTATTTAACAATTTCTTGAACCTGAACTAGTTCTTATAGAGCCCATTTGCACCCAGGCTTTGCCACCGCACCCACTGTATATTTATTATAAAGAACAAATCAAGCTGAAAATGTGCAAAAGCAAGAATATATACCTGGTTTTGGTGTTACTCTAGGGGTTCTCTAATGTTCCATTTTGACAATAAATCACTGAATAATGGGAAACCAATAGCTGACCAAGTTGTTAAGTGGTGCCAAGTGTGAATGAGAAAGTGGACAAAGAGCCAGAGACTGTGTTTGTGTACAGCACAGTGGGTAAAAACCAACGTCTGACACTTCATAGTATTCATTCGATAATTTATCGAAACTTAAGAACTCTGAAACACTTTTCCAAACACCTACAATACACTGACACATTCTTGTCAAATTAATTTTGTCTGTGCACATGATGTCAAACACTGCCTTCAAACGCACGCACACACAAAATTTTCAAACACATACAGACTTCACATAAGCAAATAGGTTCTCTCTGTCGCAGTCCTGCACTTTCTCTATCACACTTTAACACGCACACACACACACACACACATAGGCCTATAGCATTGCGACAAAGAGATCAGAGAATCGGCCAGAAAATAATAGAATCTTCATCCCAGTAATCCATATTCATTCTTCTCATCCCTCTTCGCCTCATCCCTCCCTCCCTGCACACCACGCTTCCCTGTATCTGACATTCAAATGAGTTGTCTTTTCTCCCTTGTTAGACACACACGCACATACACACTCATGCACACACACAAATGCATAAACACTCACAGTCACACATTCTGACACACACACACACACACACACTCTCTTTCTTGGATACTTTCTGCCCCGTTGCACCCGTGATGGCAAATTGAGCGCCTCCCTTCTCTCTCTCTCACTCACCCCCTCTCTGTTGACTCCTCTCATCTTTCCCTCCATCTTCTTCTCTCCTCAGCACCCCACAACCCCCCTCCAGACCCTCCTCCTTTTCTCTCCATTCTCCTGTCTTTCCCTTTCTCTCTCTGTGATTTGACTATAGTGGCAGGTAGAGTTGGATCACAAACCAATGAAAGGGGAGAAAAACCCTTCATGTGGTGAATGTGTACGTGCCTGACAAACGCTTAAGACGTCTCACTCACTGTAACACATTTTACGAAGAACACAATGAACACAGAAAATCCAACACGGAAATCTTTACGACAAAGACAGGAAACAGTCTTTCATCCCGTCTTTCTTTCTATCTTTCTTTCTATATTTGCTCTCCATCCATCTGTCGTGGTCCTATTAGTGGAAGATGGAGGTGTGATCACGGTAACTGTGTGCTAACAGGGAGCGTCCTGCCACGGATGACAAATACTGCAGGCACGCACACACACAAACACGCACACACACAGGCAGCCATGCAGGGAGAAAACACTTGGTAGATTTCATCACCGCTCGTAATTATGATCCTGTCAAGTCCACAATGTGGCAATCCATAACGACACACGCACACAGGCTCACACACGTGCACACACATACAGTACGCACACATTTTAACTTCAAACATGTCCACTCATATGTTTTAATGTACACACACTCTTCATAAATATTAAAAACTTACTTAACACGGCTGTGTATTAACACAAAACAAAACCCAAAACGTGCCCAAACTTTCACAGTGCAGCACTGTGGTGACTGTGTGCATGTGTTTATTGTGAGCTACAATATGTGGCTGTGCGAATTTAACTGCAATTATGTGTGATTTTGTGTAAGCCAATGTGTGTGTGTGTGTGTGTGTGTGTGTGTGTCTGTGTGTGATGACACGTGTTTGTCTCAAGCATTGACACCACACGTGTCAGGGGAGCCTATTAGAGACCCTCACCACCTAACCCCATACCTGACCTCTGCCCTCATGTTTTTTTTGTGTGTGTGTTTCTTAAAGCTCAATAACCTCAAATGTGTTTTGTGTTTTACTCCTTACTTTTTCCTTACTAAACTTCATCCTCTCACTGGCATTTCATTTCACGTAGGTTTTAGGCACAGAGACCATTTCTAAAAGCAACATTATTCATAGTTAATCTTCTGTCCTGTGTAAGACATGTGACATAAGTCCATGTGTGTGTTAAATTGTTAGTGTGTGTAAGCATGTATGTGTGCCCTCAAACTCCCAAATAAACCAGGGGGTCAGGCCTCTGGTCACCCCTTGATATCTGACCCGAAGACCCTATTGCCCCATCTAAATCTATTGGGGAATGCTGTGTGTGTTTTAGAGTGTGTGCTTTCTGTAAGAACATGTTTTTGTCTTAACATTTTGTGTGTGTGTGTGTGTGTGTGTGTGAGCATGAGAGAGCGAGAAAGAGACTGAAAGAAAGAAGCAGAGTGGGTCTTTCTCTCGACTGTTCATCCTCAGTGTTTCTGTTGTTCTCCTTCTTTCCTGTCTACATCATCTCTACTTACATTTACTATAGTAAAGCTTCTTCACAATTTAAAGATTTGCAGAAGCACAATCCTTTACAGCCTTTAAATAGAAGTTGTTGTTGAAAGGAACATAAAGGATAAATGCCATTGTAAATGAATAGAATGATATAAATACTGAATGCGTGTATTATTAATAGTAGTCAGACCTGATGCAGGGGCTTTTTTCACTTTGCATTGTTATGTCTTTTTCCCTCCATTGCATGTTTTTCTTGTCAAGGTCACTGAAGAATAAATTCCACTTAGTAAAATCTTGTTGCTTGTAACTTAATGCAGCTGGCAGAGGAGAATAAACAGCATTTTTACCACGTGTAGATAGTGTGTAGGGCTTAACGTGCTGAATGTCAGTGGATATCAGTTAGCAGGTCTTGTGCTTCACTCGGCTCTACACAGTCAACACTCCTTTTAACCTCTAGGTGACATTGAGCACACCTACACTGGCACATGCACTGTTTTGTAAGCCAGTGTTTTGCCTTCAGAGCTTTTTCTAATGGGGAGAATGTGGGAAAAGAACTGAAAAGTGCACACAAGCTGCAAGAGATATGATTATAAAAGCTCACTTAATGACATTTTCACTAGAATATCAATGGTAGAAATAAGATCGCTGTCAAACAGGGTCATTGTTATTCCTAAATAAAATATTATGAAAATATTCAATTTATTGCAGTTAATTTTTTTCCTTTCCTTTTGTTTCTAAACAGTTACATGTCATTTCATACATTAGTTCCGTCAATCCTCAACTTGTATTTGCAGCCTCAGTAAAATGGTACATGACAACAGAAACAGCAGAACCCAATCACAGAAACAGCAGGGATTCGTGGCCTTCCCAGAAGACATCAGGGCTTCCTAAACCAAGACTTGACCTCGGCCAAGCAGCTGGCATTTGAAAGGGTCACCCCACAGCACTTTATCATTTTACTCCTAGGAAACAAGAAGTTTGCTTTCTGGTAATAGATCAGCACTTCTCATAATCACTTAAGTAAGTTCAACTCTTTGATATTAATAAAAATCTTAAACATTGAACTTCAAGATTAAAGAAGATGTAACAAACAAATCAAACTTCTTGCTGTTTGCAAATGTCATAATTTACGAGTTCCACACTGCTCCCCCTCCCCCCCGCAGTCCTTCCCTCTCACTCTGAATTCAAACATCTACTAACGCTCTTCCTCTCCATCACTCATCCAAACTAATTCACTCCCACCCACTCTCTCCTGTCCCCTTGTCTCTCCCTTGTTCCCCTTGTCTTCATCCTCTCTCACTCACTCTGTTTTTCTCTCTCTCTCTCTCTCTCACTCACACACACACACGCATCTCTTGCTCCCTGTCTTGTCTCTCCAAACTCGCTCAAGCACAACTAAGCCGGGGGTTTGAGTCCCAATGAGGGCGGTTAGGGGCAATCAGTGCTTTTCACACTCTCTGATGTTCTTAAAAGGTGGAGGGATCAGACGCCCCTGCTGTACCACCACTCTGCACCAATACAACACACGCGCACACAGTCTTACAAATACACACTCACAGAAACTAACTTACATGCTTACGTACACAAGTGACTGCAGACATATGCACACAGTCACAACGTGTTCAGAGACGCAGACAAATCCACACTTAATTCAACACCCACAATTCTTAAACACAGACACACACACACACACACACACACACACAGATCTGCAATACACTGGGACATCCCATGTTGTGCTAAAATGAGCTGCCTATTAGAGTCAAAGCTACCACGCAAACGGATGAGTGATCAGAGGTGTCGCTGTGCACCAGCTCAAAAGACAACATACTTGTGACAGAACATTCTAGGTAAATTAGTTCCAGAGTTTGATTTTATTAAACCCTGGTAACCCGCAGAGCTCATAATACTACAGCCTAGAAAAATCCATGCAAAAAGTCAAAACACAAGCAAATAAAAGTTGCAATATGCATTATTTGGGAATCCAGCCATCTGTAGCAAGAGCTTTAAAAAAAAGTCCACACAGGGTAACAAATACTGATGCTGCTATTTCAAAGCCACCCGTGGTGTCTTATAGATGCGCCCAACATACCTTTTCCAACTCAGCGTGTGATCCGCAGGGTTTAACCTTTTTCGACTGCTTCGAAGGGTGGGTATGGCTCAAAAACCTTTAGCGTCTCTGCTCAGCTGTCAGTGCTGTTCAATGAGTCTGTGTTATGGGGAAGCTTTGACAGCACCCCGCCACATTAAAATAAGTCCTGGAGCATATTCCGACTTAAGTAAGCAATGTCACCAATTGCACAACACAATGTGTACCGTTCAGAAAATAACTAAACAAAAAGACACTGCAAATCCAAAAATTACAGAGGAAATGTTTGTGGGGGCAAATATCTGAGTCACGCCATTAGCAATTTAAAACAATCAGAAACCTTAAGCCTCATTCACATGTGAACTTTAGACGATGTCCGGAAAAATTGTCCCCAAACCCTGTCTGGCTCCTTATATGCTTGACACGTGTATCAGACAGTGGGAATTTTTATTGCCCACTGGAAATATTAATGTGAAACCATGGCGACAAGTGTACCACGCACACTTACGTGAAGTTAAGTAGTTTTATAAAGTGAGCTCACATGTAGATTTTAACTTGTTAAAACTCGCTAACTAAGCGTGTTTAGTTTTCTGTCGGTGAACAGGGGAAACATTTAGAATTTATACATTTTTAGCATGTTCAAACACATTTCTGTGTTTGGTTGTGCGTTCTATTTTTTTTTACTGAAAGTTGCACCTGTGTTTAGAATTGATAAAGCTGTGGTCTTAATTTGCGTGTTGTTTTATCAAGCTGCAGTGGGTTGAACCAAGGTGAAGGAACAAATACACACAAAACATGCTCTTCATCTGTGATCTACAGTTTCTTAAAAAGAAGTTGACATGGATGATGAAATGCTGAGAGTGTATTGTATTTGTCAATAAAATAATTGGTAAATTAGTCTTGTAGTAATATTAATTGGTATAAAAACTTTTATTCTATATCCATGCATGTCAATTACAGAACACCTAACTGGAGTTTTAACTCCCTGTTTTTTTTTTTAGTGCAACAATGGCTGCTGCATGGCAGTAAAATATTGACAGTAAAAAGCATGTCAACATTAAAAAAGAGCAAACAAAACCTGTAATAAACTACTTAAAAAATGTATTAAAATGGAGTGAATACATCCAAAATATAGGATAAAAAGGAAGTGTGCATGCGTTACCAGCAAGGTTTCAAGTTAAAATGCTTCGAAATAGCCTAGTCCTTGTGGGTGTCTCATTCAGGCCTGTGGGATCAGGTGTGCATGATGGTGTGATATAGAATGCAGTTAGGAAACTGAATGTACAGCTCCACGCTCCCCGTAATGCGGCAAAGAGCAGTGACGCTATCAATTTACACCGTAACGGACAACACAGTCACTTTGCACCAAAGTGAAAGACACCAACACACACACATGCGGTGCCCAGGCACAAAGTTCAGGGGGATTAATTCACTGCATCATGTCATCAATCCTTCCTTACCCCCTATTGTCAGAAAGGAAAGGAAAACTTGTAAAAAAAATTAAAGTGCCCTCAGTCCTGTGCTAATATTGCCACCGTCACTGTTGCAGTTCTCTACCGCCCTTCTTTTATTTTGACTCAATATCCTTCTCTTTTCTCTCTCTTCTACTTTCCTATCCTCTCTTCATCAATCTATCCTCTCCCTCCAGCATCAGCCAACCCACCTTGATGAGGAGAGGCTCTTAGTCACATTGAGGTCAGTCTACACACACACACATGCAAACACACACACACAGGGAAAGGGTCATCCTGGCAGGGTTACACTGCACAAAGTCAGCTTCCCATAATGTGGCTACTGTCGCCTGCATCACACCCTCATGATCCAATTAGGAGCCTCGAGTCGTCCAATCAGCTGCCGTGGCAACCAACGGGTAGACAAGCAGGCATAGGCAGGCATGCAATCTTCTAAGTGCTTTTAAGGGATTAGAAGGTGGGTGGAAAGTGGGAAGGGAGGGGAACACCTCCATCGCTCTATCCTTGGCGCTTGTTTTTTGTTGCTGAGGCCAAAATGCTACAATATATTTTAACTGGCTTCACAAATTATTGTTGCGCAATACAAATCAACAGAGTAGGGAAGAAATTAAGGCTGGAGCAGGAAAATGATCATACTTTGAGATGGACATGGGACAAGCTGGGGGGAAAAAGACAAAGGAAAGAGGGAGCAGACAGAGGACGGATGTATTTTGGGTGAATAACCTATGAGGAAAAGATGGATAGTTTGTAATGGATCGAGAGAGGAAAGTAAAATAAGGACAAACACAAAAAAGGAAAAACAAAAGAATGACGGAAACACCCATTGAAATGCCAGAGAAGCAGCCGTTCCTGTTGGTCTCTTCAGGCATCTATGGAGGCAACATCAGGCCAGTTTGTTGAATTTGATTTGATTAAAACTCTTATCAAAACAGGACTGTAAACTTATGGTTCTGAGTTTGGTGAAGCCAACAGCCTGACAACTGAGTGAACATTTTTACCACAGTAACATGTCCCTTATAAACCACTGAAAGACAGATTCATTTATTAGATTGTGTTTCTATTTAGAATCTGGGAGTAACTTTTCAGTAAACTATGTCATAAAATGTACAATGAACATTTGTAGCTAATTCATTCATTACATTTTTTTAAGTGCTTGAAGATCCAGTCATCAGTAAAGTGTTATATTGTGCAAAAAACTAATAAAAAAACATGCTATGTTAAATGTGGTTGTAATAAAGTTTGAGCTGGGCTGACTGATTATCAACATAAACAAAAAATGAAAAGCCATGAGTTAAATGTCGACATGAATTGGCAGTTAATGGCAGCTGCTGGTAGCTGTGGTGCTAGCTGATGTTAACCAGTACAAAACTAAATTAAATTTGTGCTATGTTTACAGAGATGAGGAGAACCTCTAACCTTTTTTGGAATGAAAATCTCTAATTCTGCTTCATTTGCTCAGCACCAATATTTAAATATCTGGGAGCGTTTTTGCTCATACTGCGACTCAAATGCATAAACAATAGAAAAACAATAGACATTTTTCTATCATCACATGATTCTGTCATATCGCACAGCTCCACCATTTTGTGTTTGAACTTTTTTTAATGACCTACTTCTATGAGCCGGTTACTCACCGAGCTGTATACAGTATAAGAATTGTCCAGCTTAGCTGCTGCTGCACTGCGAGAGTGTAGGTGGAGGTGCTGAACCCCACCCTGCATTAGACAGAACTTCACATTCGTTCACCTTGGTGCGATCTTCGAGTGCAAATAAAACAAACAGCGATCCTACTTACAATCAGTTGCAATCTACAAAGGTGAGGCAACAGCAGAGCACAGCAGAGGGATGGACAACAGAAATTATTTTTGAGGTTGAATAATCAAAAGCATTTCAAATTGACTATTTGAAGTATTGTGATGTAAATCTGGTACAACCATCATTATGAGCGCTCAACTTTGTTGTTGCACTGAGTAAAATAACGGCACCATTCACTTGTTTGGGCTAAGTCTGCTGCTCACCTACAGTTCCTCCCGCTTGCCTATGCAGTCTGTGTGTAGCAGATGGGGAAACGCTGTCTTAACAATTACTTCTGATTCTCTATAATGTAAAAATGAATGGCAAAATAAACTTTATTTAACATTTTATTTAAGGTATTTAACTACATTCAAAAGTTTGGACACACCTTTTCATTAATGGTTTCCCTTTATTTCCATGACTATTTACAAGGTAGATTCTCACTGAAGGCATCAAAACTATGAATGAACACATATGGAATTATGCTTTGATCACTGTTTGGCGAGGTCACCTGACATGGTTTTCCCTCACAGGTGTGACCTGCCAGGTGACCTGGGGTTGGGACCATCATGGAGTCATGCTGAAATGAGAAGATGTGTCCAAACTTTTGACAGGTAGTGTACTTATGTTAACGTCGTTCTCATATTAACGTCGACAGCTCTAAATGTTGTGCATGCTTTAAAGTGCTGCTTCTGCATATGTGAGCAAGACATTTCTGGAGCATTTATAATTCTGTACACAGTGGCTACATATTAATGTGTGCATGCCTACACAGATGTAGAAAGAGCAACAGGGAGAGAGGAGAAGTAGAAAAAGGCTGGTGATCAGGTGTAGGGCACCTGGCTACATGAAAACCTGTTATCAGAGCTGCTATTAAAGGTCAGAAAACAGTGAAAACTGTAAATTACTGATACCCTATCTACAGTATATCCACATTTTGCTTACAACAGCGTACACTGATTACACACATGCAAAGCATATCCATAAATATGTGAGACAAAAAAAGAACTTTACAAGAAAAAAAAGGCTTTACAAGACATTACAGACAGAGAAAAAACATACACACCAACATCTAACACAACACAACTTTGGTTTTGGTTCACTTGTTATCAGTGCAACAAGTCACAAGTGTTAATAGCCAGAAGTATTATCTTCAATAAACACTTTAGAAAAGGCTAATATTTAGACCTCTTGAGAAACAAAAGGTGTTTTATGCACTTTTATGAGCCACGTTCCACAGATCTCAGCCATACAAGGAAGGTTGTGTGAGCGAGAACAGGGACATGCGTATGTGGTAAAATGTGTGTTAAATAGCTTTAGTCAAACATTTATTATTTATAATTCTGATATGGAGAAAAAAACACCCGGCGTGTGCTTTTAGTGAGGTGGGCTTATCTAGTCTATGTCAAGCAAGCACACAGAAACACAAAGAGGCAGAGTAAGCTTCAGACCAGTGAGCTGATAATATACTGTTTACGGGTCTTTTATGTAATCTATGACCTCTGATAATTTGCGGAACTCCAACAGGAAATGCAACTGCAATGCAAGCAAAGCACCCAAACCATTTACCCGCGTAAATCAGTTAAGCGAGTCGCATTTGAGAATACAGTGGGCTAAGCTGATGAACTGAGGCAGAAATCCAACACAAATGTCAAGTAGGTGTCATGTGACGCCTTAACCAATTGAGTAAAACCGGCACTAGAGCTGAGTTGGGAATACGGCTTCACGATGGCAATCTGTGGGCTCTCATACCCAAAGCACTTTCACTCACCCATTCACACACCGATGAGGGAGCTGCTCTGCAGCTGGCCTGCATATCGCTCAGCTTGGGAAAGGAAGAGCCAGGAATTGAACCAACAACTCTAGCATTAAAGGACAACTGCTCCAACCCTTCTGATCCACAGGTAACTGTTTTCTGTTCCAAAGCAAAATTAAGAGTTTTCGTAAAACAGTTTTAGTTTTGTTCTTCAAACTTCAAACTCTTTCTTAGGCCAATTTCTAACAGGTTTTACATACAAACCCTGACAACACTGAAGAAAATCCTGCCCAAGCTGGTCAGTTGTGAAATGCAATTAATAACTAACACATATAATAAGGTTTTCATTCACTGGCAGTGTCATACAGTATCAGTGCTGACTGCCAGATAACCAACTTTTAGTTTTTAAGGTCAATATTGCAGTATTAGTTTGTGTGTGTGTGTGTGTGTTTGCATGTGTGCGGCCACCCACTGCTGCGCAGGTTTTATCTTTCTCCTAAGCATTTAGCTTGAGGCGTCAGGACCTCAATTAAAGAGAACTGCTTGTAGCAGCCATGAGCTTGACACACATACACGTTCACTCACACACACACACACACACACACACACACACAGTACCTCTAAAGTATGAATATTTCACTATATCTAAGTCCTTTTACCTTGGAATGACCTGATTGTCCTGTTGTGTGTGTGTGTGTGTGTGTGTGTCACTTCATTTCCATAGAGGTATGTGGAAGTGCATTCAATCTACTGCTCGAGCAACGACATGGACTCTAATACAGGCGCAGAGGACTTGGTGCAATGACACAGAATATTCAGAACATTAATGCCCTTTTTGTTAGTTTTTACACACTGAAAGGCATCTTGGTGACTAAGGTTGTCCTCTATTCACCATACTGCGGGTTAATTTACAACCGCAATCGCATGACATTTTCTACTAAACAACATGTTTGTTTTCACTATTCCCTGAATACCATGTCTTTACCAACTATAGATGCAAAGACATAAATCAAACTCATCTTCAGAGCTTTCAGGAGAGAAGACCCTCTGAAATATATTCTGTATCAAATAATAATTATCAAATCATTTTGCATTGTCTGCCCACACAAGGTTCAGTTGCTTATGACACCATTCTTCTATCAGAAACAGAACTCACAGTTTTTATTTACATATTCATAAAAAACTACTCATACTTCAGCTAATTCAACTGTAGCCCGCTATGATCAGCTGCATGAGTTGCTTGTGTGCATTTGCAGAGTTGCATGTTTTTTGCCTTCCAAAACCAATTAAATTATAGGTGTTTTATACAGCTGTCATCTGCTGTAATAGGTACAGTACGGTAGTGTTCACATTCAAACACACACACACACACACACACACACACACACACACACACACACACACACACAGGTAAAATGAGAGCAATAGGGGAATTGCTTTTTCTTGCTCTTTCTGTCTCTCCTTCTCCGTGGTCAGTTAAGAGGTCCATTTAAAAGTCTGTAAAAAAAAAAGCTACACATATTCTGTGTGCATTAATCAACTGTGGCAGCATCTCTCTTAGTTCTCAGGCCTGCATCAATTACCGGGCTCTTTAAACAAATTCTCCTTGGTGAGGTGAGTTGCGGCACACACTGAAGAACCCGGCAGGCAGTAAAGGAACATACAGGGAGGAAGCCACGCAGAGTGTGAGTGTTAGAAATGCTAGAAATGTGTCATATTTACACATTTTTACTTCATCAATAGGTGTCAATAACATGTTTCTATATTGCAAAACGCTTGGTTCAGCCCCCAAATGCTCTCAACTGCCACAACCCAATTTGTAGATTGACAGATAGTGTCTATAGTTTCTCCAGGGCATTGTTTAACATGTAATTAATTCAGAAAATGATCAGTTATCTTTCAAGAAATATGCTATTTCAGGTTATTTAGTCACATATATAGGCCGCAAATATACGCTCTTTCATCAACATGTTTGCTTGCGTAGTCTGTGCTAATTTCGAGCATTTGTTGCGCAGTGTGTTCTAGCTTGATCTCAAAATAAACCTCCTGCCGTGGATTCTGTTGCTATTGTGGAAAAGTGGAAGTTTCCGCAGATGCTGCTGCTATTGGTAAACAGCAAGTATATCCAAGATGTAGTTCAGCAAAGAAAAATCCTAACACTTGCTAATTTGATGAGAAATAATGAAGGTAATGAATGTTGCTGGTCCTGGTAAATTAGTCTTTACTTGTTGTAACTATGTTTCCCGTATCCTCAATACAATTCACCTCAACCCGTTACTTCCTCTGTGTTCCCTGTCTCTCCTCTGCTTGCCCCATGTTCACATGACAAAAGTAAACCCAGGAATATGAACTGTTGTAATGACACTTACTGTCCCAACAAAGCCAGAATCAAGGCTTTCCTCTGCCATAGTGCCACACAGCTTCCAGTGGAGAGGAGTGGAAAGTCCCTTTATTGGACCGCTGCAAAAAGAAACAAAATCACTGAGCAAAAAAGTGCGGTTACCTTTTCAGAAACTCACAGTGGAAACGAAAGGAGAAGCTGCAAGGCTTTTCCCATATTGCTGTCACCTTTCTCTAAAATATTATATCATACTGTGAAAAAGTTGAAAATACCCTGCACCTGTGTGCTTGAGCCGTGAGCTCTGTTCTTACCAGAATAATTAGTCTACTGATTAATCTAACTTTTCTCATACAATCAACAATTGTTCATAGGTTAGAGATGAGAAGACTACAAGGGGACCACTAACGAGGGTGGAATTTAGTCACATGCTGCAGTTGTATATTTTGAGTAGTTAAAAACAATCATGTATTGATTTTAGTGAACTCTCTTTTTGTTGAAACATTATGAAAAAACTTGACTGAAATGTTATAATATACAAGAATTAATAAATAATTAAATAATAATTATTTATATGTATAATGTAGTTAATATTTCTTAATGTTTTTTGTTGATTATCATGCCAGCGCAGATTGGATAATCAGTCAAATGTGGCACACAAAAAGACAGGCAGAAAAACAGAGGTTACTCCAAACACACACACAACACTGAGTGGTGGGAAGGGAAACCTGAGCTGGACCAGAAGTGGGATAACAGAAGTCCAGGAATAGTGGCAATCGATGGATGGATAGATTGGTAGATGGATAGAAGGAAGGGGGGCTGAAGGGAGAGATGAGTGGTCTCCTGGGTGAAGTGGTGATAGTCTTGCTGAGTGTCTGTGAGAACAAATCCTTTCCAAACGGAGGGGAGTATGATAGGAGGAGAGGAGGAACAGTATAGAAAGTGGAGGAAAGGAGGCAGGTAGTCAGGCTAAAAGAGGAGAGGAGGGAAATGAAACCAAATGCAGCCGTGGTTGCGAGGAAATCTGCGGAGAGGTGCTTAAAGAGGAGGCACGGGAGAAAGAACGGCTTGACGCTCGAAGACACTTAGAAGCTGTGCTAGATCCAACAGTTTTATGAAATGTAATGTGATGTCACAGCACGTTGCTGGGCATCACTCAGCAGGCACAGAGTGAGGGCGTTTGTTTAACCCTGTACTTACTACATTTCTAAGGAAATAGTGAAGATGATGAGTGATTCATTATTCAGCATTGACCACATCTGTTCCTAAAGGACGGCTGTCCGATGACATTCATAAAAAAATGTCAGGACACGGGTCAAGTAAAGAAGAGCTATGAAAATCTGAGATTTTTCCAAGCTGAGAACAGCACACAGGATTTTCCAAAGTTGTGAAGGCACTCATGGCCATAATGCAATGATTGGCCCTTTGCCCTAACGAACATCATAACTAAATACCTAAATACAAGCCTTACCCTTCTGGCTACACCAGAACCCTGAAATCCCGTCTTTGAGCGTGTGAGGACTAACCAAAATGTCCTCGCAATGATGTCTGTAAACTTTTATCGGTCCACATAAAGTTAAAAGACGTGCAGACACAAAGACACACACGTGCTCAGCTCTAGAATAGCTGTAAAAACAGGTATTGATGAGGAGGCCTAGTCAGTGACCATGAGAGGAAAACAGAGAATGCCATTAGCCAGCCAGTCAATCGCTAAAGCATTCTGGGTAATTCTAGCACGCATATACACCCAGACATGGGGATATACACACAGCAGACACACATACACACAGCAAGAGGACACCTCTCAGGGGCATCTTCACCACACACACATTCACACCGAAACTTACAGACACGTTCACAAAAAAATTAAGGCGATAAACACTTTTTCCACAAATGAAACATTTCTTCCGGCTTTACACCCTCCATGTTCCTACGTCCCTCTTTTTCCGTTCATGCTGATTTCGCTCTCAGGGTAAACTGCTGGTTGGTTGTTCCTGGGGGGTCTTAAGCAACTCTCATTAGCGCAGTGCAGTTGTGTGTGTGTGTCTGTGTGTGCTTGTCTTTATAACTTCTGTGGACAAATTGTTGTGAGGACATTTTAGCTGGTCCACAGAACTTCAAAAGGTTTTTTGAGGGTCGAGACAAGGTTTTAGAGTTAGGTTTTGGTTGGAGTTATGGTTAGGCATTCAGTTGTGATGGTTTGGATTAGGGTAAGGGGCTAGGGATTACATCATGTCAATGAGTGTCCTCACAAGTAACGCTGTACACACATGTGTGCGCGCACACACACTTTTATTTGCTGGTTTGCATGTCTTAACAAGTTTGGAGGGTTTGAGGGTTGGGGAAATGTTTTTTATAAGTGTTAGAATTGGATTTTTGTGGGTGTGTGTGTGTCCAAGCGTGCGTATACACAAGTGGTGGGGATGATTGCGCATTAGTAAGCCAGCTAATCAATGGGAAAAAACACGGAGCCCAGACCCTTGCTTATGTTACCATGAGCTCTATTTTTAGTCAAACACACACAATCACAAACAAGGATACACGACACATTGTTAACACAGACAATTTCAGTTAGATCTTTAAATTGAAACTAAACTATATCCTGATAGTTTAAGGGACATAAGCAAAACTATTCTTGCTTTGCGACAGATTACGCAGTGCAGAAAGGTAAGAAGAGGAAAACACATACTACTGACTCAAATCCTGCAGACCCGGTCCTCTTCCACAAGAGCATTTAAGGAACCTGTCACCTGTAGATTAAAACTGGGAACCTGAAAACTCAAGTACATTCAACAATTTGGTTTATTTGAATCACTCCATGTCATTGGGTGACTGCTATTAACACACTCCAGCGTTAATGTTCAATCCATGCTCATATACTTGTTCACAATTCAGGGACTCTGGTGGCTCAAAGGTCTTTAAGCGACCTGTGGCTCAGTGGGTAGAGCAGCTATACGAACAGTACGGGATGAAATCCCAGCCTATCCACCAGGTGTTTCCCTGAGCAAAACACCCGGCGCTAGCTTCCCAGGCGCCGACGGCAGCAGCCCACTGCTCCCCCCCAGAGGCATGGGTTAAATGCAGAGGACAAATTTCACTGTAACATGTATATGTGCAAATGTATATGTTGTCGAAGTGACAAATAAAGGCTGTTGTTCTTCTATAAAGTACAGCATAGCACGTAGTTGCTATTTCTCTAATTTGAATCCAGCCAGGACCTTTGTGCCATGGTGTCTGCCCTTCACACTCTCCCTTTTCTTTTCTCATTTACTATGTAATAAACAAAATAAATGCCTGCAAATGTTTAAGGTCTACATTTGGTTTTCTCACACATCAATGTAAAGAAATTCTTAGGGTTGTAACAGTAAAAGTTTTGCTCTTACACCCTTTCCACGGTCTCACTCCTTCTGCCTTTTCCCCTGCCTCCTCTTCCTTATCGGTCTTTCCTAGTGGGAGCGAGACGCATTCTCTACTTATCATCCTGTAGCCAGCACAACCCTGCTAGGGATGGAGTGGAGCAAACCTCATCACCAATCAACACAGGGCACAAACATTACACTACTACAACTGCACGCACACAAACTGTACTTTGATCATATACTGCATGTCCAATTATAGGCGTTGACAGATCCATCTCAAAATGTCTGTTTTTGTTTTCCTAAAGTATATCACCCAGATCTTTGGGCATAAATGGAATATAGTATTCCTAATGATGTCTTCATTAGTTTCTAATGTAATTATTAGAGACAGATGTTCCAAGAGAAAAAAGGGGGCAGCTAAAATAAAACCCAGTCACTGTAAATTACCTAACATGGAGCTGACTGCAGTGACCTAGAGTACTGTAAACTCATTCAGGTCATTAAATAGGCTACATCACAGTTTATATTTCTGTCACAAATTAAAGGCCTAAAACATCCATGAACTACAACTGACAATATAAAATGGATAAGATAATGTTACTGAAAGATAGATGACACCGATTTCATTACACACCAGATATGGTTTAAGATTAGTGTTTGAGATTATCAAAAACCCGGACATTGAACACACCAATGTATCAAAACTCACAGAAGTACAACAACATGACTAGTTTGGATTAATACAATTATAGTTAACTCCCAACACAATGCGACAACTAAACATACATACATGTCAGTTCTAAACACCTAGGTACGCTCATTACCAAGTAGTGTAATTGGCAACCCAAACACAAATGGCAAGCAATTAAACACTCTGAACAATACGCTATACCTGCAAACTAGCAGAATGCCTGTGGTTGATCAGCATAATAAACATATTTTTATTGTTAATAACCATAGGTGTGGTTAGTTACACTACTCGTGGCATTTCGTCTTTTCAAGTTAGAGTATTCAGTGTCACGTTTCATTCAAGTCTCACGGGTGTAGAAAACAGCGGTGGAAAGATTTGATGCCACCTTGTGATGTAAAAAGTCAGTCTTTTTGTTGCAATCTACAACCTTGTCTCTTATGCCAAAAAAACCTGACACACCACACCTTTAAACATAACTTTTTTCTTAAAACTTTTAGTCTTTCATCCCTCCAGACTCGTCAGAGCACCCGTGATTCTATGTGTTACGTCTACGTTGTGGCTGTGACAGTGAATGTGAATTGCATGAATGAAAGTGCTATGCTGCCTGTGAGGCAAACAAACACCCCCCACCCCACCCCACCCCACCCCACGTTTGCGTGTGTGAAAATTAATGTGCACCTATCTTTGTCTGTTACTCACAGGTTTGCCCGCCCTCTGATACACCAAACACACACAAACACAAACATTCACACACAACCAGTTGACGCTTAATGAAGCAGAACTCAGCCCGGTGCCCATTAGCCTGATAATTAATAATTTCTCCCTGCCTCCTAACACACTTATCAACTTGCAAAAGAGGTTGTGCATGTGGGAGGTGTGTGTGTCTGTTGGTGCTGCTGGTGCAGGTAGGAGATATGGTTGTATTGGTATACATTCAAAACGCTACGGCACCAATAATATTCAACTCAGTTTGAAATACTCTGAACATATACAGTAGTACAAATGGATACCAGAACTGTATTTTTAAAAAGGAAAGCAACAAACACAAAATCTGATGAACTGGAAGCTTATTGATGACAAGAAGAAATGTACCAGAATAAACTGTGTACAAAACAGTTGTAATCAGCGGTTGAATATACACTGTATAAGACCAGTGTAGGTTCTAACACACACATACATCTAGTGCTGTATTTATGTATTTACCATAACCCTGTGGCTGCAGTGTCTGTATTTAAAGTAGTGTTGGTTATCATCTTATTGATTCTGTATTTCGACTCCAAAATGGTTTAAAAAAGATTAAGTCTAATGTTAAGATAACAAAAATATGAATTCATTAATTTATTGCTGTTTCTGTCTCTCAATCTGGTGCACACTTGTTTATTACTGCCACCGATAAGGGAATCCCCCCCCCACACCCTGGTTGTGGCTGGCAGTAGTGAGCAAATCTGCATCAGAAGGAGGAGAATGTGATGCTGCACTGGACAGGCCACACAAAGGTGAGATTCCTGCATTACTGGCCGTGCTCTCTAACACTGCCCTCCACATTTACAAGGGAAAAAGACTTTAAGAGTCATGACTTGACTCTAATTTTGCAGAGGTTCAGTTTCCCTCACCGGTTAAAGTAAAGTGCAAAGCTGTTTCCCAGGCATTTCTGTCAGATGGATCTGGGCTTCTATCCTGTGCAGTGAGGAAACTACCTGAATGAGGGTAGGAGACTGCAAACCAGCCTCTCAGTTCAGTGCTGGGCTGCTTTAAATGTTTGGTCAGATTTTATGTGCCACCAGACTTACAGCTCGTTAGCCTCCCACATGCATTGCGCTATGCCTCGTCATTGTCTTTTGACTGTTTACTGGGGTCACAGTGTTCTAGGTTGTAATGTTAGCCAAGCATGCTAACTCGTATTTAAACAAATCAACATTATGTAGCGTTGATGTATGTTGCCGTGTTGTCAGGTCCTCCTAACAGACAGATGTGTACGACCTTTCTTTAGCACTCTCACAAAAAAACCTACATTTTTATCACCAAGACTTGGGAACCGACATTTTTAATCTGTTTCAGTTATGATCCTGATTTAAAAAGAGAAAACAAAAAGATGTTATGTACCATGACGTTATGGCCTGGAATTAATTCTGCATCCTCCTCTTCTTTCTCTTTGTCACTTATTCTTAGTGCTGTGATCCAGATATTGTTGAAGCAAAGAGAAAGAAGGATATAGAGACATAGAGAGGGAGGAGAAAGGAAACAGAAAAAAGTGGAAAAGGGTCAGACTACAGTTTGTTGCAGAAATTAAAGGTCTCAGTTCTTTCTCTCATTTAGCCAACTTCATTACTTCCTTCTCTCCTTTGTTCTTTCCTTTATTCTATCCTTCACAATCACCCTGCCATTGCACTCACTCTACATCCATTCCCTCCTTCACCTCCCTTCTCTCTATCTCTGTGAATAGAACATCAAAAGCCTCTGAGTTAGATAGGGAGTGACAGTGTTTGCTATTGGTATGCAGGCACACATGTCTGCTCCAAAGTGTTAGTCTAAAGGCCTTGGCTAAGTGTTTGTCAAGACTTAAAGCCATTGTTCTCCTTTCCTCTCAGATCTCAAACCTCTCTCCCTTTCTCTCTTTTTCTAGCCCTCTCTCTTGCTCTACTTCTGTACTTTGATGGAGCATTTTACTACTGTGTGTGTCTGTGAGTTGCGCTGAATGAATATGTTCAGTTTATGGTTATGTTTATATTTGTGGACATGTGAGCAATAAGCAAATCTGTTCACTTGTCGCAATTAGGGGAGAATGTGTCGTAACAAAGAAGACAGACAATGTCATTACCAGTCAGTATAGGCTTGTAATTTCTGGTCTCTGCGTGTCCAAGAATGGATGACGTTTTATACACAGGAGCAGAGAGTCATACAGAGAAAATCATAAATAGATTATGCACATTTACACTTACAGGCAATTTAGAGTCCCCAATTAACCCACTGTACCCTAACCATGTATTTGGGCTGCTACTGGAAAACAGAGTTCCCAGTAGAAACCCACAGGAGGAGGAGAGACAGAGCTCGGGGAGAACGTGCAAACTCCACAGAGAAAGGCTCTGGAAGCAGTGACCTTCTAACTGTGAGGCGGCAGCGCTAACCCCACCCCCACTGCGCTGCCCATTTTTACTACATTCATTTCCATTTACTTCTCCCCTTGCCCCCGTATCTAACCCTTCTTGTTTCAATCTCTACCATCTTCCTGCGTGCTGTTAAACTTGGAGTGCCAGTGTTACACTCAAGGCCTGAAAACAAAAAGAAGCTCTTTCCGTGAAGTCCAACCCAACATCCTATAGGGTGGAACTGGCAATCGCTGATAACCCTGCAGCATCTCATCTCTCTTCTCTCCATGAGTCTCACCCCCACTATTCCATTGTTGCCCTCCTTTTCTGTCTCTGCACCTCGTACCTCACTCCCTTTCTAATTGTCTAACTGGTATTTCTTTACTCTGTTGTTCTCCCTCTCTCTCTCTTTTCATTCACTGAGTTTCCACATGAGAGTTAGCTTTTTGTACTGGTTTTTGGCTGATCACAACTGGTGTGTGTGTGTTGGTAGGTACTGTCAGTCGTGTGGCGTTGAGCCCAGTGGTGCCAGTAAAGCAGATTATGAGTTGATTTTGGCAAAAGAGGATGGTAATTCCTTTAAATCAACAAAGCCGTTCCATTAGCCCCCTGCTGTTGTCCTGAAAAACAGACACTGTAATGCTCCAAAACACAAGAGAGTGCACAAGTAAACATACACACTCTGACAGGGTACTGAAACCATGTCAATGTGGCAGTAAGCACTTACTCATCCAAAATATTGAAACACATTCAGTTCATAGATAAATTGTAGAAGCAAACAAATAATCGCAAATATACAATCTCTCCTTAAAAAAAACAACACATTCATTTAGGGATACACAGAGCCGCACATGAGTTAGAGTGGCTGCACCCGGCTGAGCCATTAGTGTGGGAGAAAAAATGTTTATACACATTTTAGTGATTTGACATCAAGCTTTGCAAGATGATGGTAGAGGATTTGGTAAATACTTCATATCCCACCAGCAACAGAGCGTTAGCAGAGCAGAGGAACAAACTCTGGCACTAAGAAATGCTTGCAGCTCAGCCGAACACATGGCAGCACTTTACAATACTGCAGTAAACTCATTTGTGGCATAAATAACAGTGGATCAGTAATGTGACACACAATGCACCAGAATAAGTATTTTGTCATTCTTTAAATTAAAAACTGACCACTGAATTCCATTTTAAAACCAAGACTGGAATTGTGAGTTTGCCAAAGATTCCCACCCCTGTGGAAATAGTTTTACACATAACAGAACTGTAGAAATTATTTACCTTGATCATAATTTGGAATTGTGATGATGTGCACAAATAACTAGACAGTTGGAGTCATAGAAGCAGCTCTTCATCAATGTACTTTACAAGATTTACAGATAAGATACCCATACGCAAAGACATTGCATGTACCTTGGGAAAACAACCCCACATCAACTCATGCTGAGCAGCCAGTTCAGCACAGCACATAACTTGTTTGAAGGAGCAGTTAATTTAATACAAATTCAACTCCTACTTATGTGTGGGAGTCAATAAGCCTTCATATCTAAAGGACAAAACAAGTTCGGAGCATCAAAATCGCAGCATCCTTAAATCTGCAGCTTCTATGATTAGATGTGATTAAGATACTAATAAGACAAGAAAGATTTGCTGATTTATTTGCAGGTCAAGTCTCTTAAATCACAACGCTATTATAAGCATTTCACAAAAAGATAAGTGATAAGACAAAAAGTCTGATAATTGCAGCTTTTAAAATTCAAGTTAATGCCACAGTTGACTCAGTGCAAAATGAGAGAAGTTGGCACAATTGGTCACAGACAGTCGAGCAGACAAACTGGCAAACAGACGAGTGGCTGACAGACAGACAGACAGTAGATTTGGGTTCTATGACCTGCTGCTATGGGATATACACACAGACATACACAAACACACAGGCACCAGTTGGAATATCCAGACCTGCCACTGAACAGGATTACCTCTGTCAGGGGAGGACTGGTATCCCCTCATCAGCGGGCACACACTTGCACAAACACACTCACACGTGCACACACATCACACCAAACTGGTTCACTGGGCAAGCTGATAAGAATGTGTGTCTGTGTGTGTGGGTGTGTGTGTGTTGAGAAGTCTCTGATGGCAAGGATTAGGGACTCTTGACTCTCTCAGTCTCTTAGCGAAGACCCAACCAGCACAAAAACATGCTCAGACACACACACAATAAAAGCGATGGTACAGCACAGAGTGCTGCTTTGGTTTCCTCTTGCACTTACTTACTGCTTGCTGAAGCACATATTTGATACTACAAACTGGTTCATAAAGATACGAATACAGTTGTTCAGTTAGAAGCGTGGCACACAGGCGGGTTATTTGTTTCTTTTTGACAACATGGTGAATTAAAATATGCTGTGGTACAATGCATTCATGCACTCCTAAATTCATTTTTAATATTCCTTATTTATTTAATTTTCTGCTGTTCTTGTCTGTTATATAGCTGCATTTGAGGGACACACAAATGTTTGCACTGAAAAAGTTTTTTCCCCACATTCCACTTCACATCCTATTGTTATTTATTTATTATTACTAGCATCCATACTGGGATGATTATTTTCAAAAATATTTAGATGGTATTACCTCCTCTATGAGTTTGACTTAGCTCCTTAAGCTTTACAATTTATATTCTACCTGCATGACCTCCAATTAAAATCTGACCACAGTGAAAATCTAACCTGCAAATACACCAAGATATAAATAATACATGTATCTCAAAAAGATACATGAACCGTGTAAGGGCTGATTGGCCAAACACAAACTTATTAAAAAGGACTGGCCATAGTCAGCTGTGGCCACACATAAGAGATACATGTTTGCTAAAGTTTTTATTTCCAATGATTATTTTACAATTGTAAGGATTGCTGCTTCTTAAAAAAGTGTAGCAAAATCATCATCAGTGGTTTCATGACAGTAGAAAATGCATGAACTTCAACAGACTATACAGGTGTACCCAACAATATGGACAGTGAGTACAAAATTTAATGATTACATTGATTGATAAAGATGCTGATAAGCTTTTTGTTTAACTGGTTTTCCCATAAAATGACAGAGACAGTTCACTGCTTTACCAACTATTGATCCTTGGCCCACTGAGCTGCAATTGATACAAAGGTGTTAAACCTAAAAGCAGAAGGAAATGGGCGTGTGAGTATGATTTATTTATATATACATTTGTTTACTTGTAAACATGACTGGTTATTGTTTTTTTAATTTTGCCCCACCAAAATTCTATAAAGTTTGTTAAACTGCTGCAGCTTGTGGCCGAGCCATTTTCACTTGTTAGAGCCACAGTTTGGTGCGTTGCTTGATATTAATATTAGTTTGTCCGTGATGAGGTCCAGGAAGAAGTCCCTGTCATGTCACTAGGGGACTTTGATTTTAGCTTGATGTTTTTCTGTCCTAAAATGCAATCAAATGTTTGCTCCATCCTGTTTTGAAGGTAGAAGTAAAATACTATCCATAGTGTTTGCCTAGTGTCCATGACGTGTAGGTTTTGCCCTAATTGTTCTATTAACACGATTAACAAGAAACGATTTTTATTACCATTAAGGAATCGATACAGAATCATAGACGACATTACATTTTTAAATTCAACTGAACTTTATTTATTTTGTGCCAGATCGTAATGAAGTCAAGACTATAGATAGATATGTAAAAAATATTTTAAAACTTTGAGCAAGTTTTGTGCCACAGTGGAGAGGAAAGAATTAACACGAATGTACATATGCATGGCTCTTTTGTCAGCCTAAATTTTAAATTTGTAAGAGGAGTGAAAAAGAATGAATCAACTGTATGCTTTGGCTAACTTATTGATCTAATCTGAATTACAGGAATAATTCTAGAAATTTGAGCGCATAAAATGAAGGACGCACTTCTGACACACATCACAACTTTCATACCACACATTTGTATTAAAATGATGTATTCACAGCCATCCGGTGAGTACGGATGGTAAGAATCTGGATTCCAGTGGTCAACCGTCAGCAGAGACACAGAAAATGAGAGGGAGAGAGAAATGCAATGGCAGAAAATCTAGGAATAGGAGTAGCATGTCAGAATAAGATGGAGAAAGAGGGTACAAGATGAATGTTAGAGACAGAGAAAAGGAGCACTTAACCCCTGGTTAGTGGGGTCAGGTCCCTCTGGCTGTGGGGGAAAAAGGTCCCTGCACGTACACACACACGCATACACAAAATCATTTTCACATACACATAGACACTTTTCTTCAATTCTTGAGTGAGACATCTAGACACAGAAACGTCTCTTGCCCTAAAAACTTCTCCCTCTCACTTCTCTTTGTTTCTTTCGCTCTCTCACTCTCTCTCTTACACACACACACGCACGTGTTAGGTTTCAGGAAACTGTGAGAAAAAAAAACATTATACCTCTTGCTCTCTAAAACTGCTGGCTATTATTTTAAAAGTGACCAACATTTTTATTGCTGTAAGCATGTGGGTGTAGCGACATTATATGTAGAGCCAATACACACTGAGACAGGAGAAAGCAAGAGGAGGAAAGACAAAAAGAAGAAACTCAGAAATAGAGACAGAGGAAAAACATGAAACAGACTGAAGGAAATGAAAAAAAAAAACAGACAGATACACACAGAGCAAAAAGAGGGAGCAAGTGAGTGCAACTCAGAAAGAGAGAGAGAGAACATCAATTATTTAGTGAAGGTAACGTGAAGCTTCCTTGGATCAGGCAAACTGCTGGCTCTTCCCCAGAGAAGAGAGAGAATGAATTAGGGTGAATTTATTAGAGACCGTGGATGTGTGTGTGTGCCTATACAGTCCAGGCACCCACCTTGCTTTCTGCTGTTGCGTGAGTCCACAGACACACACACTGTCACGCACGCACACATATACACAAACAGATCCTGAGAATCCCAAGCCTGTTTCCAGGTTCATTAATAAAACAGCAGCTCTTTATATGTGCTCTTCCCCTCGCTGTCTTGCCTTTCATCCTCTGTTTGTTCACACACACAGTGGGATTTTACTGTGTGTCTGTGTGTGTGTGTGTGTGTGTGTATAAACTCCTACTGGGATTAGGGGATGGCCCGACTGTTTGTTCATCAGTCAAACAATAGTCGACCCCACTGTGGTACATATAAAAATCGGATCTCTCTTTCATCGTGGGTAAAGGGGAACCCCACTCAATTCAAGCTACTGGGGCTTTTTTAGGTAAATTCCTCCTGTTGATTCAGAAAACTCTGATCCACAGTTGTAGCTGCACTGATCTGTCTGTAAAATAGTTTTTTTATTTAAATGTAAAACAATAAATTCATCTGCAGGGGACCATCCTACAATCAAACACAAGAAGCCTTGCAACTGATAAAATGCAGTGAGAAAATTAATTAGCCATGGCAATCTGAGAGCAATTTCGAGGGCTTTTTGTGACAAAGCAAACATTAGTATACACTGGATGACCACTGCTCACAAAAGCCTGACTGGGTCTGCTGGTCACACATGTAAGCGCTGTAACGGCCCTCGACTATAGCAGCTTATTCCGATTTATTGAGATGAAAAATGAGTCAGAGCAACACTTTCCCGGATATTCTCCTCTACATCTCTGACCGACTGTCAGCCTTTCTGTCACTTCTTTTGTCTGACACAACTTTACCGTTGAATAGCTCATACCTCTGTCTTTCTGTTACACCAATGTGTCAGTCCTTGTCAGTCCTCACTTTATATTCTTTATTATCATCCCCATTATACCGGCACCTCAGAGAAGAAAATTCCTCATGTCTGTCTTTTTGTCAATTTATTGTGTGATTTAATAGCCTTCCATTGCTTTGGGTGAATACTACTGAACTGCTGATGCAAGGAAATTGAAAGTTTGCATTTTAAGGAACGGTGCTGTTGTTTGTAATCTTTTAAATCACCAAGCAGTCAAAGTGATAGTATAAAGAGCCTCAAGAAACATGTCCTCATGATGCTGGAATCTCTCACCTGCACTGAGACTAATCAAGTAATTGTTCTTGATAAATTAAAAGTTTATATGGCTAAGCACAGCAGCCAATTGCTTGTCATGTCAAAATGAACCAGAACCAGGGTGTGCAGGTTCAAAAAACATAGAACTTTAAAGCTAAAAAGATTTGTTCCACTGATGGAAAAGAGACTTACTCTTTCTGTTATCAATGAACATTCCACAACCATAACCAGGAGTTTATAACACCAACCGTATTTCAGTCAGATGTACTTTCTAATGGTAAAGAAACTTTCTACTGAGCGACAAGTCAATATTTAAGACATGGAAAGTTGTGGAAGAGTTTTGTATTCAGTGTTTCGTTTTGTTGTCGTTTTTTTTATAATGGAAGTGAGGATGCTAAGGGTGCATAGTTAGGTAGCTCATTCAAAAATGAGACGTGCTGCTGCATTGTAGATCATCTGGAGGGGTTTGGTTGTGCATGCTGGTAGCCCCATCAACAAGGCATTGTAGTCATCAAGACAAAACACGACCATCACCTGAACAATGAATTGGGTTTTATATTTTGAGAGGTAGGGTCTGATCTTTCTGATGTTGACTAGGGTAAATGCCTGGAAACAGATGTGGCCAGTAAAGCCCAGTGGATCATCGATGATGACCCCCAGATTCCCTGAAGACTAATTACTCAAGATCCTATGTTGTAATGGAATGCTAGACCTTCTGTGTTGGACAGGTTGGGCCGAAGAGGTCTTACTGGGAGTCCAGCAAAGACGTCAGAGACACAGCCTGAAACGCATGATGACAGTGGAAGAGCTGTCTACACTTTATTCGCAAAATTGTACATGTTGATTTTCCCCGCGCTAGGCTACTGTACGTTAGGAGATGGTTCTTCATTCCATAATGCTTTAGTTAAAATTGTTTAAAAACAAAAAAAGGTTGAGATGATGTAACTGAAGAACTTACACATATGCAAGTGGCTTACAAGCTACTGTGATCCAAAGTTCTGGCAATTCTTGAGGCAACATGTTTTTTCTACATTTCCTGAAGAAGAATTTGGGATGAAGGAACATGTCACCCAGCAGAGCAGTGGGTCTGGCTGATGCATATTTGTTAACAGAATCATTTTCGGTCAACAATGGTCAACGCACAGACAGACAAACTAATCCAAGCTGCACACTGACAGACATTTCCTGTGAGTGGAGGCAATTGGTTGGTTTTAGTATCTGAATTGAGATGGTTCAAAATGACAATTGTTAGCCTTGAAAATAAATGTTAAAATTATGTGCAGGTCTAATTCCTTTCAACTTGATTCACGCAGATCACTGTTCAGTCTCCGGATTTGGAGAAAGCGTAGAAGAACTCGTAATCCACTTTACTCATGTCTCTACTTTTTCCTTTCTTTTAGTGCCAATCTTTTTCTTTTGCTTCCTCTTGTCTTTTTTTACTTAGAATTTCACTCTATCGTTTTCTGTCTAATCATCATTTCTGCCATCCTACAAACAAACAAAATGTCTTTCTCTCCACCTGTCTGTTTATTCTGTGTTTGTGTGTCCCTGTGTATGTATGCACGTGTGTGTGCGTACGTGTATGACTGTATTCGGAAAATCAACTGAATACCAAATAAAACACTGTATGCGATGCATGTAAGCTTCATGTAGGATTGTGTGTGTTTTTGCCTCTAGGTGTGCACCTATGTGTTAGTGTGAATTAGCGATTGTCTTAAGACTGTGAATACATATGGCTGACTCAGTGATTCTGTCTCCAACACAGGGGCTGCATCTTATCTGCACCGATGTGATGTTTATGTGCGTGTGTGTGTGTACATGGTATCTGGAATAGGAATCTTAACAGTTTTCCACATTAGAGAAGGGGAAACGTCAGAATGCTATTGTAAGAGATCCACTTCCTGTCTGATAAGCAAAAATCCTTCGCTCTTCCTCTCACTCTCTCATGCGCGCATGCACACACACACACACAAAAATCCTGACAAGCAAAATTTGCTTTCTATTTCCTTCCATTCTCCCTCTCTCTATCTTTTTGTCTTCACTCTTCATCAGTCTCTGTTTCCCTCTCTTTCTCTAATAAGCAGAGGTTTGCTGTTGAGGGCAGACAGGGCAGTGCAGATGAAAGAAAGGGAAGACAAGCACTCAGAGAAAAAGACAGCAAGAAAGAGCAATGGCTATATGAGTGAGAGTGCATAAGCAAGATTGCAAATCAGAGAGGTAAGATCAACATTACGAATAAAACCTGAAAAATAAATAAAATTCTGTGATGCTTCCCTAAACCTTTCGGCTCGATAACGCAAGAACATATTGGATTATTATTGCGTCAATGCTCTATATAAACATTCATTTAATATTACAGTAAATACACCAATAACAATGCAAATGTTAAAAGTGGAAACTATTAGATCAATGACATTAAAGATTTTCTAAACTCTTGTTCTAATGTGGTCTCCGTTCCTACTCATTTTCTTTAGTCTCCTCGCAACCTTCTTTCCCCGTTTATACTTGGTTTTAACCAATGTTTCCAATTAACCCCCATCCTCTTCTGCCCTCCTCTTTTTGCACTTTCAATGCTCCGTTCATGTCGCCTCTTCTTCCTCCCTGTTGGTATCATTACCCTGTTCTGTCACCCTGTCCCATTTCCCCAGATGGAAGTTGCTCCTTTAATTTTCCTGTCTTTGTTTTTCTCACCTCTTTCTCGTTTCCTCTCCTACATTTCATTCTCCGCTTTTCCTTCTGATCATCTTTTTACATCCCCCCTCCAACCTTTATCTTTCCACTCTTCTACTCTCGACCTGTGTCAACCTTTAGTGTTAATCACGGTAACTGTGTGAACACAGTTTTCCCTAGTGTGTCTTCATCTTACTGCATGTGTCTGTAGTCCATACAAATTGCTTCAACATGACACCCACACTCCAGCCCTCTTCTAAATCTCTAGAGTAAAGGCCAGGGCCTGGAATAGTGTTGTTGAATTGGTAAATGCAGTTGCTAACATGTAGGGCTGCCAGGAAAGCCTATTTCTCTCTATATATTTCCAACAAGTATTTAGAATTTTTGTTGATAAATAGAAATTACTTATTTATCTTTAATCAGAATCAGAAATAAAAAACTGTTTATTGCCAGGCACACTTGTTAAGGAAACCTAACAGGACTATGAATTATTCTTGGTGTCAGGTGCAAACATATGCACAGAAACAGTATGATACAATAAAAATAAAAATAAGATAAGTGAGTGAACAAAGTGAGGGTACTCATCTCAATAAGTCGACAGCAATTACATCGCTGGTTGTGTCAGCTGAAAGTGGCAGTTCTCTCTAGTATCTTGTCACCGCAGCCGTCAAAAGGCCTTTTGGGCAGCACATTATTGCCATTTTGGGTGCAGGGTTTTCACTGTGGCTAAAACAACTGCATATTTTTATTTAGCCAACTCAACTTGAGCACCCCCTTAAATAAAGAACTCAAAGGTCATAAAAATGTCAATGATACAATGATACCTGGACATTTTTGCAACTTACTGTGGTGGAGTTACAGTGTGGAGCTTTAAATGATATTTAGCTAAAAACAGCAACCTTGCAACAGCCATGTTTAATTTTAGCTTGTCATCAAGTAACTCAGGGAATTATTTCTAATCACCAACAGCTGTACAACTGAGGACCCACTGCTATCGACATTTGTGATTTTAACCAGTGACCATCAGCAAAGGCTACAAATAAAAAGCTGTTTTGATTGACTTTGCTTAGCTAATAGGCATGACAGAGATAAGGAAATACGTGTGTTGCCTTCAGTAAAAAGTCCACAGTGTATTATGCCAGGCTGTTTCAGAAGTGTAGATATTTACAAAATGTAATTTTCCGTCGAATTGTGTTATAAGGTAAAAAGCCTTTTCGCATAGCTCTCACAATGCAGAGCATCGTTGCATCACTAGCAGGCTGAGGTGAACCTAGCAGCAGAGACCAGTAAATAAAAGGATTTAAATTTAATCTGCGTTATAGTAGCTGATAATGTTTCATTAAAATATGCCCAGATCTGGTCTAGATCCTATTCCTAGGATCAGCTTAGGCTATATCTATCTTCAAATTACTTTATTAGCTTGTATAAATCCAGTATGTCTTTATTCAACTAAGGTACATGTCTGCGTTTGTTACAAGTATCCTACAATCAGCCTAGTGTTAATCATAATCCTAGACTGGGAATATTTCACGCTCTGCAGCAGAAAAACTGCCGTCATTGTGTATGTTTTGTGTGTGTAATTGCAGTCTTGTGTGGGGGTGGAGGGCTACATGTATTTGCCTGTGGGTCACAGTAGGCCCATCTGTTGTAAACCTAACCAAATAAAACACACAGCTAGAAAACTCTCCCGCAAACCTGACCTCACCATACCCCTTTGCTCGCTAATACACACAGTACAGTACATGGAAGATTCACTATTCATCCATCCAGTTCCCATGACTCAATTTCCAGATAACCTGGATGAGTGAGAATATTTAGAGACACACAGTATATTTGGTATATGCCAGCAGCATGTGTGCACATAGGTTTTCCATTAGACTTTGACGTGATCATGTGGTCAGGGCTTTGTCAACTCAGGCCTACTAATAATAAGATCAAGTAGGGTTAATAAATTAAATAATATTCATGTCTTCCCAAAAAGGGAAAAAGCAGGACACAAGTCCATTAAATACTTTGTTTACAGCTACTGTGAGCACTTCTGATTTCAAGATAAGGGTGCCTACTGTATCCCAAAGCCAAAGGGAAATTCCAAAAGAAGTTTACATCATATAGATGGGAAAGATCGGATATACAATCACCTTCAAAAGTACAGAGAATGGGCAACACCATTCTCTATATTTTTATATACATACCTCCCAAAATGCAATGCGCCATTGTCTTTCATTTTGGGGACAGTGGCAACAGTTAAGAATACACTTAGGAATGAACACGAACAGACCATACAAAGGTAAGTGAACGATTAAATATCAAAACTGAACAAAGCTGAACAAGGAAGCCAATTAGAGCTTTGTGTAAAAAAAATCATAAAATTCTTAGAATCGACCTGTACAAACATAGAATACTCAGATCATCTCAATAAGCTACTTACTGACGTGTTTGGCTATCTGCTGTACTACTACGTGGTACGAGGCTATTTTGACATTTAGAACCATATACGAAGCACGTACGTTTTTGATGAAGACGTTTTAATACCCATGATCAATAAAATTCACGAGTCACTGAAATAAAAGTGGGAATAGCGAAATACAGTACATTAAACATGGTGTATTCGTCTTTTTAGCCTCCTAGCTCCTGTGTGGGCAGCAAAAATTACAGTAGTGTTTGGTGTGGGATTAGGTTTGCATCGCCTTCAATGAAGTTAACTTAATAATAATAATAATAATAATAATAATAATATAATATTTATTATTAATAATAATAACAAACATTTTGCTAGTTCAAGTTTTCATGTCATTCACAGAAGTAACAAAAAAGTGAATGTATCTTTAAAAAACTTATAGTAAAATTACATCCTTGCAAAAAATAAATTAATCAAAAATTTAATTAATTAACTTCTAATAAAGAGATAGTATGTATGTACCAGCTCATTGTGCATTAAATATTATGTTGATGCAAAAAAAATCTTTGTTTTACTCTTTTTGACATTTTAAAATCGGGGAATGCTGCATCTAGTGGTACAGAGTGCAGCAATTACTTTAAGGCCAAGAACAACGGTGAATTAGAAGATTAAATTTTAGAACTAAAGTATGATGGGACTGCTGAACCACTAGCAGAGGCTCAGTGAGTGGATGAGAGACATGTTTTGCGAGGAGGACGAGGAGGAGTTTGGGGAGTTTGGCGAATTCAAATATGTACTGAGAACCGTGAATTAACCATGTCATGAGAGCCGTAAAGATGAAACGTTGTTATTAGGTATTTTCAGAACAAAGAAAGAAATGAAACCAGTCAAAGAGAATTACGCTGCCACTTACATTATTTCAGTGCCACTTTTCCTACAATGTTATGAGTATAGTCATTTTTGTACTTTATTTGTTTTTAAATTTAGGGCATAGGAAATAATTTCTAGTCAAAACCAAATGTTGAAAAGCTTTCAATTGGTTTAACGTTTCTAGCTACTAAAGCAGTTCGAAAATAGAAGGTTTAAAAGAATTTTGCAGCTGTTCATGTTTTTCAGAAAACCCTCATCACAGTTTGCTGTTTAGTTGCAAACTGTTTAGAGCTGCCAAGCCGACTCTCGTTCTCCTTGACATTATTTTGACCACCAGTATTAATGTTGTGGCTTATCTGAGTAGTTATAGCTGGCTCGGTTACGCTAAACCAGATATTAGTTATGTGGCTGTAGAATGGCACTGCTGAGGAGCCCCGATGATGCACTCAGCCCCTCCCCTCTTCTGCATTTATCATCAGTGCCTAACATTAACCTTACTTTACCTTTTTGCAGGTATCCCCACCTTTGGAGCTCCATATTTCCCATGCATAGTTACTGGTACTACCAACCCACCCAGTGTTTTGTTACTGCTTCCTGTTGCTCTTCCCTCTTCAGATTCCACTGACCTCAAACAGTCAAGACAGTTGGTCGCCCACCCTGAGCCTGATTATGTCAAAGGTTTTTTTCCATTAAAAGGAATTTTTGTCCTCTCCACCATCACCTAGTGCTTGCTAAAAAGAAATTGTTGGGTTCTCTTTAAAAATCTGTATTATAATTTATTATTGCTGATTACCATGTAGTGCCTCAATGTGACTTTGTTGTAAATCTGGAATATGCAAATTACCTTTTACAAAAAGTACACAGATAAGACCCAAAACCAAGAGAGTACATATTTAGACTTATTTAACACTCTAAAAATCAACTTCAAAGGAAACCCTTTGTGTGGGTCCTGTGTTTTCAAAAAATGTAGCCAAATACCAAATGTACCACCAAAATAAAAGCTGAAATTATGAACTTTTTGGCTTTTCTATTTTAATACTAATAAAATAAAAGGATAAAAGGGTACATGACTTCTCTTATGTGTCTACTAAACATAACATATAAATATTGCAAGAAAAATATTAGGCTATAATGCTACTTTGGGTCTTTGCTAAAAAACGATTTATAAACATTGCAGCCATGAATAATAATGACAACAACAATAACATTGTGCTTCACTATATTTTTTTTCTCCCCTCATTGCCCGCCACTTATTTTCTTTCTCGCAACAGGAAAAGTAAATGTTCCCTACTTTCTATAAAGTTCAAACATCTTAGAGCAAAGTGAGAGATTGGGACGAGAGAGGATTAGTCAAAGTGAGAAGAGAGAAGAGGTACTGTATGTCTGCTGTTTTCCAACTGTTTGTGTTCTATATCCTGAGACGGGAAAAAAGTTATGAATATGCATAAAGAAAACGCTACACACAGGTGACACGCTCGACTCGTGTTACTGCTGCGAACAACTGCACAGATAAATCTCTCTTAGGAACAAGGGAGTGAGGGAGAAAAGAAGAGTAATCTCATGGGAACACTTTTCCACTCTGTGGATAAAAAACCAACACACTAATGATGCAGACACACACGCAAAGAAGCACAAAGCCAGGGTAGCTCAAACACAAGAAGACATAAATTTACCCCAAACTAAACAGACAAAACACAATCAGCCACACAAAACTGTATGCAAACACTTTTTTCTTTTCAAAGTGTATTTCAGGGGAGTGCTCAGGATGGCTGCCCTCCTTTCCAACTCATTTAAAGTTTGTAGTTAGCTAGCTGAGGGGCTACATATGCAGACTACCTACGATATGACATAAGTATTCCAATCTAAAAACTAATTTTAGCGTGTTACCCTTATTATGTTGGACAGTTCAGACTAGAGTTTGAAACAAAAGCCGGTTCCCCAAGTTTAAAACCATTATGTTCATGTTGTAATCTATGTTGTTATAACACTTTTTTCTGATAATTCTTTGCATATGTTGCCTATAACACTTTACCAAGGAAAAGTAGCGAGAGCATTATCATTGATAATTGAAAGCATATCCTGATTATTAGATGATGACATGAAGACATTTCACTTAAAAGTGCAGAAATGAGTATGTTTTCAGCAGGGCATAGAAAGAAAAAGTAGCATATATGGATCAGTTTAGAGTGTCTCTCTAGCAAAACCTAAGCTGTTTAGCTCTAAACGATCCCTGGATAACAAAAAGGAAAACATACACTTCCAAATGTGTCTTCCCTACTTCTAGTCCATACCGGATAATTTGAATCCTGATTAGGCGACACTATTTCAAGCTGCCAATAAGGTGAGGACATGTCAAGCAGGAGGGGGAGAAGCAGAGAAGATGTGAGAAATTCTCAGGGGAGAGCACAAAACGTGTCCAGTTTTTGAGGTAAGTCGGTGTCTGCAGGGCAGTGTGGGGTGGTCGATTTGAGTATCCATAGGTGGTGGACACTGCTGTCAGATGAATCATGGATGACCTCAACATGGGCAATCTGCTTTCTTTTGACTGCGATAAGAGAAGGTTTCATTGTTCCAAGGGTATGTCACTGTATGTTCAATATAAATTTCAATATAAATGACCGAATAACAATAAGAGCAGCCTCTGTACAGTCTCATCTTTGATGTATGACAGAAACACACAATTAGGAATTAATTTAATTATGTCTTTATTCAATTTGCCCATGTTACTGCTTCCAGGATAAACAAATTCAAAATTTGACTGTGTCTATAGATAATTATTGTAACTTTATTTTATGACACATCAGTTTTTATTCTGTGTTTGCATTTTGATGGACCTCATTGATCCCCACGGGTAAATCATTTTTAACCACTGCTATATTCAAGGCGACACTATTTGGGGTTTAGGATCTTGTCCAATGACACTTTGGACAAGTGGAACCCCGAGTAACCCAAAATCCATTCATTTTTAAATTTCTCGTTGCATTTAAAGTACTGAAATATTAAAAATAAATAAAAGGAAGGCAGGATACACAATAAGAAAATAGTGTTGAGAGAGGTAGGTGGGAAAAGAAAACAGAACAGGAGGTGGCACAGAGGGGATTTAGGGAGGAAGGGGTGAGGGAAGACGAGGGAGGTGAGCGGGGTCAGACAGCAGGAGGAAGCTAATGTCTTTATTTCCTGGTGAGGCGGGACCTTGCATTTACCCCTGAGGTCAGTGGTCGTGGACAGGGTGACTGGTGGTGCTGTGAGATGGGGTATCTCAATACAGAGGCAAGAGAGAAAATATCTATATAACAAAAAGAAGTGGAGGGAACAAGAACGAGAGAGTAATGGGAGAAGGAGAGGAAAATAAAGAAGAGGGAGACCTAGTTTCAGTCAGGAGGGGAATGTGCAAAGGTGGAAAGGTTGAGAGAGGTTGAGGAGGTGAGAGCACTCAAGGGAGAGGGAACACACACACACACTGTACACCTGAAATCATTGTAAATCTACTATTTCTGCAGTGTAGTTTGGGTCCCGTCTATTTTTTGGTTTGTACACAGAAGATATGTATCTACATCTATGTGCACACTGTATTGTATGTCTATGTGTTGCCTCCATGTCAGAATGCTCCTCTGTTTATGCGTAAACGTGTATTTCCTTCTCTCTGGAGGCCACAACAAAGCAGCTGAGAGATAAATACAAACTGATCCAATGTATGACTCTTTCTCTAGAGCATTGTTAGCAGTCATCCTCTCCAACCGCTTGGCTTACTGCCTTTTATTGATGTAAATCGCATTTGTCAAATATGAAGCGATAAATATCCAGTCTGAGCCAGTCTCTGTGGCTTACTGGCTTTTATTCCAACATGTAACTGCATTACCACCAATAACATGAATTAACTTTGACAAACATGCTACGATAAAACCGAGATGAATCCTTGTCTTTATTGTTCCCAGAGGTTATTGTTAACTGCACTGTGTCTTATTTACTGGAACTGTTCACTCTGGAGTATTTTATCAACACATTTACACTTGCTAACAATAATTTAAATGACACACAAGTATTTTATGAATTGATAACATGATGTTGGTGCTTTCTGTTTGTTTGATGTCTCTTTACGGAAGTAACGGTGGCAGTCGGACATGTCTGTGTGCACTGCCCTCAACAAGGTTTTTCCACCAGTTTTAATGAAGACACTGAATAAAAACTTTGAACATAGAACTCTCCAGCATAGATCTAGTTCACAGACACACCAAAATAAAAGATATGTAGGTGTGTGTCCACATGTAACAAGGAGCTTACATGTGCAATGTAAGAAATATGTCACACAACTCTGTTTCCCAAATGACGTGTTATTTGGAGAGCAGGAAGTGCTTTTACTGTATCAGCATTGTGGGACTTTTCTAGGGATATAAAAGGTTCTGTGCAGTACAACTTTGCAAAAAAACATAGTTGTCTACTATGCCTAACAAGGTTATCCTAAAAGTTGATTAGCATAGGAGGGAAATGACAAAAGTTGGCAGTAGAGATCAATTTTGTTGCATCTTAATCTACCGTCCACCTGGTCTAAACAGTTCCTCTTCAACTCTTTTGAGGTGATCCAAAATTCTAACTGTTGGTGATTTTAACGTTCATGCTGAGATTTCAGATAGTTTCGGCATAAATGTCGTTACTATTTTAATCTCCATCTCAAAATGAGATTGATTTTCCTTTGCAATCTTTTCATAAGAACTGTCTTTCTGTTCTGGACAAAGTAACCAAATCCGTCTGACATTCACGGTGGAGAACTGAGCACTTAACTTCAACTGTGCAACCCAAAGTAACATTTTATTTATCAGATCATTAATGCATTTTTAATAACGTGATCAAAGATGCCAGAGCTGCACATTTTTCCAAATCCAGTCTCTCGCACAGTAAACTTAACCCCAAAATGTTGTTTGACATTTTTAGTAGTATTCCTAGCCTTGCATCACTTGCCATGCCTGTTTTCTTTAGTGAGGACTCCAATAACTTTCTTTCCTATTTATTGACAAAATCAAAATATCTAAGCCACCACTGTCACCTCACACTTCTCTACTGTTCCTTGACTTTGTAACTAATAGTCCTTGAAATTTTTTCTCCCGTATTACTTTTAGATTTCAATAAGCTGATCAACTGTCTGAAAACCGTTACTTTTCTTCTTGACATTTTACCAGCTTTTTAATTAAAAATTGTCACTGGATCTGAGAGTCCCTGCATGCTTAAAATAATTAACAGCTCTTTAATGTCTGGTCACGTGTCTGCACATTTAAACGTGCCACTATTGAACCACATTCTAAAAAATTTAAACCTGAATCAAGTTCTGCCCCAAAATATTATTTAAACTTCCCTTAACAACCCAAAAAGAGGTCCAGTTCATCTCTCAGCTGTGGTAAATGCACACCACACTCTTGACATGTTCCAGTCCAGGTTTTCATCAACTGCACTCCACTTTTTATTGCATGATGATGCTGAAAAATGCTCAGTGTTAGAACTGTTGGATCTCAGTGCAGTCTTTGACACTGGGTCATACAGAATCCTCATTGACAGCCCTATGAAAAGACTGTGCACCTCAGTCATCTGGCGTACCACACAGTCCCATTCTGGGTCCCATAGTACTTGCCTTGTACATGCTGCCCTTGAGCACATCGAGCCCTTGAGTTCAGGGTGAGCTGTTTGTTCTCAACATCTGTCTAAAACTTTTGATGGCGATTAGTATGTTGTGCCTGTTAATGCATGGGACAGTGTTGCTACTGTTCACAGTTATTTGCTGACCAGCTGTGTATTTGTATATCCACCTCTGAGTATGTGCAGTTACAATGGTCTATCATGGTCAGTGATATGATTCATGAAAATGGCACGCTGACTGGAGTCACACTGAGAGGGAACAGTCTGTTCTCCAAAAATACCTCATCTGACTAATATCATGGCAGGAGGGTGCCTGCCCATGCCACACACAGACACACACACACCTTTGAAACAATTGAATATTGGTTCTGCTACAGTATAGTTTAGGTCATGCGTGTTGGTGCATTACCTGGTAAAACTCAGGGACATTTCTATATGCTTTGTATTGATCATAAAGGATGTGTATCTTTTTTTTTACTACTCTGACTCATACTACCTTCTTCTCTAAGGATTTATGACTGTTTGGCATACACATGTGTCAATGACAGAATGTGACCTGTTACTGTAAATAACACACTATTGCTGTCCAGTTCTACTTATTTCTGTCTTACCTCAGGATGACTATGATGTAGCAGGATAAAAATATCAGGGAATGACCTAGAGTGTATCAATAGTAATTTGGTAGACACACTGGACAGACATGTGGCCTGTGTGGCCAAGCGATAAAGACGAAGTCACATTTTTAAGATGCAGTTCTTTTAATAGCCATTGCAGAGTTTATTCAGTGACTGCTCAAAGTTCATTCCAGCTGTTGTGAAGTCTGCATAAAAATGTCTCTCAATAAAATGATGTGCAACACAAATATGAAATTATTATTCTCGTTGTTGTTGTTTGGTGTTACTGTAAAGTGTTTTGTTTACAGTGTACATCATTTTATTCACGTTATAATAATGTTCAGACAACACTTAAAATTAAAATTTCTGGAATAAATGTTATGGTTTGCCATTTGAAAATGTGGAATGTCAATTATCTGATCATCGGATTCCCTCTTTCTGCGAAAATTTCAGGTGTCAACATTTTTCCCTCTAATCTGTGGTGCGATTACAGATGGTTTCAGCACAATTTACAACAGTATATAGTTTCTAGAGGGATTGCACTATATGTCTGACTATGAGTGACTCAGCTGATAATCACAGTGGTTTTCATCAACTGATGTGATACACTTGGGTCTAATTTCAGATAAAAGGTAAAAATCTTCAAGAAGTAAACGAAAGTAAGACATCTAATTGTCGAGTCTTACAGTTAATGGTGAGATCTGTATCATATGGTGACACTGCAGGCTATTATTATGGCTGAGATCTGAGTTTTTCTTCACACCCACATTTCCACCTTGTTTTAGAGATATTTTTGTTCCTGGTCTGAGTTTTGGGCATCTGTATGACAGAATGTGATGCAGTCAGCTATAAATATGAATGGCCTTTCTGCTCGGCCAGCCGTGCGGATTAGCAACTCTTCCTGCTTTTCCACTGGGCTCAAAACACACTGCAGCACGCGCACTCACCATAACTGACCTGCCCGCATGCACACACACACACTGGGGGAGAGATGCTGAGTATGAGAATGGAGAGATGCAGCTTAAAAAGACTTGCGGGTAGTCTACCAAAAAAACTGTGATTTGCCTTTCTATTCTTGCCCATTTCCTATGTTTCTATGCAATTCTGAAATTATTTTAGGGGTCTGCACATCCTCTATTGCCTGTCCGGTCCTACATTCGATTCTACAATCAATTCAGAGAGATACCACAAAGAGATAAGAAGAAAGAAAAATAGTTTATGCCACCTTATTTTATGCTGATAATAAAATTAACACAGTATTGTGCATCTTAAATATAATTTCCAAGTTATTTTCAAATAATATATACACAGATACTTAAGCAGAGTAATATTGCCTGGGTCAATGCACCAAACCAACAATCTGGCCAATGTCATTATTGGCAAAAGGAAGTTTCCTCTCTTCTATTTATTCAGTTTATTTATCTACTAATTTAAGTTATGTGGAAGTTAAGTTTGCAGCTCCTTATTTTGAAATGGCGAAAAGAGTAAAACAATTTTTTTTTCATAGTAATAACATTATACTTAATCCATTATTAATTGGTACAAATGTTCATTATTTTGGAGTGTGTATTGTTACTTTGTGAGGATTAAGGTTAGGTTTATGCCACCTCACACTATTTCAATGTAAGGGGAAAATACAATTTGTTCAAAGGTTTGCATCTACCTTCAAAAATTAATTACAATTCACTAGTATAGCAGGAACCTTCTTCAATACCTCTGAGATGCCCAACACATCTGTTATTATAATGTAAAGTATTGTTAAACGTTGCTAATACCACTGTACAGTAAAATAAACTGTTATTTAAAAAGAGGAGACATCATATTAGATGAATTTTATAGAAGATTTGCCTGAAGAGCAGTGGGATTCTGTGTGTCATGTTTAAAGTCCTGGACAACTAATATGCTTTAACAGCTAAAATGAGCATATGAGATTGTCTTTTAGGCCTGTTGACCTCCATTACACACTGCAATGTATTTTCCTCTTAGAGTAAATACTGTCTTTTGAAGTAGATCTGTACTATAAACTGGTACTTAATACACTTCACTCGTGGGTATGATCTGGTTTCAATGAAAATATTAAGGCTAGTACATGTTACACATTGAAAGATAAAAGCCATGAACCATGGTAGATTGGATTACCATTTACATTCTTCTCTACAAACACACACACAGATCCACACTCACCAGACAGTCACTTTGGTCCCTGTCACCAGGAGATGTTAAAAAGACAATCTGATTGAATTAAGACAGTCATGACTTCTTATCACCGGATTGAAGGTATCAATATATTTGCATTTGCTGCTGTTATTAATAGAGCCCAAGAGGCAACCAGACACCGTAGAGTGGGGTGACAAACAAATCCTTGAGCTATTAATAGGAGGAGATGGAAAAACCACAGTCCACAAGCAGAGACAGAGGGAGGCTAAGAGAGGAAAATCCTGACACTAGCACTTAGGGTCAAGAACAAGACAGAGGTGGAAAAGGAGGGAGACAGCCATCAATATTTGTATCCAATATTATCTAGAACTGGAGGTAGTGAAAACACAATAAAATAAGTAAACGTAATGCTTTAGTAATGAATTGAAAATATTATCTTTAAAAAGATAACACAGTATGTCATAAAATGAACTTAAAAAGGTCTTTGAAAGACAAGTTGAAACTGAAGCATGCATCTGAAATGGTTTAGCGTTTTATTTTGGCTGATTGTGGTAATATTTCCAGCCAAACAATGTGTATCACGACTTTATACATACAGGTTTTGCTTTGTGACAGATTTAACAGACACCTTGTCACTTTTGTTTCTGATTCAAATTTATGTTGCAGACAAGAGTCAACACAGAGACAGAGCCGATAAAAAAAATGGAGAAGGATTCAGAAAACAAGCCTCTTATAGATCCTTGTGTCAAGGCTACAGCGTCATCTCAAAATTGCTATGGTTTGGAAACATGCTTCACATTGATAAATAGATAACTGTAAAAGCTGAGCATAAACAACATATCTGGTCAAAGTTCAAGAATCTGGTTTCTACAGCAGTTCACTGCTGCATGGTCTCTTTTGACTTTTGGAAACAATGTACAGTAGTAATTACAATAGTCTAGAATTAAACATTATTTAACAAGCACTTGTTAAACTGACTCTTCTTACTGCTGGTCTCAGCTTGTATACAATAAAAGCTATGTGACATTAACTTCAACATCCTTGATGCTGTGCTCTCAAAGCAGTTACACATTTGCAGACACTCGCTGGCCACTTCATTAGGTACACCTGTGCAATCTAATACAATGCAGATGCTCTGTCACTAATTCTACTTTTAAAAGATCACAATAACAAAGTTTAATTAAATTTCTACTATGTGTTTATTATTGTGATTATGGTGGGTGGTACTGTGACGCATTATATTAAGATGTTTTGCCCACACTTTAAAAATTAAAGAGGGGACCAAAACATTAAAACTACCTCTTAATGTACTGGATTCCCATTTCAGCCTCAATAATAATGCATAAATAATAATAAATAATAATAAAGACATATTAGAATTGTCACCAAGAATAACAGTGACTATAGGCAGCTTATAAAGAGTTCTCCTGGGTTACCATCCATCAACGGGTTATTCATGTTTCAAAGCCATAAAAGAGGACTGTTAGTGTTATAGACCGAGTTTTTATTGGAGAACCTGACAATGCCAGAAGATGCTCATTTGATGATGCTCATTTGATGATGCTCAGTTGTCTATGTTTTCATGTTTGTTACGGTCCCATGATAAAGTGTTGCCAAAATATTTCAAAGATGGTTTAATGATTATTTGTCAGTCTGCAGATGGTACAACACGTTTAGTAGAATGCTGCTCAGAGATGAGATTCAAGTACCAGAGGGAGTGGGCAGTTCGACGTCAGCACAACTTGAGTGAGTGGCAGTGTGGCTGCAGAAGAAAAGAGGCTTCTAAGACAACTGGCATCCTCGAGAGTTGCAGGCAGTCGCCGAATGCCCAGTCAATTGAGGTCTGCCATGATTCTTTTCTGTCAGGGTGTGCTCGCTTAGCCGTGTGCCTATTCGGGCTAATGCACAAGTCAGCGGGGGCAGTGGAAGATTCCTGAAAACCTGACGACCACTGTAACTAAGGATTGCTTCCCAGTCCACAGCAAGCGCTAGCCAGAAGCAGTAAGTCGTAAGCAAGGGATCCCTCTTAACACTTGTCAGTACAGCACTGCGCATCACTACAACCTGTGTAAAGGTACACACACACACCTAACACAACACTGACGAGTGGCTGCTAGATGCCAATCCCAGTTGCTATTGATGACATGAAAGGTAATACTCGAGTATGTTAATCAGCTATTTAATATTTTACAATATGTTCACAGACAAATGAGCAGTCAGACCACCCCCATGACTACGGTGGTCCAGGGCAGTGTCAGTGGTTGTCTTGATTGCTGTCCGCAAACTGAGCTCTGACATTCAAAAGTAAAATGTTACCCAAACAGAATGACAAAAACCTCAACAAAAGGACTTAAATTCCACGAAGAATCCTTTAACTTGATGTGTAGCTGCATAGAAGAAAATGTTCTGAGGTAAAATAAGTTGATTTGAGTTTGGCCCGAGGTGACTGTGAAAAATATTCTCTCACAGGGTGTTGGTAACTGGATCTCACAGGAGACTGAGGAGCCTGTTATTATCAGTTTCAAACAGACAAACAGCTCAAACTAGGGCAGACTGCAGACACACACAAATACAAACACATACACCTCCGAGTATGAAGGGCTGAACAGTTTGTTGTACTCTCTTTTCTTACCATTTCTATTTTATGAAATGGCAGGTGGTCTGGTAGATGAGTACACAGAGAAAGAGGCAGGAGAGAATGATTGTGTCAAATCAGTATCAGCAGCACTAGAGAACGAACTGCCCACCTCTCTCTTATTCCATCCAATTACTTCTGGCTACTCTGTGACCTCTGACCTGTGCACGTTACGTCTGCACTGGCGGCAGCTAGCTTACCTAGTCTAATGCTGAGGAGGCAAACATCAAATCTGCAGGAGGTGCTGGGTAGCAACCTGCCAGCACAAAACATTCTGTGTCATGGCTCCTTCTAAACAATTTTATACTAATAATAAGTATATTAATGTTCAATTTAATTCTCATTATTATTCAGGCAAAGTGACCATCCTCAGTATTGCATAATGAATAATCAGAGGCTGAATAAACAGCAACATCATAGATTGGAACATCTACAGATGGGTGCATATATTCCCCGCACATCATTATGCTAAATGTTTGGTAATGGAGAAGAGAGTGATGATCAGTTTAACTAAAAGTTTCAACTAAAGACACGACACAAAGACCCTGTGGTCTCCAAACTACAAACGACTGCAGACCTTTATGATGTACATTTTTTAAAACAATAAGAACATAGTAGTGCCCTTGTAACTTGAATGACCCAGGACCTCTGCTTCATGTCATTGCCTTTGATTTCTTCAGTATGTCCTATCCACATTTTCACTTAACATGCCGGGAAAAAAAAATAAGAATACATAGCAAACTTCCTTTAGTACGTTTATGTCTGTCCAAATATCAAATGCAGCCTCATCAGATGTTGGTCTACCTGGTCTAAATGCCGACTAAAACCGTGAGCAGTGTTAGCATGAGCCATGTGCTCATTTTTTGGACAAAGTTTTACTTCTCCTGCTCATGTTCACATAAGGTCACCTTTGTGCCAATCACTATCTTGAGGGAAATAAAATAGTAGTTCACGCTCAATAGATGATTTGTCACTTGCATGTCTTTTTTTATGTAAAGCAAAGCTACATTAGAGTGATTTCTATTAAATATATATATTCTCCAAGCCAGTATTCTTTGATGCTGTACTAACTTTACCCTAAAAATGAACAAGGTTAGAATGCAAAAAAGCTCAAATTGGCAAAATATGCTTGCCTTTAAACTGCAGTTTTCTGTGTGGTTCTAATCATAAAAACATAATCAAAATTCTGTGTTACTCTTAAAATAAATTAAATTGCAACAGAAGGAAGAACCTATTTGCACTAATTCTATAAGTAACACCAGGCAATGTTTTATCTATCTTTAGTAATTCCATGAATATGATGCTAAGGGGCAAAACATGCTGTCCTCCTGCTAATGAAGCTTTCAGCCCTGCGCCACAACCACACAATGACAGCTGGCAGGGGAGGGGCAGGAACTACACGCCATGAAATAAGAGGGGGTAAAAATTGATTAGCAATTTTCATTTGCGCTAAGCTAAACAAAAGAAGGCTGCTGCCCTACTCTGCATATCATCATGGGGTGGGAGAGGAGGAGGGCGGGTGGTGGCTGATGGTGTTGGGGTGGGGTGGGAAGTGATCTTTCAGAGCTCAAGGCATCTATTGTTTTAGTTAGAGAGGATGAGGATGCGAGGGGGCAAAGAGGATTTGAGATGGGGTAATAAGAGGACTAGAGAAGAGGAAGACCACAAGAAGAGGAGGGATGGTGAGGAGAGAACAAAAGGAAGGGGAGAAAGTGAAGGAGAGGACAGAGAGAAAGAGGGGACTTAGTGGGAGGAGGTAGTGAGGTAAAGAGAGGGGCGGGAGAAAGGAAACAGGGGAAAACGATGGAAGGTACGGGACTGATGGAAGACAGAATGGTTAAAATATTGTATGAAAGAAATTAAGAGAAGAGCATATGAGGAGAAAGGTGAACAATGAAGGAAAAATGAAAAATAAAAATAAAGGTTTGAATTAATTTATTAGTTTTTTCAGAATCATAAAGCCGTTTATAGCCAGGCATAGCTAAGAACACTTAACATCGCTAAGAATTTGTCTTGGTGTCAGGTGCAAACACAAAATCTACGTATGCACATTAAGTATATTGTATTGTTCCAGAGCTTTAACGTATTCACATCTTTAGTTTTGTGCTGCTGGTAACTTCCAATTGGCAGATGACGAAAAATGAAGGGAGGGGGAGTCTGGAAAGGCAAAGGGGAAAAGCATTGGGTGAGAAGTGTCCAGGAAGTTTAGGACCAATTCTGAAAATTAAAGCTGGCCACGACAGAGCCCCAGCACTCTTTGAAAAACAACAGCAAAGTGCCAGGGGAAAAAAACGACACCAGCATCACTTTAAAGTTATTAAGGCCTCTAAATGCAGAGCCTCTGACAATAGTGGAATATGCCAACCTCGAGGAAAAAAAACTGCAGTATGTAGGCACTAATGCATCCAAACCATGTTGTCGTACGGGCAGTTTTCTTGATGTTTTTTTTGTCATGAACGAATAATGGCTTATTAACACGGACACTAATGCACCTCTGTGGGTATATGCTTTAAGAAGGTTGTCAGTCATTTTTAGTGGCTTAAACAAATTTGCACACACACACACGCACGCGCGCACACACACACACAGTAATGAATGCAAAAAGGTTGGGAAAAACAGCAGCTGGTAGTGAGTCTGAGAGAGGGAAAAATCAACAACTTTTAACCAAAACACTGTACACAACTCCAAATTTAATTTTCTGCAAGATTAAACACAATAATGACTAGCTTTATAAAAACCCATAACTAATGGCTTCCAATGAGCCAATCTATAGGCATTGATCTGCTCAGTATCTCATTGCAGCTCAGTATCTCATAGACTTGCAGCGCAAAGCCTATAAATAAAGGGGGGAAGATAGGAGAAAGGCAAAAAGAAGACAGAAGAGCAGTACATGGCAAAACAGGAGAGTGGAGGAGAGAGAAGGAGAAGTTGGTCGTGAAAGACACGTGTGCAGAGAAAAGGGGAGGGTGAGGATGGAAGGATAAGAGAGAGGAAAGTGTAGAGAAGAGAAGGAGGAGAAGGGCAACATTTTCCTGTTATGTCAGGAGATATTTTTATTTTCCTTACACATAGTCCTTGACTTTGTTTTGCTATTTATCATATAGTATGAATCATTAAAACATTATGGTTTCAGAAAGACATTAAGAAACTAGCCGTGCCTCCCAGTGGACCGTTCCAGAGCAATGCCACTGATTTTACACTTTTTTACTCTGGACTAACAGTACTCTGATTATGTCATAAAAGACCCTCTGTGGCTGTGCATATGGCTTTACAAAGGTTTATTAGCATTTAATAAAACATGCTATTCAATTGCTCTGTCCAGTGTTTGTGGAGCTTGAGACATACTAGCAGCATGTTATTTACATAGTTTTTTAAACATTTTACTTTTTCAATACTGGGTTTGTTATGATTTATTACAGTCTAGAAAAATATTTTCCTTTTTACTTTGATTTAGAATTTTAAGTGTGTTTTCATTTCACATATCCTCAGTAAGTAAGCAGTGAAAAACACATGAGGTGCCACAGGGACTAACAGTGTAAATGGCTTCCCCTTGTTCTCCAGAACCAGACTGATTAATCTACTTTAACACTCAATTTTACCTCTTCTATGCAATTTATCTTTCTAGCAAAATTCTTATTTTGGAAATCGTAATCAGTTTTAGTTTCAATCTTAGTTAACTATAATAAAGTTGCATTCTCAGTTTCACAGGAACTCACCACGGACACTAACCAAGGACAATACTGCACAAATCACTGAAGTAAGTCACTTTTCGATAGAATTATAAAAGCTTTTACTATCTTCGCAGTAATACTGCAATAACAGCAGCATCTTTGTGTAAAAAAAGCAAACCTACCTAACACAAGCAACACAGCTGCGTTTAAAACAGCACGTCACAATGAAAATCATCGTCATTATATTTTTTAAAGGTTCTAAGGCCAATTAGCTATCTAGTGGTATTTTACATTGCTAATCCTGCACTTGACAGCTTTTTAAAGGCTCACAGACTAAGAACTAAAGGTGATGCCATGTGAGGAGGAGGAGGTGGTGGTTGTGGATGGAGTGAAATGAAACAATCCTCTGCTGAAAATGCACAGAGGCTTAAATCCAGAGAGGGCTGCTTGCGTTAATCCCCATGGATTAAGCTTCTAAATACTCCTATTCAAGCCAATTAATTCATGCATATATCTCTCTCCGGCTCTTTTCATGTCATTTAAGATGATGGAGGGCGACTTCCTGAGTAATCAAGGGGAGGGTGGATATGTATCTACATTAATGCATGCAGGGCTCTCTCCTCAGGACCAGGCAGCTCCATACCTTCTGAAGTAGTGCGCGTGCATGCACACACACACAGAAGAGGTATACATTGAGGTTTTAATGGGAAAATGAGGGTGGTGGGAGGGTGGGGATTGAGAGGGGCCTCCAAAAGTTGACTGACAAATTCTGACAGCTGAATACTAATCATGAGATCAACCTCTGGCTAAATCTACAGGATCTCACTGGGGCTTCTGGCTGGGAGAAGCATAAAAAGGATTAGCAGTAAATACAGAAGGCTTAGAGAGAACAGAGAGACATCAGTGGACAGACTCAACAACTTGAAACAAAAGGTTGAGAGGAAGAAGAAACTGAGTATGCGGAAACGGACAACAGTTAAGTTATCTAAAATTACACAAATGAACAGGAAAAAGCTCAACAAATCATGTGTTTCTTGTTCGATAGATCATATAAACATTAGACTGTAAATGACTTAAACATCACTATGAGTTCATTCAGCTCATAAACATCAATTCCCCCCAAATGTGAGTTAATGCTGGTTGAACAGTTACTTAAAACTGTCTTACAAATTTGAAAATATAACTTAATGTATGTCAACTGCACATGAGAAAACAAGTCTTGTAAACTTGACCTTTCAAATAGGATCGACTCTTTCTGCAAATGTAATGACGCTGGGCAGTCATTTCAGAAAGATATGCTTTCCTACCTTACATTTTCAGTTGTAAGAGTCAGTTACAGTTGCAGCTGTTTACCAAAACCAGTACAAAGACAGCATCTGAGGCTTCTCCTGTTGACTTTCTGAAATTTTAATTGCTAGTGGTGGGGTGAGGGACTGATTTACAGATACATTTACATGTATTAAAAACCACAAAGCAGGTTTCCACGAGTTATTTTTTCCTTAAATTACAAAAACAAGAGCTTCTGGAGAGCTTTCCACGCGGTTGCTAATATAATGTATGTTTTGTTTTATAAAAACTCTGAGCATGTCTATTGTTCAACTCATCACTGCATCAAATCAGAACGAAAATGGTCTAAATATAAAACATTCTGAGTTTAAACACCTTAAAATTAATTGTAAAATAAGTGCCATAAATGACCGAAATATTGACACAGTTTCAGGTTTATTACTACTTTTACTTTAAAGCCATTATGACTGTCCATTCTTGGAGTAATTCTACTCTTAAATTATACATAATTTTTTTAAATATCTGCTTTCCCGCATGACACTAAATTAAATTGCCTCTATTAATGTACAATGTAAGTTGTTAAGAAAAAACAAAGAAAATAATTAATTTGTTAATATTTCGGTGATATCACTAATGACATCATCATGTCGAAAGTGGATTGTAGTCAGTAGTGACTGAGAAGCCTCAAGTCTCTGGTTACCAATCAGTGTGTCTGTGGGGGGTGTGTGTGTGTGTGTGTGTGTGTGTGTGTGTGTGTGTGTGTGTGTGTGTGTACAAGTAGGCTGGCAAGCAGCAACCGCTGCGTGGAGTATTAATAGGAACTCACATCACTCAGAAAGGTTTCCAGTTAAATAGAATATCACATCAGTCCAGAGACAATGATCATATTACCAACTCTAGATGACTTCCAAGGTTCAAGCATAATGATATACAGTTTTCTGATTACAAAAAGTGACTAACAGACTGACAGGAAAATATAGTGCCACAAAACAGCAGGACAGTGACAAACCGCATCGACAAAACTGATGGGTAAATGGCTCAAACTGCATTGGTGTAAGACGGTATAAAGACAACCATAGCCCAGCAACTAATAGTTTTACCACCAAACAAGCACATATAGGTAATCTTATTAGAACTGTGTGAATGGTTCCCTACAAGCAGCAGATGTCACTGCTAGAGGAGACTGCTGGTAATGTTTCGGCACCTTCCTGAAACACCTGCAGTATCACCATGCTGGAGTCATGAAAAAAACCTGCGCTAGAAAATTGACCAAATGAAGGCACCTGTACATACAGCCAAATAAGAATGTCAGAATGGCAGCAAATTACTAGCACAAATGTTAGACCTGCCAGTCCTGCTGGGTGGACAGTGTCCCCTCTGCTGAAGCTCTGTATCGTTTAGGGCAAAGGTAGAGTAGGAAAACCAGATGGTGATCATCACTGAGAAAAAAAATAACTAAGCTACAAATCATTATCCCTCTGGGGCAATTCATGTTCTGCACTGGACCGCTGCTACACACTTGGGAGCAGTTGACAGTGCACAAGATGCGGAACCCACAGACCAACTCAACTTCTGAGGTCGCTAGCATGAGTGTTACGTGCCTCTGAGGAACCCAGTGCAAGAATAAAGAGAATATACAAACTCAGCCAAGAACTTCAGCAGTTTACCGCCAGTTTAAGCCCAGGACCCCCTTACTCAGAGGGGTCTGAAATACGTGATTACGAAATACGGAATCATTATGACAAAAACTCAGGTGGCAATCGAAATGCCAAGAAAAGCTGATCATAAATGTATCACGGTCAAACAATTACACCATTTTTCATTTGAAACATAAGTACAAAAGAACTACTAAAAGTTCAACATGCGTACAAGCGTTGGTAATGTCCTTTTTTATGTGATATGTGCATTGCGTTTAACTACTACTTCAAGGTGCGAGAAAAAAAAAAAACTAACCTGGCTTAAACATGATTTACTCCTGCAGCATGCATATAAACTAATTTACCGGGAGATGTACAGTTTGTTATTATCCGAGCATTGCAGCTTGTTTATGTCTTGGTCACTTAAACCAGAAAAGCAGCTTTACTGCTCAGCTTACCTGATATTCTTCTATACAGGTAACTGTAGTAAGGTCTGCTCTGCCCTCAGACACTGTAATAAAGTAAAATAAAAAAATTATTGCAGCTGGGAAACTCTTGTCAGACTTTTACTGCAACAAGTGGAAAAAATAGGACACACATGGTAGGACACATTACAAGACCAGCAGCATTTTCTCAAGTGGAGACCTTAAAGCATTTAATGAATGCTGATATCAATGGAAAAAGTCATAATCTTTACACTTTGCATCTTTCTAACGCTGTGTTGCAGGCTCCTTCTCTCCTTATCTTTGTATTCTGCCTTTCTTTTAACAGTCCCTCTGACTCGCTTTCTCTCTGATCTGACATCCGCCTCTCTGATTGGCCGACCCAGCTCGTGCACTAACCAGTGACACGCTTTAATTATTGAGCGGCTGACCTCAATTGGTTGGCTGGAGCAGCTTAAAACATGTTGCGCCACACACAAACGCACTGCAAGCACATACACACACAGAGACATCTGCAAACCATGCTCTCACACTCACAATCTCACTACATACTGCACACTTACATGCTTACCCTGGGGACAGTTTCTAAAGTCTAAATATATACCGTGGACAACATCAACTCCGCCTGTTACTCCTCTTAATACATTGATGCTGTGAACACATTAGTTATGATAGAAGCTTGATCACAATTTCTTGTAGAAAATACACATTATTCATAAAACGTATTCATAAATCATCTTTTAAACAATTCGCCATTAAACTTTGTTTTTGGGATTATTTAATTACTAATGTTGATGTCGTCCCTCTAGCATTCGGCACGTTGCAGCGTTGCATCTTCACAAAGTTTTTTTTTTTAGTATAAAAATTGTTGCAATGTTTTTATGGTGTTTTAAATTGAAACGCAATTTTAATGGATTATTGCAATTGCAACCTTGCAAACTCCTAGATAGACTGACAAAGCTATTTACTTTACAGTTACATGTTGGTACCAAGACTACCGTAAAGTAACACAGAGGCTTTAGATAGACCATCCTACAAACCAGCGTTCTCTCTTTCGGCAACAGAAAAAGTTTGTTGCAGAACGTTAGTTTGTCATTTCATTAGAACTACTTTACATATTTAACAATTCAGTTGTTTTTACAACATTGGTTCACAGAGTCTATGACAGTAATCCTATTGCAATGGTTAATAAAACGATCTGTGTAATGAGGAACATAAGGAGAGTCAAATCCAATCTACCACTCAATCATACAGTGTTTTGTTTCAGAAAAATGCCTTTACACTAGATATTCAAAATTTTACTTTAATGAAATGTAAGTGATTCTGCTACAGTAATACACACTGTAGCAAATAATCCAGTTTATAGAAAAAAATATCATCATGGGTTATCTGACAGTAATATATTCTATGTGCTGTGTGTATTCCTACAAGGTTTGCCATTAAAGAAATGAAAACAAAAATAATAAATACTTCATATCAAATTACGATACAACTCTGACAAATCCTGTGATATGTCCCTTATAACTGGTGCTGCAGGAAAAAGAAATGATATGCATCCTTTGGTATGCTATCTATGCACTTAGTATGGTAAAATTTAATAGCTAAATATATCATGGAGAGTATGATCTTGTCTCCCTACAAATGATCAAACACAGTAGCTGATACTGGACATGTGATAGCCACATTGCTTCATAAGACATGATGCAACCAGGGCATTTTTAGAATAGGGTGTGATGCTATCCCACCTGAAGTATTACATGCATTTCCACTGGTTGCACTTCATAGTAGAGACTATGAAGTGACGGCGTGCCAAATTCATAATGTCTGAACTGGCACTTAAAGCAATAAAGTGGTCCACATCTTCAATAATGACATTCATCTTGAGAATGTCTCGGGAAACACGAGTGACATGTTGACTCTCATTATATTTTGATGAGTGTAACCCAACTGGGCTCCATGGCATGGTGTGTGGCTTGTGGCCTATGATTAGTTACAAATAGTTCAATGGGTCACACCGCTGGGCTCTGGTCCCGGGACCTCAGGGTTTGAACAGATATCCCTCAAACCACAATCCCACTTCAAGTAAGGTAGCTGAATTCAAATTAGTTTGGCAGTTATTGCAGCATTTTATGTATGGATTTGTTTGCATCCTGCCCAGCCAGATTATGAGTTAATAAAGTCTTACTGCATCGAACCTCTTGCATTAATCAGAGTGTCAAATTAGGCTGTAGTTAAGTTTAATGTTCACAAATAAAATCTTTAATATTGTATATATATTGGAATTTAAAGACACAACTATTTCACAAACATGTCCATGATAGCGTGGACACAAACAAATACACACAAATGAGTGCAGTCAAACAGAGCGCTCAACATGGAGCTTCATGCATGCATGCATGTGTCTATGAAGTTTGGCACTGTGTTTCTTTGGTCCATACGGCGTTTTGTATTCGCCATAATCCCCTGTCAGCAACACTTAGGCAGGCAGACAATAGCAGAGAAGATCGGCAGCCAAACCCCCTTCACTGTGAGCTTGGCAGGTCAGTGTGCAAGCAGCAGGTTACACACATACGCGCGTGCGTATGTGTGTGTAACCACACACACAAACAGTACTGTACATGTGCAACCATGCAACAAATACACACACACACACGGAAAACACACATGTCCCGCTGAGATGCACGTTACTCACACCATCTCCCGGCTCTCTTCAAAGAGTTGTGGTGCAGTTCTCAAGGACATGGCTGTCTGACATGTCCTCTCTTTCTCTCTCTCTTCCCACTCTGGCATTCTCTCTCTGCCTCTCTCACACTCATTCGCTTCTGGGGTGCAGGACGCTGCCACAACAGATGCAAGTGTGCCACTGCCTTTCTCTTCTCCAGTTTATTCTTTTCTTTTCCCTCTGTCCCCTTCTCTCTCCTCTCCTCCCTTCTCCCGGTCTGCAGCTGAGAGGCAGAGCTCATTCTCTAAGCCATGAAGCAGGGCTTCTCTCTTTTCTCAATTGCTGGGTAGTGTGAGAACGAGGAAGTACGAGAAAGAGGAAGGGAGGGAGAAAGAGGAGAGGAAGGAGTGCTGGGCAAACTGACCAAACTGATGTGCCACTCCAGGACGCCAGCGTTATGCAGACAGCCAGCCAGAGTCTCACTGCAGGAAAAGAGCAGAAGAAACTATACTCTCAAAAAATGGATGGACAGAAACTAAAATATATACAGTATACTGTTTAAAAAAAAACCAGACCAACTGCGCTATAGAAGTAAAAAAATATATATATTACATTCGAAAATTGTTTCAATCCTGATAAAAATACAAAAGGCACAGCACATTTTGTCCTGTAAAAGCAGAGCACTACAAGAAAAGATAAAAGCAGGAATATGAAAAGTGAAGAGAAGAAAACAGAACAGAAGAGAAATGTCTCAAAAAGACAAGAGGGGAGAGGAAGATGAAGTCCAAGAATTCCCCAAAGCCACGCTGTCTTTCCTGAAAAATGGTCCCTGCAGGCCCGATCCAGAAAGAGGCAACACAAACATAGAGAGCAGAAACAAACATCTATTTATGGACGAGGGGGGTCCAGTTTCCCAACATTTGCTAGCAGCTTTTTTGACAATGTTACCAATTCAGCAGTTTACAAGTAAGAACTATGTTTAGGAGTGGAGAGGAGAATCGAAATATGGGCTCGGTCAATTTTTTTTTTCAATTTGGTCACAAAACAATTGGTGACATGACCTTTTTCAGTTTTAAACCAACATCTGAACAACTGCAGAACAAAGTGACGTTATTCACGGTTCACAATAACGGCTGCTTGAAATAATATTTTGCAAATATGTAATGTTCCATAAATCTTTTCAGAACATGCCAGAAATAGGTCAGCGTACACTAGGATACATCCTGCTAGTCTGTCTCTCTACAAACACACAAAGCAACACTACAAACTCAAACACAAGTTCGGTTTTTGGTTGAGAGTATTACTTCAGTTCTTTGCTATAAATAGTGTAGTGCAGTTTGTAACTGGTGTAGTCTGTACACATTTTACTACATCAACTGATGTGAGATGACTCTACAGCAATGTTAAAAGAAAAACATGTTACCCCATAGTGTAACACAATATAACAATCAGGACAGTTTATAGGTAAAGAGAGACCACTATTGTTATGTTTGTAGACAATTTCTACCTAATTAGAGGGTGAATTCTCAGACTTTCTACAATGGTTCTAGTTTAGGAAGTATATGACTGGTAAACATTTCTCTGTTTTCCTTATATTTAATATCCCTCTTCTTCTAGTAAAATAGAATCCTACAGCTGCCATACTTTAGTGGAGTTTTAGAAGATCAGCAGGTCAACTATAGTATGAGCAACCAGACGACATCATCAGAAATGAAAAGCTCCCCCAGATGTTGTCATTGAGGGCTTTTCCAGCAAAGATGCCATCTTTTTATGCATCACAAGTAGTATAAAAATACCTGAAGGAGTAGTGCCTCAACAAGAAAAAGTTAGGTCTATCCATAAGAATTTTATATTGAGCTTTGAACACTGTCAAAACACAGGTGACATAGACTCAATAATGTCCCTCAATGCATCAAGACAATGTTCATCAAGTAACGGTTGCAAACAGGGGGCTAACACTACAACTTGGAAACACCGTTTCTTTCTGAAAAAGATAAGTGAAGTCTGTGGATATAGACAGGCTAAAGAAAAAGGTGCTGAGACGTCATTTCATTATTACTGAGGTAACATACGTAATTACCTTTCTTTGGTTTTATTTTGTTGTCCTCACCGCATGCGGTCACCATCACTCCAGCTCGTTGACTAGCAAAGCCAACGAGAAGGAAACAGTGACAGTTGACATTACTGTGGTAATTACAGAGAACTGCTGGCGCTGCTTTTTGAGTGACATCAGGGAAAGCACTAATCTCAATTTTTCAATGTAGGCATTTTTCAAATCCTTCCAAAACAGATACTTTAAACTAATTAATTAATTTGACATCTTGCCTTGCCCTAATTTGAACTTTATCTACTTGATGCCATTCTCTTATATTTCTGCATTTCAGATATTTATGTCTCTCAGGCAAGTATGAACAAGCATGTCAAAAACCATGGATATACTGTGCAACAAATCTCAGATAACTGAATGCAGGTGTGTACAACGCTTGTGTATACATATACACAAACATGACAGGAGGGATCGTCCCTCTGCTCTAATAAAAGTATAATACTGAATCTCCTCAAATGAGAAAGGGATAAAAATACATGACTTTAAACAATGAATTGCAAAAAGGCCACGTGACATAACATTTCAAGCCAACAACAGCAATGTGCAGTTGTAAAATTGTGACGTGGAGGAGGAGGAAGAAAAGAAGTTACTATGGAAAGTGAGGACCAGAAAAAAAACAGATAAAGGTGCAGGAAGAACAGGTGAATGAAAGGACTAGGACATGAAGGAAGATGATAAAAGCAGGGACACAGAGGAGGGTGCAGGGCAAGGACAGGGGTGAAGAGTGTAACTCACTCCTGTCCCCATCACCAGCGCCCAGTCCTAATTTACCCAGAACAATCAATCAGATCAGGAGGCAGACACTGATAGAGGACTACCATGCAACAGGATCCACCACGCACACACACACTGAGAGTGATGGAGGACTTGCATGCAACAGGATCTATTCACACACATACTTTTATGCTGACTATAGAGAAAAAGTTTGCAGCTCATATCTGTAGCCTCTGCACTGACTTCTACCAACTAGGCTGTACTGTGTACCAAAGTCACCGTGGCTCTGCGGGGTCACAACAGGAGGTCAGGGCCCAGGAGACAGGGCCAGCACAGAGGGAACAGAACAGGAGGGAGAGAATGAGAGAGATGAGGGGAGGGGAGGGAGGAGAGCAATGGCCAACAATAGGAGAGAGACAGAGAAAAGAGCACTGCACAAAAAAAAAACTGAGGACAGAAACAGCAATAAGCAAGAAGACAAAGTGATTGCGCCCTACCATGCTTTCACAGAAAGATAAATGCACCAAGAGCGAGAAAAAAATGTGGCGACTGACACCAGGGTGGTACAGCAGTCACACAGCAAACACACAGTACAGGTTAGTATGTGCATGAGAAGGGCCAGAAGAAGCTTCATCATTCCTCCCATACTGCTCCTTGCCTTCTGTCTGTCCCACAAGATGACACTTTGCTATAGGCATAATAAACACAGACCTCCAATCCACATACACACCTAAATTATTAGACAGAACTTTTGACTATTTTCCTCCATGATGTTGCTGAAAAATCACAGTCGCCCTGGTTAAGGTATCTAGAAGGCGAATCATGGCATCTGGACTTGTTTTTTCTTAAGTCAACGATATATCTACTGTCATTTTGACAAGATGCCTTATGATAAAACCCAGTGTAGCTTTGGTGGTAGAGCAAAATGACTCTTAGTTGTTCTCTAGCATTTGCTCTGCAATCAAAGTTCTCTTGATCGAGTACGTCACCCACTGATGTTATTCGGACAGCTTATGTCTGGATGATATTAGAAATTACTAATTCATTTAATTCACATTTTTGTTAGCAAAAATGATTATTAAAAATGAATAGCAACCATTACGACGGAGCACTATTGTTGCTTTCATGTAGAGTATGAGTGTAGGTCAACTGTGTTTTGGAGGCGTTAAGAGCTCAATGTGCAGTTACTATGGGCAGGGCTTCTTTTTGTCTCTTACTGTTGCATAGCGGCTCCTGTTGTTATACAATGATTAAATATTGTAAAAGAAGTACAAAAGTATTTTTTTTAAATTCAGGGTTTACAGCTGCAAGTTGTCTTCTGCATAATTCCTGTTCATGGATTTGGCCCAGCAACTACTATATATTCAAAAATCAAAGATATCCCATGGGCCTATGGAAGGATCTCCTACAACTAGGCCACAGTGTGACATCAATTTAGCCAAGTCAGGGCATTAGCCACGTGGACTATATTTTTATATTTTCAAGGACATTTTAAAATTCAGTGGATTTTTCTAACTTTATATAAAAACTGTAAACATTAATAACACTGACTCGTTTGGCATACTAGTGTTTGTTTTGTTTTTTTTGTTTTTTTTGGGGGGGGTTGTCCTAATATGCTCTAACAATTACCATGCATCGTATGATTTTTATTTCCTACTACTAATATAATGTACATGCCTAGTGAATATATTTCTACAGCAATCAACATCATGAATCTCAACCCCATAAAATGAAGCTGATTGAATTTATGACTAATTTATTTGACTTAAGACTAATTGGAGCAATGCTTGATATATCCAGTAAATTATCCCAAAGTGCCAACGTGTTTGTGTGTGTGCACGATAAAACTAAATGACTAAATGATAGAAACACGGAGAGGAAGAGAGGGATAGCAAGAGAGAGGACATGTGAGACCTACACTATTTATTCTAAAGGATGACACATTTAATTTAGGCCCTGCAAAAGAAATTAAAAAGCATAGACGTTATTAATAAAGATGGAGCATAATGAGGATGGGCTAAACAATGACACACATGCAAATGCACACTTTTTTTTACCTGCAGTATTTTTCCTAAAAATAGGTGTAATGACTCTGTTGCTAGCAATAATTTCACTATCTCTACCTCTGTTGCAGAGTTCAGGGAAAGCAAGAATAATTTCAATCTTTCTCTGAATTAAATATTTTGTCCACAATCACATGCCAATGTTAAACCCAGCCCTGGATGTTCTACTTGCATTTAGTGTCTGTCAATCTGCAGCCTGCATCGTTTTATTCATCTGTGATCCTCCACTGTTGTCCAAAAAACGAATCAAACAAATCGGCCAAACACACTGCTTCACTGTGTTACAAGTTTCTGCGTTTTAAAATCCAAGACCTCTGTAAACTCAGGGGCTAACCCGATTCCCCCATGTCTGCTAATCGCCAAGCTAATCAAACCACATGGATATTTTTCTTTACCATAAACTCTGGATGATAAAGTAGATGGACATTTTTCCTGCATATCGTCTTGTATGTGTCAAAAGCTGCAGTTCTGATGTGTCCTTTAAGCGAGGTGTGTTCAAGTCATCCCTGTTTCCCAATCAAACACCTTTGTTAGTTTTTATGTGTCCCTATGACAATTACTTTCCACCATGGAAGTTGTTCAGTTCATGCAGTCCTATGTTGATGCGCACACGTCGTGATTCTAGCGGCCGCTATCAACGTTTTAATGATTATTGCAAATCGGTTCAAATATGTAAACAGAATGATGCTTTTTACCCAATAAGCCAGAGCTACTGCACCTGTATTTGTTTACAGGCCACCTTGCCCTCTTCCATATTCTTTGTAGTGCTCTGTGCGCTCTGAGTAACTTATGTCTGCACTGCTAATTTTCAGCATAAGGCATTTTACAGATCACATCACGTTAGGTTTAAAATTTGTAAAGAAGTTCTAAAATCGGAGAAATACAAGCCGAAGCCAAACTTGAAGCTACAGGATTTCAACGTGCCAGTGATGTAAGCCTCAAAGTCATGTTTCCTTCTGCACTGTTGATGTCATTGAGGTTGTAAATTGACTAAACAGAGAAATAGGCTGTGGTCTTTCCTTAATTTTGTTACAGGTTTGCCAATCTCATGCCATTAAATGTATAGCCTGCATAGCACTTCTATTGATTAACAAATGACAATAGTGTCAATGTGTCGCAATCTGCACTTGAGGTCAGGGACTTATTGCCTTATTTCAACACTTTCTTTTCTCTCTCTCTCCCTCCCAATCTCTCAGCTCTCTCTCATTCACCCCCCTCTTTCTATCATTCCCTTGCAGTCTTTCCTCACTCTCTCTAAATAGATATTGAAGTTTTCTATTTAAGGCAGATGCTGTTTAACTTTCTTGGGGTGGGAAGTGAAAGGCAGGCAGAGGGCCATCCATCTCGCTATCCACCTGCTGACATCTTTAAATGCTATCGACACCCACCAACAGCATTAACATGCAAAACCTCACGGCACGTTTGATTTCATTAGTTCACTGTGCACTGGGTTTTCTGTTGCACTGTTGGTGGGATTCTGGCTGCAATTGTTGGATTGGATGCTGAATTGGCAAATTTTTGGACTTTTGGCTTTTCCCTCGAGAGCTTTACAGTTCTTAATTAGTTCACAGTCAAATCCAGTAGTGGGTTAAAATAATGTGCGTCCGATCTGTATCCATCAGTAAGGAGGGGTGTATATCAAAGGTGGCCAACAGTAACAACCTACAAAGAGACCACTTCAAAATTGAAGAATATAGCAATAATCTGCACCTATTTTGAAAAGACTAGCTAATTAACTTGGGGTTAAAACCACAGTATGTGAATTTCATTTTTTATAAAAACATAGTCCAAAGGTCATCTTAATGTACAGAGATATTGTCAAAGCCTTCCATGATCAATGTTCATTTAAGAGCAGAAGCATGCTCACATGCTGAATGATTTCACAGCACTGCTCTGTCAGTGATATCATCAGCCAAACTGATGTGACAGAGATATCAGTTCGCACATCTGATATTTGCAGTTTTAGCTGTATATTTATAGATTTTTAATATGAGTAAATCTCCTTATTTTCAGATGATTCACAGTTGTTAAACATCACTGACATCTAAGGTGCATTAAAGTGCACTGATTTGACCTGATTTATGATGCCAATGACATATTGTGTGAAATATTATATTTAAAGATATGCCCCTAATATTCTATTTGTAGTTTACTAAACTAATACATTAACTTACAGAGATTAGTATGTTTTAAGTCCCACAGCAATGCCATGTTTTAACTCATTTGGCACCAACAGTGGAGGGACTATGTAAGAGGAAGCTAGTGTTCTATAGCTATTGTGCTGTATGCATTTACACCAACAGTAGGAATCCTTACGTGACACAAACTGATCAAGGCTTACAATACATTTACCTACTAAATTCTGAAATACCAATTACATTTTTTTGTTTAACTTACCTTTTAGACAAACGGGCAGTGACACATGTTTTTAACTCTGACACTAGCTTTTTTCTTACAAAAATAATCCTAACATTTCCAAATGCATAAACACACGCAAACTTTGCCCCCACGAAAATGACAGCGGACACTGACTGGGTGATCAATCTCAGGGGCCCGAGCTGGCAACTGAGATCACTGCTCTCCCACATGGCAGAGCAGATCTCCTGTGGTGCAGGAAACTCTGAATTGGTACTTTGTCACATGAAAAATTTCAAAATGTAATCTAGTGGTATAAAAGAAGTCCTAGGACGAATAAAGCAGCTTTAAGCCTGGCTCAAACTCTCTGCCATGAGTGCTGAGTTGGCTCAGCGTTTGCCCAATCAACATACATTATGTCACTCGTGGCTCCTGTTTTGCTGGCGGAGTATTGTTCCTACTGTGAGGTTGGAGCTAAAAAAGTCCATTAAAACAGCATACTAAGAAGTTTTATCATTCTGTTGTGTCCTGCAGTGCCCAAACAAAGAGCGAGGAACTTTTGCTCACAGTTCTATAAAACTAAGTTTATTATGAGTTGGATTCATTACTCATCTAAGGGGACAATGAAAATTGCTAACAAGAGTGAACATTAACTATTCGGTTTTCTTAAAAACAAATAGGTTATTTTTACTGAAGATGAGTAGCACTCTACCTGAGATAACTAGTTTTCATGAGCATACAATACACATCTCTCTGCCTGTCTCTCACTCTCTCTCACACACAAACACGCTCTCTCTGAGAAATACACCATAGCCTAGGAAGCAGAGTACTGTATCTTTGCTGCCACCTAATGCAGATAACACACACACTGTCTCCCAGCACCAGGAGGCTTTACTCCTACTTTGTCTCCAGCTAAGGCTTTGGGTTTTTAATCTGGCCGTGTGGGGTTTCAAACACACTCACAGGTCCCCGGCTCTTCAGCACTGCGGCAGGCCTTATGTGGCCTGGGATTTTGTTTTCCAAGGGTGACAGTGTGTGAGGCGTTTGTGATATGCTAATTTAATCATTTTTGTTCACTCCACCCCTTCCGTCTTTCCCTTTTGCACCTATCAATCTAATCACTACATCGGGATTCTTGGAGCAGGTGGAGGCGGGGGGGATGGGGGATGGGGGTGGGGGGAACAGAGAGAAACAAATAGGGGAAAAAAAAAGAGTGAGAAAAGACTCTCTGGCTGCACAACGACCACAGTAGTGGTCCTTTCATCTATGAGCGCATGCAGTCTACATCCAGTCAGCTCCCCATACACTCACTCACACACATACCCACCTCCCAAATGCTTTTAATTTTAGTGATGGCTCACTTTAATTATTATGAAAATTAAATCAAATGTAATCTGCGGATTAATGCATCCGATGAGATAATTCAGCTGCATGGTGATGAGAGCAGGTTGGATCGAGTATAAATCTCCACCAAAATGCTCAGGAGGAGGGACCTAGCTGTACAGGCACGGGTGTAGCGGGCTGCAAAGTCAGGTTACCCTCTTATCTTATTTATACATCAATGCTTTTATTCATTTTTATTGGCTACCAGAAATATTTTTATGGAAATTTGCACAAACTTTGATTCCTAACTCAGTCCCCTGTGATATTTATATATTTCTTTCTTTTGTAACAGAAATACTACGGACATGTATAACTACATCCAATTTAATTCTGAGCAGCACTGAAAAAATGTGAACAGCTCACAAATGTCACTGAATGTGTTTGTTAAACGATGTGTAAAGTTTACACTCAAAGTCAGTATATTAAATCAACAGAAAGAATCTATTTATGTCCTAATTAAACTATTTATAAAGCACACTGATAGCCAAAAGGTGCATCTTTTCGGGACTTAAGTCTGGCTAGGGAGTTTTGCTGCATGTCACACTCCAGTTCTACTATCAAGTTTCCTGTCTCCTTTCTTCACTGTTATTCCTTCAAATAAAAGCAAAATTTTCAAACCCCAAAAGTACACCTTTAAACTAAAATGTATTGTCTGTCTGTTGGTGTCAGTTTAAAAGAAACCTACATAGCATGGATTACTGTACACATAAGAAGCCACTCTCCCAAAAATAAATTACAATAAATGTCTTTTAGAGTTTTACAGTGTTTGTCTGTTCATAAATGTAAACACATTGACTCTATTTTTAACCCATGTAAATACCTACAGTATCACTCCCAAAATTGGACCAGCCGACAGAATACAAAAAAAGCCCATCATGGCACCAAGAGCATCTCCGACTATGAATACATCATATAACAAACATGTATTAAGTTTCCAACAACTCTAGGCTATAGTCGATATCCATATATAATGATAGTATAGTATAGATAATAGTGAGCCTACATTGTTAGTTGGTATAGGACAGGAACCTCTTACCCGAGTTCCAGTTCCCATGAGTCGAGCTGAGTCTGTTTCCGATCCGGATGATCCTATTCAAATCAAACGTGACGTTCAAATGTAAACCTCATATAATGTAACTGCACTTAGTTACTATACAAAATAATTAGTGTGTTTCAACATCTTTGACTGGTAGATTTGTAATTAGCCCAAAAAACCCCTGAATAAATTAGACATTCAGTTCTTGAACTTATAATCAGTTATTGCACTTAAAGTCTGTAATAAACAAGATGATGGTCTTTAAAATGTGTCGCAGCTAACACTTTGAAAACTTTTCATCGTCAACATGTTAAAACTATTTAACTCTTGACTTGTTCATAAACATATCCGTAGTGCTGTATTTTGCTTTGTAAGACATATTTCTCAAGTGGAGAGTTTATATGGACAAAAACAATTTGGCAGCTAACGACTTAAAGCGCAACAAGCTAACAGTCAAGTAAACTGACGTTAGCTAAACTAACCCAATGTCACGTGCGGTTTTAGCTAACCCTGGTGCTAAATGCATTTTAAACAAGGACACGTTGACTCTCTTGGTGATTTAAAATCATCTAACATTCATTGTATGAATTTTCTCTACGTACTTATGAATACCTCTATGTCCAGCTAGTTTCATTGCGACTCTTGTTGACTTTCGCGGCAGCGCCATCGAGCGCCTCCCGCGGATCCGAGTTAGCAGGACGCAGCGATGTCCGGGAGGAAGGAACCAACTCCAGGCAAGTGGGGGGTGAGAGGGTGAGACGGTGAGAGGGGGAGAGGATGAGAGGGTGGGCAACCAGACAAAACCATCGACAAGTCGTCGTGAGAGGATGAGAGGATGAGAGGGTGAGAGGATGAGAGGGTGGGCAACCAGACAAAACCATCGACAAGTCGTACAAACTGTTTATTCATGTCAATTTAGATTTTTCTTTAAGTCAGAGGCAGAACTACAGGAACACAAGTTTCTTACTCAAGGTGGGACAGTAGGGTGATTCCACCACCACTTCATAAAGATTATTCAATATTTCACTCTTTATGCTGTAAATGTACAAATGTTGGGTTGATTTCATCCACAGTAATACAAAATGATTTATTATATTATTTTAACTATTGTTTTCTGCAAATTATCACATACAAAAACAAAAAACTAATAACTAGAAAAACTGTGTAATAAATGTATTTGGGTAAAAGTACGATATGTAAGCTGTAGTTGAGTGAAAATAAAAATGACATAAAGTGGAAATATTGTAGTAAAAATTCGATTCCGTGTCTTTAGTTAGTTACCATTTCTGCCCTCATTCCTTCAATAAGAACAATTGAATTGGACGTGCATCTGCAAGCACTGGAATATTAATATTAGAGGTTAATGTGATGTAAAATAATAGAAGGACAAGAACAAGAACAGTAAAAGAATTAAGGAGAGGATGTATTTTACACCAACTGTTCATGAACCAAAAAAATAAACAAAATGGACAAAGCCAGTAATAATGTTTAAAGGCTTTTTTTCAGTTACACACTGATGGCAGCAGATATGAAAATGGGCCTCAGTGATAGAAGACGTGGGGAAGAGCCAGAGAACATTCCTGTTGGACATTTTTTTGAGTCTGTCTGGGGTAATTGTACTTTTTTTACTGGACTTTCTGTGTGTTTTGGGATGTTTTGTGTGTTTTTTAAATTATTTTGTGTCTATTTTTTTATGGCGTTTTGTTTTTGGTCGTTTTGCATCACTTATGCCTCGTGGCCGAGCAGTGTCAAACTAGAAATATGTAACTGTGGAAGCTCTTGCCCAATGGGTCCGGTGGCCTCGCGGGCTTCATGGCCTGTGCCTTGTGGGCCTTTCAGGAATCTGTCCATGGCTACACACCAGAGAACAATACTAACAAAATATTAGGAAACTTTTTACAACTCATGCCACTTCGAATGATCGTACCATTTTCATATAGTTACTAATTCCTTTGAGGACATCCTCGTTCAAACGGCTAATCGCTTTTTTGTTTTTTTATTTCCCCCTATATGTTGCTTGAGCTTCTGTGCTTTTTATTTTCTTTATGACTGCCCTCTTGTGCCTTCTTTTATCCTTTTGTACCTCTGACTCTCCCCAACTTTATGTTCCTCTTCTTTTTTACCTTCTGTCTTTTCCCTTTCTCCTCCTTATTCTTTTTTTGTTCTTCCTCATATCCTTTCCTCCCTTCCTTAATCACAGAGTGTGAGGGAATTGATAACCGTCTATTACCATATGTTGCTCTATGATTAATGTTCTCAAGTCTTTCTCGTTGTTTCTCATTCATAGCTCATGTCATGGCCCATAAACTAATACCTAAGAGAGATCTGCCAGATGATTCCCACTCTCAAAGAAAGAGGGCAAGAGAACGAGACAGTCATGGGGAAAGATACAGATACTAAAACCTAAGTCTAGTAAAGGGCACGAGGAGAGGGGCTGTTAGCAGCACTGTAGGAAAGTCAAAGATAAAACAAGGAGAAAAAGAGTTCTTCGTGCTTTGGCACTGATTGAAATATTTAGTTCCATTTTGTCGGCCAGAGCAGGTGTCAGCGTTATGCCAAATGGAGTTATTAAGGGCATAAATCTGAGGCAAGGCCTGATTTGTTGCACCCATCATGGCATATTTATTAGGTACCACCATTCTGTTATGAATCTATTGGTAACGAGTGACAAGTATTGTGATATGGGGGATGAGGAAGAAGCTTCCATCAAGGAGTGCGACACGCAAAGATCATATTGCCCCACTAACATGAGTAGGAAGTACCAATTTATGTAATTAAATGTTTGTTGTCAATATCCATTTTTCTTCACATGACATGCACTGAATTTATTTTCAGGCAGATATTTTTACAACATGACTCCAGGCTTCTTAATTACAAGATGCATAAATAATAAACTGTTTACTAACTAGTTCACAATATCATTACAAAATGTGATGTTGAGTTCACAATGTGTTGCTGCTGCTGCTCCAAGGTTCACTTAAAATTAGTTGGTTTGCACTGAAGCATGTAGTAATGACAAATAAGCAGATTCTGGTGTCTGTAAAATGTTGTTTAACTGAAACAAAGAAAATTCCATAGACATAACATTCATTCCATCCATTATCTATATGCACTCATCCTGCCAATGTCACGGGTGATTAATCTTACTGTATCTGTCAATTAGCAAGAGTACACCGCACACAGGCCGCCACTCAGGGCTGACACGTAGAGACCACCTCCACTAATCCTCACTGCGTGTCTTTGAACAGCAGCAGGAAACCGAAGTACCTTGAGACAGTACCACAAGGGAGCACAAGCAAACGCCACACAGATCGGCCCGGCACGTTGGTCGGACCTTCTTGTAATAAGGTGACGGTACTAAACTGCACTGTGGTGTCCAAAGCACCTACAGTATGGGCCACACTAACACCACCGTGCTCATGAGCACACCTGACCTCACTTGATCTGTCACACTAACAGGGTTAAAGGGTGGTTAATATATGGATGAGAGACCAGCCACAACATACAACTACACATGAACACACACTACTTCCTCTGTCCGTAGGCACGTCTGAATTCACTTCTCTTAACAACGATGGACAGACCTTTGAAAAAGTGTGACATTTTTAACAGATGAGGGAACCCAAGGACTACTCCAGAGACAGTACTATGGACCGCAGTTAGGACTCCATTTTTTTAAACAAAGTAACAAAGAAAGTAATTTGTGTGCATTCGTGTGTGTGTGTGTGTGTGTGTGTGTGTGTGTGAAAGGCAGCAGAGGGACAGTGCATTTTAGCTTAGTAAACTCTGGCAAGCTCAAATCAGTTTCCAGATGGCACACACTTAAACAAATGAATAACACAGACACACACACACACACACACACAGGTTTGAAAAATGATGGGACCCAAATAAAGGAAGCACAGAAAATAAGCTGATTTTGGTGATTTAAAAAGCAAATTTAAGTGTGTGTGTGTGAAGTCAACGTAGCTCGCCTGGTTCTGAAAAACGTCCCGATTTTTGTTTCGTCACCTATAGACACATCGACAGTTCCGTTTCTTCGTATGGCTGTCGTCTATCCTCGTTTTGTCTTCTTGTGTCACTTTGTATTTATTACACACAGGGTAATAAATACAAAGTGACAATGGGATATGAATGCATAATTGATATGTTCATAAATCATATGTTTATTCCCGCTGACCACTAAAGTCCGGACAGAAGGGTTCAACATGTACCTGCACTTGAGTCTTTTGCAGCCAAAGAGGTGAGGAAGGGAAAGTTATGAAAGTTTTGACGTCCTCCTTGTTTACATTGTTCTTGTGTTAGAGATTGCGTCATTTTAATTTGATTTATGTGGTACTTTTTTTTCTTAGCATTACAAGCTCCAAAACATTAACTGAACTGACACAAATAATTTATTTACCTTCTTGTGGAAGCCTCTTCTAATGTAATGGTCTTATGAAAAATGCCTTTAAATGTCCCACAGGAAACATTCAGATTGCACTCAGTCCAAAAAAGTCTTGACTCTTGGATTCTTCAATCTAAATTTGTGCTGGATCCTTTGCATTACACAAATGAAAGCTTTTTTTCACAAGGACATTGTTATAAAACACTTGCTTTGTTTTTCGTACATTCTGATTTTGCATTACGTTCCCATTTCCAGTTTGGGTGTAAGTGAATGATTTTCCCCAAATTTCCCAGAGGGTTAAACTGGAATTCAATCACTGAAGACAATTGCAGTGTAATTAAGCTACTTCTAATTTAACTGCCAGTCAGGAAATTATAATAATATTAGCTTTTACTTACAACTAAATGAGAAGACCAGCAAGACAGTTACGGAAAGAAAGACACGGAGCAGAAAATAGCTCAGAAACGGACAAACAAAGAACAAGAAGCGAAGACGGGGAAACAGCGTGAGTCAAGTGTGCATAATAATCTACGCTGCACTCGAGTTTATATTTAAATGGAGCCACTGAGTCGCGTGTTGAAACAGAAGCAGATTTGAATGGCTCATCTGTATGTACCAGTGAAGGGTCATGCATACATTATTCTGGAGTCGAGATAATTTGTCGACAATTAACCAGAACAGGGTGTAGCGAGAGGCTGATTAGCATGTTGGTACAAGTCGGCCACAGCAATAGAGACACATGGGCTTTGAAACTGACATGAATTCCACATTGCCGATACTTTGTCATATTCTCTTTTTCCTCATTTATTTGCTTGCTTTTTTTTGCGCCCTTCTACAAGGCAGAGTTAATATTCATGCAGAGGCATGCGATGAATATGGATACGCACACAAACCAACTTGTTTTGGTGATGATAACAAAAAAAGACGGAACACAGAGCGGTCTCCTGAGAAAAAACGTGTATGGATTTTTAGCTAATTTCCAGCTCATCTGTAGTTTTTTCTCCTTTGTCAGGGGAACCCAGTATGGGTTTCCCACCACGTGCCCTGTTTGTGCTTAAAAGCACACACAGGGTTTTAATATTTCATTTTGGCACTGGAGAGTTCATTTCAACTGCGTGCACGTGGTGTGTATTGCTCAGCGTGTCACAGATGGACTTTCATTCACATCAAATATTGCATTTTGCAAATCTTTAAAATGAGCATTTCTTCTTTTCCTCTGATTTTTAGAGGGCAGCACTGGAAGGATCTTGAAAGGTTGAGCCTCTCAACTGAAAGCTCTGTGTAAAAGATGACAAATTGATCTGGATCCCGTTCAGTATCTGGAGGCCAAATGTTAGTACTTATGCCAGAATAAAAAGAAGGGAAGAAAAAAATTTCTATGAGCTTTGTTGTCAGAGATTTAGGCCTTTCAATGTGATATAATTCATGCATTTTTTGCATAATTATAATATTGACAACATTATAACGACAAATGTCAGTGAACTATAGCCTCAGCAGTCTGTGATAACTGCGACTTCACCAAACTTGCTCTCTGTGGGTTTAGTTTAGGGTGTAAATGTACATTAATGCTTTTAAACTTCACTCTGACTTTACTAGAATAAAATTTTTCTCTGCTTCTGGCTGAAAAACTCCTCATCGTCATATGGAGGAGCTCTGGAGAAACAGACTGACCATGATTAGAAAGTCCACAGTGTGGCCAATGAGACGACATAATGTGAACTGAGAATTATTTCATGTGATGTCCTCTGGAGGCATTTTTCAGCTACAAGTAGACAGATATTTTATTGTAGGGACGTCAGATGGCATATGCGAGAGGTCCGAAAGCAATGCCACTGTATAAAGATAAAACTGCAGAACTATTGTACCCTGTGTTGTACAGATAAGTTTTGATTTATGTAATTTATAAGATGAGATATTTCAGCCTTGCAGTTGATGACAGATACCAATGAAATCTTGTTTGTTTTCTCTCTTGTTTTCTTTTCATTATTCCCAATTTGTTTGTTTCTATAATGTATAATAAAGAAAACTGTGGATTAAAGTGTAATAAATCACATAAACATTTGGGGCTGAAATAACAAACACGAGTTTATATAGCAGATGTTTGAATCTTTGCCCAGTGAAATAAATTAGACTGCACGCTGGTGTCCACATATAACTCACCCCTTCTGTGTAAATCACAAACTCATTGGACTGTAGTGAAACAACTTTTCCTTTTTCTGTCCAATAACATCATCTTGTGTTATCTCCAGCAGCATCTCCAGTAACGCACAAAACAGTACAGAACATAACACATGCGATTTCTTCCAAAAACTGGATCAGAATAATTCATTTTCCCTTCTTTCACAAGTTTCCGTGATCACACATCTTATGCTGCAGTTTAGGCAGACAAGATATAACGTGGATGTGAAAGCAAACCGGCAGAAAGAAACAATCCCATCTATCCCACCATGCATCTCTTCACCTTTCCCGCGTCTCTTTGGACGACAGGAAGCGTTTGAAGCCTTATCGGGTTCTCTGCTGTTTCATGTCAGCCAGATGAAGGCTTTTAATGTCGGAGCAAAAGGTAGCGTCTGAATAATTACTAGGGCGCCAAGCTGCGAACGCAAATTACTGCACACAGCAACAGATGTGTCACACACACACAAACGCATACACACAGCAACAGAGTGGCACACACACGTAAACAAACAGGGCATCCGCACACACACAAACACGTCATCATGCACAGCTCCAAAAGCCAACCTGTGTGTCAGTCGCACACATGCACACACACATTAAAACACAAAGTCTGAACTACCGGTTAATAAGCCTGCGTCCTTAAAGGGTCCAGGTCTCCAATGCTGTCTGTCTCATGTCATGGTGGACGTCACTAATATGACTCAGGATCTCAAGCCAGCCACTGTTTTCATTGTCATGTGCAGAACATGATGACAACTGGGGAACAAAAGACTGAAGTCTAGAAGTCCAGAGACACACAGGTAAAGCTGTCCTCGACCGTCCTGTCACCGCTGGACATGTGGTAATATAGACAGAGACGACTGATGACCAGGAAAACCGGAGGATGACGAACACCGGAGAGTCTGGTTCCTTACAAGGTTTCCAATGACTAGAAATCAAAGGTGTTACCGATGTGTTTGAGACACAAGTTAGGGGAGGGGAGTTAAATGCAGACTCACCAAGAAGCAGACTGGTTGGCAGATTCTGTAAATTTCTTAATAAACGGGATTAATGAGGTCAGACAAAGCAGGGACAGAATCACATCCACACAGGTTGAGCAGAGGGTGAAACACCCACATGGGAGTGAAGTGGACCCTGTAGGTGTCTAGGTGGGAGGGGCGAGGTCAGATGGAAAGTTGGACTTGCATGATCTCGTGTGTCCTGCTCTAGTTATATTTATCAGTCCGTGCACATATACAAACACACATTACATGTACAAAATAAGTGTAAAACAGAGGAGGGGGACGAGTAACCAGCCAAAACCTGACATGACGAGTTTAGCTTTTTCTGCTTAAGATGGAAAAAAATAGAAAGAAAAATTAACTACTGCATGTCCATGTCTTGTCCGCAGTTTTGTTGAAGTTGTTTTGAATAGATTTATACTGTTATACTGACAGTCATGTCTTCATTTTATAGTTTTTTTTTCACATCGTCAGGCATTAATGGCACCGAAATGTGAACAATTAGCCTCCTATGTTCACCACAAGTACCGTGATAGAAAAGAAGACGGTTGGTGGATGCGACAGGACAGCCACTCGGATGTCGACTCATTATGGCAGGTAGATGAACTGTGCGTCACGAGACAGGGGAGAGACTAATCCAGATCTGCTGTCAGAGGGCTCAGTGGGTCCGTTCAGATTAATCTGGTCTACATTCATAAAATCCACAGAGATCAGGGCTGTGGCAAACCTTGATCCCCCTCTTGATCCTCCACCCACCCAAACAGACTGTGCACTTTTCCTCGCAGCAGAGAACAACTTTATTCACACAGTTGTCGGACCACGACTTATTTAAAAGAATAAAGTTTGCTGTCTTAACCTTTAATTTAAGCCGTGTAGATGCGGCATAATTTACATATTTCCTGTTCAAACACGATGGTATTTTAGGCATCACCCTGTGTTTGTGTAACTGTGTCAGCTCCTGTGTGTTGGTGCTACCTACCTTTAATCAAGATGACAGACAGACAGTGCAATACTCCCTGCCATTTACCTAAGAGGCTGCTCATTCATCTGCCAGCTCTTTCTCTCACACACACACACACACACTTTCATTCCGTCTTTCTCATTCTCTGAGTGTCAATTAATCTTTCTCTCTTTATCCATCCAGGTTGTTCTCCCCTCTCGCTCCCTTTCCGCACACATTCGGCGCCGTTCCCCACCGGCCTCAGCTCATTGTGCTGTTGCCAGCGTAGTTAAGGTGATGGCTTGACAGACAACGCTTTAGGGCGACGCCTGTTTGCCTTGTGTTTTATGGCGTCAGTATTGTGAAGAAGGCATTAAGCATCTGTCGCCGTCATTAGCCGGCCAGCACATCCAGTCTGTTATGAGATGCAGATAAATGACTTGAAGGAAATCCAAATGTTCACATTCTATCATTCCCCCCTCCTTGGAAAGTTTTATTGGATTTTTGGATTGTATTCCATCATTTTGTTCTCTTTTTGTTTCTGGTGCTGGATGCAGGACACATGTTACGGTGTGACAGTGTGACTTTGAGGATTACTGGCTATTGCATTTGAATTACAGTTTTATTTTGAAAATACATGCAAAAGGTAGATTTAGCGCGTACATTTTAGTATTTTTCTCTTTTTTCATCCTTTATTTGAGTTGGCTGAACTTGTGAAAATGTCCACGTTGCATTTCTTGACATCTCACAGTTGGTTAGATGCACTAAAGGGCCTTTCAGTAGCAGCACATTGTCTGATGCTGAGTCAGACAACGACGTTGTGCGATGGGATCAGATTGCACTGCTTTTTTACATCCTTTGGCTTTTCATATTGATGCCACAGATACACTGAAGCGCCACTATTGGAGGCTCCATGAACACGTAGAAATGACTTTATGTACACACAAGAACTGCCTTAGGGTTATGGAAAACAACTTCAGGGTGAGATTAAAGTGCTTTATTTGTCATAACACATACAAGGTGTGCGTCAGATGCAGAGCTAGACCTGAGCTGCTGCAACTGTGGGCCAAACCTGACCTGGTGTTTTTGGTGGTGGGGGCAACTGGAGAAAACCCTACATGCAAATTCCACACAGAAAGGCCCCGTCTTGTCTGGGGATGAAACCCAGGACCTTCTTGCTGTGAGGCAGGAGTGCTAACCACTCTCCCACCATTGCATAAAGTAACCCTTCCGTTGAGGTTAGACAAAAATTCAGAGTAACCTTATGTTACATGATAAATGACATGAAACCTCCAACACTTTATCTTTCTTGTAACCACGTAACACCGGTCTTCTGTGGAAAAGCCTGGCCTGGTGTCTTGTACCGTCCACATCCCTGTTCATCTCCCTAAAAACTTTTCAGTTTTAAGATTTTCTCTCAAACATTCAGGTCATCAGTGATCTTTCAATAAACTGTCAAATAAAGACTGTTCAATAAACATTTTATGTTGCAGCTTGATTTTAAGGTTGGAACGTAAAATATTAAGATTTCTGCAGTTGGAGTTTGACTTCACAATGCACCTTAGGGCGTCAGTACAATCCCTGAGATCCAGGCTGTATATCTGTGCTGTCCAGCCACATGTTCTTGTATCAGTTTCTGCATGTGTGTGTCTAATGCAATGCCCCGAGCGAAGCCCCCGTCGGGACATCATGGTCCGACAGACTTATTCAACAACACAAATAAAAATCAATAAACAATCTGAAGTTTTCACCCTAAACACTACTTCTTTTTTAAGCCTGTGTTTTTTCAATGAATATACAACATGGCCAGGACCTCAGCGGCATAGACAGGTCCTGTCCCTGGGAGAGATTAGATAGCGTCTCTGAAACACGAGGAGAATTGAGGGAGAAAGGAGGAGAAGGGAAGAGAAAGGAGGAGGAGGAGGAGGAGAGCAGAGAAGGAAGGAGCTTCCATCCAATACAGTGGTTCGCTTCAAGTAAAATTAACGCAGGTTTAAAGTGAGAAAATGTGGGATTGGTGAGTGTTTCAAAGGGGTCAAATGGGGGAAAATAGAGAAGAAGAAAACACGTTATAGAATAAAAACATCGGTGACATCAAAAATCAATAATTAAACACAAAGACGTTGAAGCAGCACTTATTTGTATTCAGTGCAGTAATTTTTGGAAAGACAAAGGTCAGTAATGCACATGCTGTTCACATAGCCAATGAGTGTGTGTGTGGGAAGGGCCACTTTGCCAAGAGCACTAATTAGAGGTCAGGTTAGTCGGGGTAGATTCTGTTCTCATCCTGATTACACTGCCAGGTCACCACTAGGCTCCTACCCACTGTGTGTGTGTGTGTGTGTGTGTGCGTGTGTGTGTGTGTGTGTGTGTGTGTGTGTGCGCCTCTAAGCCCATGTGCAGCAGAGAAAGAAAAAGAGAAAGAGACACAGAGATGTGAGGGCTGCTGGGTCTTGGGGCCAGACCGGGCATCCAGTCAGCCCAGTGAGAAGGGCTCCGTCATTGGATGAGGCCTCTGGCCTGCCCGCCTCCCTGTCCTGGATCTACGAATCTCTGTCTGCAGGCCCTACAGGTTGTGGGCCCAAATATGACTTTAAGGCTTCTGTCACATCACATAATAATAATAATAATAGGAGACAGTCTTGTTTGTTGTTCTATACCGGGTTCTCTGCAGCTCACTTACTCCCTCTGCCTCCACCTCTTACTCCACAACGTTCGTATTTGTCGTCTCTAAAGAAGACGGACCCTACAGTATGTCTGTAGGAGATTACACACTTTTAACACGATTTCTGCTGAAGTAGAACCTCAGAGTTTCGCATTACATCGTATAATACGAGGTAGTGACATTTGTATCTCGCTGCATATTCACATCACCTGCAAAGAACGTGCCAAATGCATAAAGTCTACTTCTGAATCCTTGTATGAATGTTACTAGCAAATCTAACAATATGACTCAATAGCAACATACATTCACTGGCCACTATTTTAGGTACACCTGTACAATCTAATGCAATCCAATACAGCAGCTCTGCTATGAATTCTACGTTGATAATGTTAGAATTTCTCAGTTTTTCTGTTGAAATATTATTAGCTCATAGTAGGTAGTGGGGTTACACTGGAGTGCACTAGACAGCAACTGTCAGATAAACAACTTGAGGCAATAAAAACTCTCAGTTAAAAAAGTTATATTTTTGTGAGCAGTTTCTCTTTAAAAATATGAAAGAAAAAGAGGAACTTAAGGTGATCGTGTGGTCTAATCGTGTGTGTTTCTTTTACGATTAAGAGAAAATTGGGTTTGATGGGAAATACAACACTGACTGTGTCCATGTAACCAATCCATGCTGAAACCCCATCGTTCCATGCGAGACTCTTCGGAGACGAGCAGCCCGAGAGAAGCGTCTGCTGAAGCGCACAGTGATACACTGCAGAACATAAAGACGCACCTCTGCCGTCAGTATGTGACAGACAGCCAGCAAACATGGCAAGAAGGAGGAGGAGGGAGGAGAAAAGAGCAGAGCAGGGCATCTGTGTCCTGCCAAAGGGGGTGTCAGACACGCTGTGTGTGTGTGTGTGTGTGTGTGTGTGTTTCTGGGGTTTATTGAACAGCAGTGATAACAGATTTGGACACAGGATTACAAAAAATGGGCGATGAAAACAGGAGGGAGACATATAGAAGCTCGAAGCTGAGGGCACATGTTGAAGTGTGTGTGTGTGTGTGTGTGTGTGTGTGTGTGTGTGTGTGTGTGTGTGTGTGTGAGGGCCACGGTACTTAAATAGCCTGTCTGATGACATTATCTTTTAGACTGAAATTGCCATTGCGGGTGTTGGTGGCGGAGGCACATTCCTACTTATTTACATACTTATTTGGAGGGATATACATGCCCATATTCATGAAACAGTCTGGAGCATTTGAGGCCGAGATTCTTATCACTTCACTCTGTTTAGGAAACATAATATTATATAAAATAACGAGCCTTTTCGGAAAGTCTGCTCTCAAACATTTCAACATTTCAAGTTCATCAGATCATTTTAAGTGGACAAACTGAAAACCTGGATGGTCGACTAAAAACTGTTTTCTGGGGAAGAAGCTTTGAATTCCTGTGAGCTACAGATGGTCGATGACATGTCAAACCATATTGTGCTAGTCAGTCAGCAGGTACAGAAGTTACACAACCTCCGCTGCAGTGGCCAGTTCAGAATGCAGTTATGACGACAAAGTTGGTACAATGCAAACCGTGGATCATGAAGGGATTAGAGAATGGGCAAAGGCCCGCGGCAAGCACAGGTCTCAATGTTCAATACTAATACTGAGTGTCATTAGATCCGCAACACACAACAATAACCAAAAATAGAACAAAAAGTGTTCCCATAAACAGATATAAAATGAGCACAAAGAGACAAAAACGAATAAAACGATTTAAAATGAGCTGACACGAAAACCGAGCCAAAAACAACGTGACTGTGTGAGTTATTCTGTGTGTCTCACTGTTGTTGTTGGGACCCCCCTAACTGAGAGCAGACTCAAGCAAACACTGCACAAATAAAAGGCATTTGCAGAAAACCTTGACAAAAGTCAAATAGATACAGATTTGATTGGTCTGGGGGTTATGGGGTCTACAACGCTGCCGTGGGGGTTGTGTTCATAAGCACTGTTTTCGTCCATGCATTTTTGGTGCATGTTATCATATTCTCGTGTCCTACTCGAGTGTTTAAGGCATCTCCTGGAAAGTTCTGGTCCAGGCCCTGGATAGTTTGGTGCTTTATATAAGCTGGAAATCCGAAGGGAATCCAGGTGCACTTATGCGGAAAAAAGTGTTGTTTTTTGGGGTAAAGATGCAAACAGCTGCTCATTTTCTCCACCCAATCGTCTCCTCTGTGTCTCTAACTTTGTGTGTGCGTCCATCAAAGGAACCTAAGCCTCCTTTAGCCACGCAAAGCTGAAACCTACACCAAACTACCGGATGGACCACAGACGCGCACACAGACAGAAACGGAGACAGGCGACAGAAAGAGACAGAGAGAGAGGAACCGAGAGACATTAAAACGATGAACAGTAAGACAGAGAGAAAGAGAGGAGGAGAGAGGAGGCCGATTCAGGTTCACGCTCCCAGAATAGACCAGACTGACAGGACTCAACCACAAGACGGGTGTAGAGTTACCGAGGCGACTTACGACTCCGTGCGGTGTCTCGTTCACACACGTGAGTCAACACAGCGTAGACATGTTAAGATCTTATCATCCCACTTTCACATTCTTCACAAAACACGCCGAACATGCATCGGGCGATGCCATTAGAACGAGAAGAACTTTGAGACAAACGTGTCCTTGGCTGCTAGCGGAAATCCGCCCGCTCGCTGATGACTGCTCTGTTGTTCTGAGCACATAAGTGTACCTGGTTGATAGCGGTAATAAAATGCTCTTATTTATGCCGTAAAAATTTACCCTGTGGTATGTTTACAGCCTCCGAATCTGTCCATGAGGTGGGATAAAGTGCACACGAAGATGCCCCTGATGGCTCAACTATCTTCTGTTGGTTGTAGTTGGACATAAATGCCATTAAACTTCCCTCTGACTTCCCTGTATGGAACAATCTCTCTACTTTTAACGGAAAAACGCCTCCACATTACATCACCTGGAGGAACCTTCAGATCAGATTACACTCACACCAACAGGTTGGAATCACGGTCAACCTGCTCTTCCAGATGACATCATCTCAACTCCTCATGGTGAAAATCTCCTCCAGGTGATGTCATCTGCTAGAAGCAGAAAAACACACTTCCATACAGTGAAGTCTGACTTATAATCTTCTGTGTGCAGAGATGTTTGTGAATTTTCAGCAAACCAGGTTTGTGTTTTTTTTTTTTACTTTTAAACGTGTGTGCGTGTGTGTGCGTGTGTGTGTGTGTGTGTGTGTGTGTGTGTGTGTGACAGAGAAAGAGGAAGAGCTCACTACATGTGACGGATGGGGTTGTGAGGAAACGTAATGACACACTCCAGTGGTCCAGAGAAGGGCAGAAGCACGCTCTCATTGATAACTAGATAATTATGTACTCTGTCATCATGTTATCGCGTGTGTGTGTGTGTGTGTGGGTGTGTATTTTGTTTTTTAAGTGCGTGCTTCCACAGTGTCCACCGCATGGTAATTTTTCGACGTTGTCATTTTTCACATCTTCATGACTCCACGTGTAAATGTTTGCTGCACGAGCTAATTAAAAGACTGACCTGTGTGTGTTGGTCTGTGTGTAGATATGCCGCTTGCACACACACTCTGAGCGTCACATGCTTTTATGCTGCACCTACAGTAACCTGCATGATTGTCTATGACAGCAGCGAAGTGGGACGTTAAATTGCTGTATTATGTTAGTTCACCGTGTAACACACACACACACACACACACACACACACACACACACACAGACACGTGTAGACACAGGAGCATCACTCTTTGAGACATACACGACGAGGGCTGCGTGTATCATAGTGAAAAGACAATCAATTTCACTCCAAATGACTGTTGTCATCATGCGTTTTTCATCTCCCCATCATCTGTGCTCCTATACCTGGATATGTGAAACACACACTCACACACATGCAAAAAGCCAACATACAGCGGATGCAGACACATGCTAACGCCACAGACATACACATCGTGTCACAGAGCTAAGCCCCCAGCACGCCCCTCACTCCCACTGAGAGTGTTTTGGGTGTCTGCTGTTATGCTGTTATGTTATATTCGCTCAGGGGGGAGGGTCGGAGGGACAGAAGCTGAAGGAGGCCGTCCGATTGGACTGCCACTAATCCCTTAACGACACGGCTGGCCGCAAATGGCCGTGACCGCACAGGGGGGAATCGAGTCAGCGGGCGGCGTGGAGCGCGATTGAACGGCCGCAGAGGCGATGAAGGCAAAGTGCTCGTCTGATTTAAGGGTTAAGAACGACATTTTCGGACGTACGTTGTCATTTGAATGTGATCTGGAAAACACTGTGCTCAACATGCTGCCTTCAAATGCCTGGATCGTCAGGAAAGACTCAAAAAGACAAAAGACTGTGTGCACTGAAAGTCTCCACTCTCCTAAACCTCTGATACCAGCTGCTTATGAAACCTACAACCCGGCAAACACACACACACGCACTGAACAAAGTAGGTTGTGTTCAGGAACAGACTTTGTAAGACGTGTCATCCGTGCACCGTTCCTGCTCAGCCTCTCACCTGCTGGTGTAAACGGCCACGATCGACGGCTTTCAGAGCACACAGGGCATCAACACAGCTTGTTGTGCGAGGGGCCGTGCAGCCGCAGACCAGAGTGTCCACGCTGACCCGCATCAATAAAACTACCAGGTGGATTTAACTCTAGGACTGATCATTCAATGCGCTTTCAGCTTTTAGCCTCCATGTTGTTTTAAATTAATATTTCTATAAATGCAGATTATTCAAATTACTTTGCACAATCACAATGGTCAAGTATCTTACTCACCTTTTGGTTTAAAAGTCAAAGTTTTATAAAAGTCAGACAAAAACAGATTGCAAAGGCAAATGGATGTAGTTGGTCACAACAATGACACAGGTCGGGTCTTACTGGCAAAACAGCTGAAAATACACGCCCGTCAAAATACACTTTTTCAAATGGATAAAAAAATGACAAAAAGGCACCTGGGCACAGATATTTGAACATTTTGTGCCTGTTTTTTTAGACAGATTGTTTCAGATTTTAACTGAATTTCTATGAGCAGTATCTTCAGAAGCTCCAGGCCCTGGGGCTGCTGACCCCTTGACCCCTGGGCCTGTCAACTAGGAAGTTTAATTCAGACGTCCCCCCTTCACAATAATGTATCAAACACTTGATAGTACTGAACTCTAACTTCCCCTCAATAAATAAAAATGACATTTGGACTTTTTAAATGTTGATGTAATAACGTAAACAGTGTGTTCACGTAATATGTCTGACAGCGGGATTGTGCATTCCTCGCGGACATATTCAGCGACAACATTATTGAAATTCTGCAGCGACCATCCCGGCCGCACCAGAGGCATTAGCATGATCCACCAGGAAGTGCCCTTTCTATCCATTGAGGCTCTGTGCATGGGTCACATCACAGATAGAGTTGTGGCTCCATCCATCATGTGGGTTATAGTTAGCCGCCTATGCTAATGTCTGACCCAATGAAAAGTTTACTGAGAGATGGACAAGGACATCGGGGTGGACTCTTGTCATTGTGCGCCGTAAACACACACGCGCGCTCCCTCTCTCACACACACGTACACACACGGGCGTACACACTGCACACTCCAGCACTGTGGGGCTGTCATATTTCACAGCACCCAGTAGCGTGGGGTGAGTTATGGCCATGTCACCGTATAGAGGAAGAGTGTGTGGGGTGTGTTTATGTGGCTGCACATTTATGTTGGAATGTGTTTACACTGTGTGTGTGTGTGTGTGTGTGTGTGTCGGGTCCACTCCTTGTACGTTTATTTATAAAACAGCCCCTTACTCCAAATCAGTGGTGTCCAGAATGCCGCTGCATGTATAAATGACAAAATGATTTATAGAAATATTCCCAAAATAAAGTCGTCGGCACCGGGTGGGGAATGGAAAACCCCTCAACAGCACGGCCTCTCAATGGGAGGCACATTTTAAAAAGAGTGTGTGCACAAATACAGCGCCCAGGTTTATGTAGATTAACTCGTAGATGCGCACACACACACACAAACACACACGCAGGGACGGCGAGGACGGCGTCTGGTAAAACAACTCTGTAGATTTATGACCTGTAAAGAAGAAGATGGACAGATGGATGGGTGCAAGAAATGGATCAATGGAAGGGCAAAATCAAAAATGAAAGGACTGCAACAGAGAGAGAAGGGTGGAAGGACAGGAGGACAATCAGATGATGGACGCCCGGACAGATAGATGGAGGGAGACGACAGCATGCAGATAAACACTTTTAGAGATTTATGGCCTGTGAAGCGGACGGACGGGCGGATGGAAGCGAGGATTTAAGGAAACGAGAGGAGCGGAAGAAGACAAACGGTTGGACGGACAGATGGACGCAAAGTTTGGCTGGAACAAAGGGAGGTCAGGGCCGCAATAGGATGAGAAGAAGTGGAATGAAAAGAGAGGAAGAAGGAGAGGAGGCGAACAGAAGAGTGGTGAAGTGGTTATCGGACGGCAGCGGGAAAAGTGCTTCTTTGCTTCTTTGCTTCTTTGTGAGCCATGATTCCTGCAGGAATTGTCAAAGCATGAAATGAGTCTTATGCTGGGAATTGTCTCATTCTGACTGTGTGTGCAGTTATTAATGGTGTTATCGTTCTGTGCTGGTAATTATGCTCTCTGAGGGAGCTGGCACAGACAGAACGAGACAGAGAGAGCAGGAGAGCAGACACACTTTGATCTTTTGTGAAACGAGCTGGAATAAAACGAACGGCCGGTGTGAATGAGCACGAGTGGATCCTGTACGTGTTAGCAGTTTCCTCCGAGTTTCAGTTTATGTGAAATGCTCAAATTATTGGTCATCGCATTCAGAAAATTTGGGAGACATGAGAATATTTGACGGTGCGAGAATAAAACTTGCATCCGGATATTTTTTCGATTGCTAGTTTTTTTCCGTTTCTTTCTTTAGGATTGTGTCGTCTTTTCATGATTTTTTCTCTTTAGTAATTTTTGTGCCATTTCAAAATATGTTTTGGCAATTCATGGTTTTTAGATCTTGGTTATTAGTCATTTTGAGTCATTTTTTTGGTCGTTTTCCATCATTTTGTGATACTTGTTGTTGCCACATGTAGATATTTTTTGACTATTTATGGTTTTCACGTTTATTGTTGTTTTTGTCATTTCTAAAACGTTTCTGGTCATTTTTTTGTTCATATATTGTTTTCACGTGCCTCTAATGTATGTATTTGGTCATTTTTTTATTATTTAGTGGTGCTCTTTTGTAATTTTCACATTTGTGCACATGTTTGTGGCTATTTATGCATGTCACATGGTAATGGTCATTTTGAGTCATTTTTTTTAACATTTGGCGTCTTTTTTTGTTCATTTATCCTTTTACATGCCTCTAATTGATCATTTTGTGTATGTTTCTGGTCATTTTCTATCATTTTGTGATACTCTTTTGCAATTTTTGTGCCATTTGCAGATATGTTTTGAGAATTCGTGGTTTTTACATGTTGGTTATTAGTCATTTTGAGCCATTTTTTGGAACATTTATGATCTTTTTTGTTTGTTTATTCTTTTACATCCCTCTAATTGATGATTCTGTTGACCATTCTCCTGGTCATTTTCCATCATTTTGTGATACTTTTGTTTGTCATTTTTAAAACATTTGTGGTCATATTTTTTTTCATATATTGTTTTCACATGCCTCTAATCTTCATTTTTTATTATTTTGTGGTACTGTTTTGTAGTTTTCACGCCCTTTTGTGCACATGTTTCTGGGTATTTATTCATGGTCATTTTTTAAAACATTTGTGATCATCTTTTGTTCATATGTCTTTTCCACTTGCCTGTAATTGACCATTTTGTGTATGTTTTTGGTGGTTTCCCATCAGTTTGTAACTCTGGGAACTCACATGGATTGGTCATTTTGAGTCATTTGTGTTCATCGTTTGTGTCTTTTAGCTGATTTCCATGACTCTCCTTTTTCCCCTTTAACTTGTGTGTTCACAAGCATTTGTTTTTTGTAAAAACACTTTATAATTATCATAGAAAAACCCATCTCTTCATCTCATTTCTTACTCATATGATCTCATCTCATCCTTCCCTGTTTACCCTGACTATTGCAGTTTCCCCTCCTGCCTCACTTTGTCTTTCAGTGCCACACCACCATGTGCTGGGTGGTGTAAATGGGTCGTGTTAAATGTTGTTCTGTCCCTTGCGAGAGTTAAGAGTATGGAGAGAGAGGCTGATAATCTCTAAACGGGGCATCTGCTTTATCTTTATTGTTCCCTGGATACCCAGCAGAAAAATACACCAGCACGGCGAGAAAGACACACACACACACACACACAAACAGCAGCATGGTAACACATTCCGTGTACAGTATACGAATGCACAACACACACACAGACACATACAGGGACAAAGTTAATCTCACATTTACTGTGCACAACCCTGAGCACATTTGCAAATTTGCCATAATCAATTGTGCCTAATGGGGTCATCAAGGTAAATGACCCTCAGTACAGACACAACCACTGAGGTAAAGTAACGCCATCAGTCGGTGTCGTATTATGCTGCTGCAGAATTTCAATTCTCGCACATCTTAAAGACTTAAGATGTGCGAGAATTGAAAGCCCTGTAATAAACAGTGGACGTTGCAGAGAGACAGGAAGTCAGGTGACAGAGAGGGTCAGGACTTGAACCATGGATGTTGCGGTCACATGGTGTAGGTGTGTATCATTACTCTGTCTCCATTGTCTCAGTCACACGTTGTCTTTGCTTGTGAAGGGACATTTTTGCCTCAATCATGGGCCTTTGTCAGCTCATGATTGGATTAATGTAGTGGACTTTATGTCACTATCTCGTCTGGTTCAAAATGCTGCTGCTTGACTTTTAAGCACGTAACTCATTGGCTTCCAGTAAATTTTTGAGTTGATTCTAAACTGTTCTTGTGTGTCTTTAAAGCTTTTATCGGTCAATCCCTGCTCTACTGAAGTGATTTATTTGTTCTTTGCAAACATGACCAGGCACGTCAGACGTCTGGTCAACTTCTTTTAGAAGTTCCAAGATCCGGGTTTAAAAGACGAGGAGATCGTGCCCAAAACTGAGGAACTCCTCACCCCCCGACATTTGCTGCATTACAGATCTGGCATGATTTAAATTCAGGCTGAAGACGCATTTATTCGAGCTGGATTTTGCTTTTTTCTTTTCACGTCTCCCTTCAGTTTTATAAATTTGTTTAATCATATTGTTTTGTTTTGTTTTTTAATTACATTCATGCTTATATGTTTCTTGCTTCCTGCTCTAAAGCACTTTGGTCAACTCCTGGTTCTTTTAAAAGCGCCATAGAAATAAAGATTGATTGGTCGATTGATTTCTTCTTTTCACCAACACAGACCGTGTGTTGGCACATGCACCTGAACAGGTAAGTGCAGAACTCCAGGACACGTCCTAAAGTCTGAAGTATCTTTATTTCTTCCGGTAACGAATAGCATCGATATTACAGTGTAAATGTAGCGGGAGCTGGACAAAGGTAAGAGACAAGAGATGAAGCAGGACGTGTCAGGATGATGTGACTGTGTTGCAACAGGGCTGAAGATCACAGGGAGGGAGGAGAGACAGCGAGCTGAACATAGGGATACGAGGAGGGGAAAGGGGTGGAGGAGCTGGGTTTTCCATAGGGGGCCCAAGGGCTGCCAGGCACCTGAGTCACACCTCCACTGACTGAGTGTGTGTGTGTGTGTGTGTGATTCCGTGATTAATGAAGACGTGTCAGTGCGGTAATCCTCTCTAATAAGCACCACTGGAGCAACCCCCCAACAATATCTGTGTTTCTGCAGGAATATTTGTGTTTAAATGAGCAGGATTTTAAAGACGCGCGACACAGAAATGTGGCAGACGTGTGTGTGAGTGCAGGCATGTGAGCGGAGAACGAGTGTGACGGAGAACTCCTGTAACATCCTCACAAGCCGCTTCCACCGCTCGCTCTCTGCGTGTGTGATCTAATGTCATTCTTTATAAGTATGCCCAGATGTTGATACTGGAATGGCTCTTTAATTACCATTTAAACAGCAGGGGCCGTGAGCATCTGTGTGTGTGTGTGAGAGGGTGAGAGAGGGTGTGTGTCTTTATGTGCGTGTGTGTGTGTGTGTGTGTGTGTGTGTGATGTTGACAGCAGAACTACTGTTTAATTACCATTTAAACTGCGAGAGCTGAGTGGATCATTTAAAGACAGACGAGCTCCAGCCAGCTAAATGAGAGAAACAACACCATTACAGCACACACACACACACACACCCAATGAAACAACATGACAACGACACTCTTACAGTCTAATGAATGACGCTCCTGCGAATGTGTAGCTGCTTTTTTTCAATATCTGTGAGGACTTTGTGCCGCTGTGCTGTAAATAATCTTTGTCTGGACGGTTTGTAGATACACAAGCTGTTCAGGCTTCGTTCGGCTCATGTGCATGTGTGTGCAGCCATTTGTGAATGTTCAACAGTCACGGCAACACGTTAATCAGTCACTCTGTCACCCCAGCAACAACTCAGCCAAAGGATTGTAAAAAAATTGCCAATTTTTTTAGGTTTTACGGCTGATTTTGACTTGCTGTTGTTTTGTTTCTGCCATTTTGGTTCATTTCTTATCGTTTTTGTTCATCTTTGTCTCCTCTGGATGTTTTCGGGTCATGTTTGACATTTTTAAGTTCTTTCCTAAATCACTGTGGTAGTTGTGCATCTCTTTCTCTTCCCATTGTGGAACGTCAGAGGCTCTGACCTTTCAGGCCTGGTGGACACGTCCAGTAATCCTTCCGTGTCCGGCCGGCTGCTTGTTTTATTCATTGTCAGTTGAACAGTAAATTACTGCCTGTAACTACAGACCAAACATCCCCTTCATCATTAAATGATAAAAAGCTTAAAGCTACAGTCTTGAAACATGTTTTAAACTGTCAGTGTTTTAGTGGTAGAGCTGCTGTCAGTGCAGAGATATTTACTGTGAAAAGTTGTGAAGCAGGTCTCAGCTTTTTCACCAGTTGCTGTTAAGCGATAGAGTTGCATCGCACACTAAGTGTTTGCGTGACGTGGCTCAGAAGACGTAGACGTAGACAGAAGACGTAACGTCACTAACGTTTAACTTTGTTGACTCCATATATACAGGACTGTATTATTAGGTGTAACATACTGCAACACAAAACCTTCCCTGCAGGAATTATGAAAGTATCTGTCTATTGCAGTAGGTGGCGCGCTCGTCCACCCATCCTACAGTTGTTGGTTCGAACCCCCACTGAGTTGCTCCTGGTGAGCGCTGGCCATTCCCCCATTGGTGTGTGTGTGTGTGTGTGTGCGTGAATGGGTGAAGTGTGAAGCGCTTTGAGCACCAACAGGTAGAAAAGCAACATATTTTATCTGTATTAATATGGTAACTCTGCTTATACAGCGCTTACACACACACACACACACACACACACACACACACACACACAGTGTGGCAGTGGCTGCCAAGCAGGGTGCTGACCTGACTCACCGGGAGAAGGGGTGTTGACATGAACCGCTGACCCTGTGGTCTGTGGACGAGCTACAGCCGCCCTGACAATGTGCTTTTTACTGGACGTAGCCTTTTATTACTAATGACTATATCTAGATCTAAAACACAGAATCACATCAGCGACAGTAGATGATGTACCAGCTTCTAGGTTTAACAGAAAGTAGAGCTGAATAGTTTATGTTAGGTAATGGTCATAAAGGTCAAACCAAGAGCCACAATTGTACAGTCTCATGCACTGACATGTCACCAGGGCTTCACTCCTGGGCTGCTGTCATGTTCCTGCATCTCCCAGCTCTTATTCATGTTTCAACTTTCAACATTATTTATATAGCGTCAGTTCACAACGACGTCATCTCAAGGACTCTTTACAAAAGTCCAGACTATACAGACATGTAGAGAAAACCCAACGATCCCCCTTGAGCAGCTATAGGAAGCAGTGGAAAAAGTCCCTTTAACGGAAGAAACCTCGAGCAGAACCAGGCTCAGGGTGGGCGGCTCTGCCTTGACCCCTTGGGCCGAGGGGTTCATTACATAAAACTACTGTAGGTGTTGGTCAGTGATTACGCCTCCATTTCCATGTTATTACTCCTTTATTACCCTTTTGAGCCACCGACATGCTACGAAACATGTCAGTGACCAGGAGGCTAAATTCAATAAAACCCCACTGTTATAAAATTAAACACACAAAGCAAACGTGTGCGCATTTAAAAATTTATTTTTGTTTCTCAGTCAACCAATGGAAAAAGACTTTCAAAATAAAAGTATGTACTGATGATAGTAGCAAATGATTTTCACAATGCGATGACAGGTCCGATGATTCCTTACACAAACGTAGTTAAATAATTAGGGTGTAACAGTGAGGATGATAGGAGTGATCATACTGGTGACAGACAGGCTGCGTCGCACTGAGGGTTTTATGATAATGATATTAATGATGGATCTTTGCAAATGTGTGTGTGTGTGTATCGAAGTTCAGTGGGAGGTGTCTCACCTCACACTGGGTCTCTCAGCCCGATGCCATCTGTTCAGGCAGCGCACACACACACACACACACACACACACACGCACACACACTCAACCACTGGAAGAAGAAAACAGACTCATGAACGTTCGGATTCAAAAAGCTGCTTCTAAGCACAAACTAAGTCTAAGAAAAAGCGGCTTCCTCCGTGAGCAGACACACACTCATAAGGAAACACACATGCACTCACATGCAGTTGGTAATCCTCGCTCTACCCAGAATCCTCAGTTGTGCGGGTTCAGCCAAAGGGAAACCAGCGTGTTGTCGGCCTACTGGACATACACGAGATCAGGGACTACTGTGTGTGTGTGTGTGTGTGTGTGTGTGAGGATGGGTTTATGTTGGTCGTCAGATCAGCAGCTCAAAAACATCAACAACGTATTATGTTTGGCTGATGCGGAGGAAACTGTTCTAAACATATAAGACCATAAATAGGTGGAAATAGACAAAAAACGGATATTATAAAGGTGATGTTTCAAAGGCCTCATCTGTCGGTTTTATCACTGTGACACACACACACACACACACGAGAGTTGGGGGATAAAGAATGTGCACGAGTATTCTGGCGATGCCTGGACTGCATATGACCAACATTACACACACACACACACACACACACACACACAGTGTGCATCCATGTGGCGTCGCCTGGACGGTGTGCGAGCAGCATATCTGTCAGTGTGTGACAGGTTGACAGCTCAGGCTCCCAGCACTTTGTCCACTGTCATCACGTCATGAAACACACACACACACACACACACAGTGTCACACATAATAATAAGACACAACGGGGCACAATGGCGACTTTAAGCACGTCTGCACACACACAAAAGAACATGCAACGCGGACAGACACTTTTTCAAGTAATTTCATAAGCAAAACTGGAGAAAACATTGCACCACTTTCTCCACACGTTCATTTTAAGTGAGAACAGCAGCACGAGTTCGAAAGCCTTCAGCTTTTCGGAGCCTGCCACACCCTTTACCCTCCCACTACTTCCTGATACTTTCCACTATCTGTCACAGCAGAAATGCCGTCAATAGTGTGAAGAAAACAACAATAATTCAAATGAATTAATGATATCAGATTCAATGGGATATCAAAAAGCAGCAGGCGCTTTCGTGACTTTTACAGAGATTCTGTTGAATGTCAGTCCAAAGTTATCAGCACTTCACCGAGCTTGACTTACAGGCATAGCAAAGCACAATATGCAGACGCCACGCGAGCGCCAATAGTAGCTATTATCTCGCCATAATAGCTGCGTTTAATGATACACACTCCCGCCTCAAGTCTCCATTTTATTTCCACAGACGAGAGTTCAGCCCCGACAACCAAGCCAGGTCAGACCAGATAATTCGACTCGTCGGCACGGATCACGGATCACAGCTTTACCACATTTCATACAATTAAGGATTGTGGATTTGAAGCAGACTAAACAATGGCTCCAAATTAAATTTGGAGTTTCTCGCTGAAAGACGCTCCGGCTGCTCTCGAAACACCATCAAACAGAATGGGAACACGGACGCAGTGTCTAACAGGATTGCGGAGCGAACCCGCTCTCAGTGTGGCATCTCACCACAGCTGCACTCTGCTGCATTGTGTCAGAGAACGGGTAATAAACCAAAATAGAAAAGAAAAATTCCATCTTTAGTAACAGGAGACACGTGGAGATGGAGACGAATCGGGGAGGAGAGAATCCGGAGAGGGAAGAATGAGGAAATTGAAATGAATTGAAAAATAATTCTTCATTGGGTCAAAACGCTTTTCATTAACACGAGTCAACGTCCAGGAAGTGGAATCAGCGGCGTTCGTAAATACTGTGGCGTGTACGAGCTGAACGCGGGGCACCAGGACGGGCAGAGACGCACACAAACGGGCACAGGGGAGAAAATGTGATGATCCATGTTTGGTCCAATACAAGGAAATAAGATGCATTTGATAGGAAGATACAGATGAAGAGTAAAAGCAAAAATGGACTGAGCAGGGTCAAGAAAGGACAGAGAGAGGAAACTGACAGAAAGACAAAGGAGAGATTACACAGAGACATGGATTGAAAGTGAAAAAGACAGAAAGAGCGAGAAAAGGCTTTTCCACAAAGTTACAGGACGACGGAATAAAGAGTGTGAGACAGAGAGTGAACGAAACAAAAAGAGACGTCGGACGCGAGTGAAAGACTTCAAACCGCCGCGGATGAGAGAGACGGAGCTGCACTTTATGGAGCTATTCTCTCTGCATTAGCATTAGCTGTAGCTCTCAGACTGACAACACAGCGCCGCGTTCTCAAGGTCAGGAGGGGCGTTCGCTACCACGGGCCACAGCTACACACTCCGGCATTCCTGTGCACACACACGGTACGAACACACAGGCAGACGCAAATACACACTGACACGCACAGAGACGTGCAGACGCGCCCAAGAAGGACAGGACGCGGGCCGACACAGATCGAAGGACGGGTTACGCTAATTGTGCACTTGTTTGGCTCCTGTTTGCTGTGTTTTAATGGGCGGAATCTGAATACATGTTCAAAATGAACATTTTCATAGTTTATTCATCTTTGTGACATCAGGGACCAGCCTGAGTGACTCAAACCTTTCACACACAAACACAAGTGGTGAATTTCTCCAAGTTCTGGAGCTTTGAGCTACTCGTACTGTTGCTCCCAGGCACTTATTTTACATGTATTGTCATATATACAGATGCAGATTCATTTTGTTCCACACCACGTTGCTATAGCAACACAGATCTGTTATTTGTTTATTATTTCTAATCTTACCATATTATATTCAAACAAAGCTGAAACTTATGTTTACGTATGTTTACAACAACTTCAATGTGGTTCAGGAATAATTATAGAAATACAGAAATACACAGCGATGGATGTTGTCACAGTTTTTACGTTGGAGCCTCATTCCTTTTAAACAGTGTGGCCAAAACATTAGAACCACCTGTTCTTATGATGACTCCACCGGCCACTTTGACCTCAGTAATAAACAGAGCGTACCTAATAAAGTGGCCATATAATAAGAACTTGAGCAGTGAGAATATTTGTCAAGACTTGACTTTTACTTCAGTGTCGAGTTTGTGTATTTCTACCACCTTTGTTCAGACTCGATTAGCTGCACGTGTCAGACAGACATGCACATACTTTCCAGGCTGAAAGCAGCATTACTGCACCACACACACACACACACACACACACACACACACACACTCTGGTCACATGACACAAATAATGCAGAATCAAAGACTTTATTACCAGTCACAAATATTAATAACGAATATGAATTGCTGCTCCATTTACGCAGAAAACAAGCAAGTGAACATGCACGAAGGAACTCGTGGCCCACGTGTCCGTAACCTTGCAGTGTCACGCTGCTCCTGAACAGACAGCGGTGCAACTTGCAGATGTTGTGTGAGCTCTTGAAGTCAGCGGCTGGCGTTTCGGACGCCAACACACGCACGTGCAGAGAGAGGCCGAGAATTTCTTTTAAAAAAAAAAGGGAGGACGTGAGGATGTGTGTGATGTGATTTTTCGATAACCATAATCATAATGTGCCTGAGGTGATGCAATTCCTGAGACAGTTGATGGGGTAGGGAGGGCCATCAGAATTAGAATGAGATGAGCATAAATGGCTATTTATCCAGCGCGCGTGTGTGTGAGAGCGCGCGTGTGTCGCGAATGGCTATTTATGTGGATGAACGGATCTCGTGAGAACTTGAATACGTTCTTAAATACAAGTCTGTTTCTCTAAGTGTGTGTGTGTGTGTGTCGGTGCTGAGAGAGTGGTAATTACCATTCAGCAGTAGCTAAAGCGACATGTTTGAGGAAGCGATAAGGAGACATAAATTGGCCTGGTAAAAAACGGTGATATTTCCTCTGCTGCTTTAGAAAAACCCATTTACTCTGCCTCTTTAGCATGTCAGGACCCCTGTCACTACCCTCTCATCCCCTCGGCCACAAGGACTCTCACACACACACACACACACACACACACACAGTCTCATGCCTCGTGCAGTGAGCCGGCTCTTCGAGAAAAAGTGCTCATCTGCATTCCGCTATTAACTTGAAGAGACGCAGCGAGAGAGACAGAAAGGGAGAGAGTGTGTGTAAATCAGTGTAATGGGGCCAAGACCTCAGCAGCTCTAAAAAGAGAGCAGACATGTGGAGGACAAGACACGGCGTCTTTTTCTTTTTTCCCCCCTTTCGTGAAGAGAAGCAGCAACGCGGCACATCCGGCACCGCCGGCCACGCAGCCGCCGCTACAGTCAAACAGCGTGAGGGACCGAAAGGGACCAAAGGCGACTGGACGCTCATTTCATCAAAGTAAACGGCCCCTAAAATGAATCTGCATACACATTCCCAGCACTCCCAGTTTATTGACTGGAACTCCATCTTCAGGACCTGAGGATTTTCCCCCCAACAGGTGGGCGACACGTGCTCAAACTGACAACTGTGTGTGTCTTTGATTAAAGCTGCCAACAATTTGCTGCCTTTGTACAAAACTAGGATCATGGTGTGAGACAAAGATCCACATGTGAGAAAGACAAATTCTGCTTTATTTGTTATTAAAGTGACCGACGTGTTCAGTGTTACCAGCGGTAACCTGGTTTTCAGGAAATGACCAAAACTTCCTGCTACCACTGCGTTCTTATTGCCCAGTAGAACTCTCAATTTAGCCGAAACTAATCTAATGTGAAATATTCAGATTGTTGTGCAATACTCATACTCACACTTGAGCAATATTAATCATCGCTTTCTTAGACATATCTCATCTTGTGTCGTCTCACCTAAATGTGCATATTAATAAACAGTTGATTATTTGTATTGATGGTGATGTATTCTGGCTTCATATTTGATCAGTTCCCCTTGTGCTTGTGCACCAGGTGCAGGCAGCTGGGTTGGCCAATCAGATTTTGGCCCCACCCCCAGCTCGGCCCCTGATTCTGACTGACAAAAAAAAAAAAGAGTGAAAATATGATGTGAAACATAAAATAACAACATAATTAACATTTGCTGGTAATGGTGGTGAATATGTGATCAAATACGAACAAAAGTCAAAGTTTTACACTTTGTAAAGACGACAAAGTGAGAACTAGCAGTTTATCAAAAAGCTGCTGAGGTCGGACGTTCTCACCACAAACTAACTGGTCCAGAATTAACCTGGAAGAACTTGGTGTCTTCAAACCTGCTCAAATTATTCACATGTGGGAGAAAAACACATTTTGCATCGAGCATCTTTGTGTGTTCACAGGCCTGAGAGGAGTCAAATCTTTTCTCCTTGAACAAAGTTCCAAAAGACAAAACCTTAGAGCAGCGCCACACAGAGAAGATTGTGAATCGTTTTTACGTGCCGTGTGCTCCAGGTCACAGGTTAGAGCCCTCGGTGTTTTACACAGCAAACACACACACACACACACACTCAAGCTACAGGGGAAGGGGTGAGAAAAGGGAGGAGGGGGTGGAGCAGCGTGGAGGAGGTGAGGTCAGACCTCTCTTTAGCTTCACAGCGGTGGGCGAGATAAGCCTTTTTCTCCCAGGTAAATAAAAGCCACACCCCGCCAACGCGTGTGTGTGTTTTAGTGTGTGTGAGCCCGGCTTCCCCCTCCTGCCATCTCTGCACGGCCGAATTCACCCCACGGACAATCTCTGCGTTCCTTCTCTTCGTGCCCTCTGCCCATTCCTCCATCCGCTCTCTGACGGCTCGCCTTTATGTGTGTGTGTGTGTGTGTGTGTGTGGTTGTACAGCGCCGCACGAGTGTGTCAAGGAAAGGAAACACACAGTGGACAGGAGTCATGTAAAGGTACACAGCAGCGGTTGTTCTTCTCCAAAGCTTCTCCTGATGATATTCAGCGTTTCCGTTGCCGTGTCGATTGCAGACTTTCTGAAACTTTCTTCATACGAGGATATTCAGGCATTTTGTTGTTGCATTTCATTTACCTTATTCTCCTGATCTAATGAAAACATACGTATTGATCTATTACGTTTATTTCTGCCTTCTTCTCTCTTCTCTATCCAACTTCTACAAGTACACTTTTAGAAAAGCAGCTCTTTGAGTTCTCAGAACACACACGCACACAGCGGCAAACACAGTCCAGAGCCCGAGTCGCTTCTTCAATCGCAAGGTGTAAAGGATCCCGTTGGCTTCAGGCCGCAGGGGTTTTCTAATAAGTTCCCCCACGCAGAACCAATTCACAGTCGGGAGACACACTCCACCCACGTGTAGAAACACCCGCTCACAAACTGCAGAAGCCGTCAGAGTGTGAGCAGAGTTCTTTGCAGAACCAGTGGGTGAAAAACCTGCAGCAAAAGCAGCTTTAAACAGGAGAAAGCAGCCGGTTGCCTCAACGTGCAGCTGCCTCCTAAAACAGAGTTTGGGGATGATGGTTGAAGTTCCAGCTCATACGTGAAACAGATGAACGGTTTTTGATTTTGTTATTTTATGTTTTAAAATAAAGCGACAGTAACAACTACATCAGTCAAACGCTTCCCTGCCAACTGCTGCTTTTCTTTGACGAGACCACGTTTGGGGTATTTTTGTCTGACACTTCACTCACTGAACCCTTGAAGAAAGCGTCTGGAGCCAGAGGATGATGCTCGCTGACATGTTAGTGTAACAGGAGCCACTTTGAGACATGCGTTGGAATCCTGACGTTCTCCTGACTTTGTCCCGAGGGGCCGTACGTGTGGACGTAAATGTCCGACTGACGTTCATCCTAGTACCGTATCCATCGTACGTGTGTGATACGCTGCTCGTTACTGAATTGTCGGGAGGATTAAAAGCGAGTGATTGGGCGTGCTGACGACGTGTCTGTTGACTGACTGGTTTGTAGTCGTCAGCCTTTCTTTCTTGGCTCTGGGACTAGACTTCAACATTGTAAAGATCTGCTGCACGATCTGAAGATCTGGGCCACTGTTGCAATAACAGTGAAGCCGTTTTACAAATCAGTGCCTCATTGAAAGGTTTGGAGTGATTATTTTCACACCTCACAGATGAGAAGGTCGGTGGTTCGAAACCCCCAACCAGTTTTGTCAGTAGCTTGGTGACACTCCGGTTTCCTCCCACAGTCAAAGACACGCGTGTTAGCTTCATAAACCAGTGCAAATCCAACACAATTGAAAAGTCTGAAACATGTTTAAACAATCTTAAAACTCTAAGTTAGAATATGCAGCCGGACAGTAACATGAATCATTTCTCGTGGATCGTGGAATAAAAACAACCGGATATTTGTTTCCTTCTTACTTTCTGACTCAACAGCGCTTATAAATATTCCTGAAGAATTGAATTCATTTAATTCAGCGGGACATTCCAAGATAAATATTAATTTACTGTAGAGATTAAAGCGTAGTTCTAATCAGAAAACGTAAGCTGGTATTAAGCAGGTAATCAGTATTCGGAAATGAACTACATCTTCAAAGTAACCTTCCAGAAACCCGATCGAGCCCGATGAACAATAAGTGTGTACGACGACGATGACGACGACGACGACATTATTTCCTTGTTGTCGGTAAACAAGCAGGTCTAGTGGATTAAGACGGCGGCCGTTTGCTCCTCTGCAGTGACAACAGGAAAACCATGTACCAATTGAAACTGAAGAGGTTTTCCTCCATAAGCGCAGCCTGTATAATTATTTCAAACACGAGGAAAACCAAATCACTTTACAACGCGGATTTACATATGATTAGCGTCATACAAAGACGGGATTACTACAAGTAGTGGAGAAGCCGCCTTTTCCCTCTCCCCGTCTCCTTCTCCTTGTCTTGATTCTAAAGACCCTTGACATAAGTTAACGCTGGCTCTCACCTAAAAGGTGCAACCGCTGCGACAAACGCCTCAGCGCGCATGATAATATTGACAATAATAACTTTTCAAAAGCAGCAAAAAAGGTTCAAGCTGTAAACGAGAGAAATAATAGAAATCGACCATTTAAAAATTCTTTTGCCGCCCGTTTACATTCCTGTCAATACACTCGACGTTTTAAGTGACGGTTGTAATGAAACACAATATGTCATGAGGAATATTTGATGTGTAATTTCATCTTCTTTCATTTTACTGCTTGGATTGTGCCGTGGATGACGGGCACGCGGCGTTTATGAATGTTGCGTAAAATCAACAAATGCATTATCCCAACCTTTTCCTGCTCTCTAGCACATCTCCAGTGACACATTATGATCTAAAAGCTCGCCATAAGACTTGAAAGATTATTGATTATTTAATGGCATTTTTAGTAGATGACCTTCTGAGCGCCTGTAATGCAGGGAATATGAGGGAGGATAAAAGAGGACAAATTGTCATTCGGTGAATGGAAGACGACACATTGGTTGGTGAAAATGATAAAGACGAAGTTGCTGACTGCATAAAAACGTGCATCATCGCCCGTTATTCACCTACTATCCATTGGTTTTCTGTTTCCAGCTTGTTTAACTTGTAGCGTCCAAGTCATCACAGGTGACTGCACGACAGACGCCGCCTCTTACAACGTCAAAATGGGGGCTGGTTTCCAGCTGTTTTTGAAACTAGCCTGCAGGGTGGTGGGTGTAAAAGCCACCGGACCGTCAGCCAAAGATTCCAGAGAAGAAAACCACAGACGTTAGAGTTACAGAATGACTGTGGATGTGTTTAATCCCCAGAAGTCCAGAATTTATCTGCTCAATTTGAGCACGTCATGGTGGGGGGGCTCATTGTCCAGACTCTCAGACTCCTGAGGGTTAAAGGGGATGAAGCACGTGTTGTGTAAAATGACTTTCCTGTGTTACATCAGCCCTCAATCTTTCTCTGATGATTGATGCAAGATCGGATATTTTGGAGGCCAGAAATATTTGGCCTGTTCACATTTTATGGGAATGTTCATGTCATGTATATGGGAATTGACGTTACATGTCAGCATTTTGTCGTTATGTTCACCGGAAATGTAAAAGTACTTTTTCTGGAAAGCGTAATCGCAGTGGAACGTATTTTGGAGGAGACGGAAGAAGTGTGCAGCCCACACGCCACTGAAAACCTAAATGTGCACCAACGTGCACGTTTGCTCCCATTGGTTCCACGAGCTGGCCAATCAGAACCGAGCGGCTTATAAACACAGGAACTAAAACAAACCGTTTCACACAGAGCAGAGTTTCTGCAACTGTGTGTTTGGAATTGTAAATTATCCAAAACTCTTTCAGTAGAGTCTCAAAATAAAATATTTGATATATATTGAAAAATATATTGTTGCTCTTGAAATAAAATGTTACGGCTCCTGATTGACTGCAAATTGCTTAGATTGAAAACCTTTGCAATTCTAGAGATTCAGATTCAAAACCTCTACAGTCTGCAGGAGAGCAGTGTGTGTGCAATTAGTAAAGGCCGTCACTTTGTGTGTGTGTGTGTGTGTGTTGATCCGACCAGGAGACTGCAGTCGGCCTAATTGGAAGCTTGTTAAGCGATTTGGATCCTGCAGTGGATCTATTGACGTTGGGGCTCACACAGTGAACATCTATCTGGAGCTTCCTGTTGCAGTTAACCTTCTCACCTGGGCAGAGATAGAGCGCGGCGAACAGCAGCAGCGTCACGTGACGAGCGACGAGCTGATGGACAGGCAGACGTATTTACATACACGACGGCACGACAAACCTCTGATCGAGACACACTGGTGATAGACAGAGAGGAAAGCAGGAAGTTAATGAGTAGATTGTGGGCCAATAACATAACCAGTCACCCACAACAACGCGCTGCCCGCACTCCTTACCTGTCTGCCTTGCTGCACTGCATTCTGGGAGTGGAAGGGCAGAGCGGAGCGGCGATGGGATTTGAAAGGCGTTCTGCTTGGGCGACTCACTGATTTGCATTCAACAGTGGAGACACACAAACACCAACAAACAAAGCACACGCACAAAAAAAGCAAACACACTCCCGCAGCCGTGTCTGAACACACACACACACACACACACGCACGCACTCGGATACTGTGGAGTAATTATTAACCCCTCTCAGACTCAAGTAGTCTAAATGTGTGTGTGATGATCGGAGAGAGGAAGGATTAGAGGTTGGAGGGGAGACGCTCACCCCCTCTCCAAACCTCCTATCCTTCCCTCGTTTTTTTTCCCCCGGCTCTGGCGTGTTATTTTTCGCTTTACGATTCTGATAATGACGATATTAGAGGGAAGAGGAGGGGGAGGAGGAAGAAGAGGAGAGGATGATGGGCGCCGCATGCAATTGTTCGCCCTGTCTTTTCCTCTTTTTCTGGCGGAGCGAGGGAGAAAGAGATAGAGGGAGACAGAGGAGGGTGGTGGGGGGTCTCCTCAATGACTAATTTTCCTTTCTTTTACGGCAGCATAAATTTAACGCGGGGGTGGGGGGGGGCGGTTGCGGGGTAGAGTAGAAATCCTTTTAGCGCTCTGATTTATGTACGTCTGATGGGCGAATCATAGATCACCGCCGGAAGATGGCAGACACACTGATGATGATGGGGCCCTTCGACGGGGCCCGCTAATGCCCCGCCGAACAAAATGTAACCAATCTGTGGGGGCCCTCAAGCATGCAATGGTCCTCTAATAGAAACTATAGCAAACTATACGCCTGTCACCAGTGGTGGTGGGGGGGGGCTCTGAAGTGCAAAGAGAAAGGCAGGAAAGAGAGGAGGAAGTTGGAAAATTTACCTGTAATGAAAGAATGAAAAGGAAGAAGAGAATGATGCAAAACAAAGCGGAGCTTTGGAACGACGAGCTCGGGAGCCGGGAATCAAAGGCGGGAAAACGCACACGAAGGAGGAGTTGAAGGGGACTCGAAATGTCCAGCAAATAAAAAAGCGACCAAAGGACTCAACAGCTAAACAATAGACAGCAACAAGCAAACGACGTGCGAATGTCCACCTTAAATCACCCGCTCACACACACACACACACACTCGCACGCAAGCACGCCGCTGCTCGGTGCGACGCGTGAAGCCCCACCAATCATCTTTATATCAAAACATCATTATGCTGGCTGACAGCAGCTAAGATTCCAGCGAGGCCTCCTCGTCGTAAATCGTCAGCTGTTGCCGAGCTGCAAAGAGCCTTTTCATTTAGGAACGTCAAAGCTCTCCCGGGCCTCGTAAAGATCGCAGGAGGCTCGGGAGGCGGAGAAGGCGCAGCGCAGGAGGCGGGTGACGGCAGCCTGGCAGACCTGGCACCGGAGGTCAGAGGTCACGCCGCCGACGCGGAGACGGCACGTGATTCAAACATTGATGGTGGACACTGTCTCAGCTGATTCCACCGGACGATCTGTCGGGGTTTATGAGGCTACAAGCGAACGTGCTGCAGTTCGGAACTTCACACACATTTTTAAATTATTTAACTATTATTGGTTTTCTAGTAACTCATCATTGTGTGTCTGTGTTACTTGTTGTGTTCAAACCAAAAATTTTTTATCAATATACAGCCTGCGTCACTTGTGATCCATGTGCCTACACGTGTATTTTCATCCGGTTGTTTTTGTATTTTTTAAACAACATTTGCACCATGAATCAATCAACTTGATCAAACTTTCTCTAAATAGTGACCTGTCGTAGAGGTTCAAAGTGCTTCACAGATGAAAGTTGATGAAAAGCGTCAAACAAGGGCATTAAAAAACATTCAGAGCAGCGATTCAACTGCCCAGAGAAAGAAAAAAAAAGGGAGAAGATGATGTGAAAAAAATTACAAATTAGATTTACAGGACGAGACTAATGCACAGAAATAAAAGACCAATAAAAATATTTGTTTTTCAATGAAAACTATAAAAAAAAGCATTAAAATGTTTTTAACTTTAAATGTATTTCTGATCAACTGGATGATTAACACCATTTTAATTTATCGAGTTCTATTTTGTTTAAAGTGTTTATTCTATGTAATTTCAAGCGAAGGAACAATGTTTTTTTTATATCAAGTGAAAAGACTCTCGTGGGAAGGAATTCCTCTCATCAAATTTATCATTAAAGAGCCTCAGATTAAAGCTGACACTCTGCACTTCACAGTCACTGTGTCATTTCACATCAAAAACAAGGAGTATGGAGGAAAAAAAAACTTATGTACGTGTGCGTTCGTGTGTGTGTCTGTGACTAATGTAGTGGAGAGCTCTTTACTGGTGCTGACAAAAAGACAAGTTTGCGTCGCTGGTGCTAGTGTGTCCCTCCAGGGCTTCCGTCCATCCACTGGCAGGGGAGATGAACTGAGACAAGATGTCAGAGCAGGAAATGTCAGACCACTGCCAAACCGCTGTGGTGCACAGCCCTGACAGGCACACACACACACACACACACACACACACACACACAGACAGTTTTACATTCCTTTCTCTCTAGCACGGACACAGTCACAAACACAAAGTAAGTCATGAGAAAACTATAATCTCCTCCTTAAAATATGAGCTAAAAGCACGAGCTTTATTTTGAAAACTCGCGTTTTACTTTGCAGGAAACGTTAAAATGATTAAAACGATTCCATTTTATGACGGGATCATTTCACTCGTCGCTGGCATTCCTGAGAGTTGGCGGCAAACGTTTGTAGCATGACGACGAAAATGAGAAGAGAAAAAAAAGGAGAGATGTCGTGTGTGTGTGTGTGTGTGTGTGTGTGTGTGTGTGTGTGTGCGTGCGTGCGTGTGTGTGTGCGTGCGCGGGCGCAGCAGCAGCTCGTGTCCGCTGGCCACTTCTTGTGTTTGTTGTCTGTGGCGGTGTGTGTACACATTACAGATGTCTTGAGTAATGCCTCCATCTGTAATCTCTCCTCTCTCCCAGCCCTCCGCTGTCCTCAGGACTCAGCTCTTCCTTAAGTGTGTCGATTTGGGTCTCCTTGCTCAAGTTCAAACATTTAGCCCCCAAACAGCCATTTGTCTCCGACTTAGCAGACAGACAGACAGACAGACAGACAGCGAAAACGAGGAAAGTACCTCAAGAAATGTGGAGGAGAGACAGAGAGACAGAGAGACAGAGAGAGGGAGGAAGGAATAAAAAAAACATCTTGTGTGTTTGACGGCACTTTTTGCTGCCTGGTGAAACACACACACACTCATCACTGCTCTGCCCCCCCCCCAGCACCTCCCCGTCCCCCTCCCCCACACCCCGGTCTTGTCTGGTTACTGGCTGTGCACTTCCAGTCCCTCTAGGGTGCGTGAGGTCAGTGTGTGTGTGTGTGTGTGTGTGTGCTAGTGGGTGAGGGGAGTTCACCCCATGCCAACCCCCCATCCCCCTCCCCATCCCCCCACCAACACTCACTCTCACATTTACACACACGCGTACACACCCCTCTCATCGCGGAGCTACAGATGATGTGCCGTCCAGCTGCATTTCCGTCACCGTGACAATGAGTGCTCCTGCCAAACGCCCGGCAACCAGAGTCACATCTGCTCCTGTCTCTGTCGCCACGGCGATACTGCCCAAGTCTGCACGACAACCAGCACACGGCCAGGGGGCAACAACGGGTGGCACAGAAAGAGAAGAGGGGAGGGAGAGAGGAAGAGGGAGTTTGTGTTTCTGTTGGAAACCAGAATAAGCACATGAATGCGAGTTTATGACGTGAACCAAACTGTGTTTTTAACCGTGTTTCTCCAAAAACATCTGTCAGCTCAGCATCATTTAAATATACAAACCCTGGTAAGTTTGTGTGTTTCTGCTGGGGAAACATGCTGATATCAGACTGTGAACCATTTTCATTTGCGTTTAAATATGACGCGTTGATATTCTTTCTACCAGCCTGATTTTTTTTCTTTGTATTTAAGCTCAACATTCAGGGGAAAACACACGTTCAGCAGCTGTGAGGGGAAACTGCTCGGTATGGAAAACTCTGATTTTACCGTACAGTAACCTGGACATGATATCACTTACCTTTCTCCATTAAACCCCCTCTCGTACCTTCGTCGGCATCGTTTTCATCCTCCCGCTCTCGCCCGTCGTTCCCACACGGCCTTTCCGCTGCCTCCGTTCCCGTCTCTCCTGCCAGGGTGTTTATTTGCCCGGCCCACGGCAGAGTGCCTAACAAGGTGGAAAGAATTAGGGGTGAAAAGACAGCGCGGCTGCCAGCTAGGGTCTCTAACCCCCCCACCACACACACACACACACACACACACACACACACACACACACACACACACACACACACACACACACACACACACACACACACTCTGTCTCTGTCTTCCTCTCTCTCTTTCTGACAGTAGATGTATTTCAGCTAATGCACTGCTGACCTCTTCTACTTCAATCCAGTATCATCCAAAACAGTCTGTGCTTAAGTGTTGGCTGTAACGCGTTAGACTCCCCGGATTACTTAACACGTTAGGTCCGCCGTTAAAGTACTTAAAGTGTTACCTAGTTACATTTTCAAATATGTAATCTGTTACTTTTAAACCAACACTTTTGCTACTTTTTGTCACAACAACACACACTTCACACAATTAGTTACTTTTAGACGTAACTTCCCCGAAAACTCAACCCCACTGACAAAACTTGGACAGTTTGCATTCCGCTTATAATTTGCTTTTCTCGTTCTTCTTTTACTTTACATATTATTTATCGTTCTGCTGACTTTTCATTTAGTGCTTTTGCTTCCTTCCTTTTGTGTATGACGTTATTCAAACACTTCGAAGCAACGACCGACACTGTGCAGGAGAGTTCACTCCAGGTGTGTAACTTTACTCTTGCCTCGGGGTCGGGGGCAGGAAAGCGTGGCGGCCAGCCTGTTAACGGCCGCAGCGAGGGAGTGAGAGGGAAAGTGCACGGAAGGAAAGCGAGGGAGTGAAAAAAGTGGTGCGTGGGGGCGGCTTTGCTTCTTTGAATGCAGACAGGGTGAAGTCGTGCCTCCTTCCTCAGCCGACTCCTCTCTCCTTATCCCGTCTCCCTAAAGTGAGGCGTCGCATATCCAGCCTTATTAGACACTGAATTATACGCTGTCGTCCAGGGAGGGTGGAGCTGCCGCTGCTGCTGCCGCTGCTGGTGTTCGTAAAGAGGGATGGAAGGTAAGGAGGACAGGTCTCAAAGCCGGGGCCTAAAGTACATCCGGGCGAATGAAGATCTGCTGTTGTTCTGCTGGTACTCGAGGAGAGTGTGGATGGCTCACGTGTGCTTCATGTGTGTGTGTGTGTGTGTGTGTGATTGCAAACGAGAGTGGCAACACCCACCCAAGAGCGCGGTAAGTGATTGGCTGAATCACCTTGAGCCTGATTTTTTAAACGCGTTTTCAAAGTCACAGTATTTTAACACAGTGTGTTGTACAAATTAGAGCGTCCGGGTGGTTCAGCGGCACCAGTCAAAGGAATCTCACCGTTACCGCAGGAGACTGTTATATGAAAACATAATGCCAATGAGGAACAAAAGTTTTCTTTTTGTCAAACCTTCCTTATCATTTTCTTTATATTTCCTCTTCTTTTTTATGCACAATTTTTAAACGCAGACAAATTAAAGTTTGTCGTCCTTTGGAGCAGAATGAAGATTGAAACGGCAAAACCACATTTAAACCAGCAGTTTGCCGTTATGCTCATCACACGAGCTCCTGCTGAACGTTGTGTGTTCACGTGCGCTGTCCGTGGTGCTGAAACAACACAAAACGCAATTAAACAAACCAGGAAATGGAACAATCATAAATTCAGAACTGAAACATCGCAGCTCTTATTGTGCTGCTGAAATACCTGCATCAAGGCCCGTCTCACTCATTTACTAGACATACATTCGTACGCGGACACACGTGCAAAGCTACAGAAAGACACACACACACACACACAGACACACACACACACACACACACACACAGGAAGCTGCTGGTGTGTTGCTGATAATGCCCACTGGATGCTCTCACCTTTCGCAGAGTCTGTCCGTGGCTCTATTTATAATCCTATCACTACGAGCACACACGCACACACACCTGCACACACACACACGTACGCAGGTGTGCGTGTGTGTGTGTGTCATGGTGGAGATGGATCCAAGCGTGGGGTCCTAGCAGGGGTTTGCTTCAGGGTGATAACGGCCTGTGATTTGTATCTGTAGATGAAGCATCGGCATAATAAATGCTCCCTACCTCTCACCTCCCCCCATCGTTCTCCGTCTCTCTGTGGGTGTGTCTCTGTCTCACGTTCACACACTGTGTCCCCGTCTCTCTTGCTCCGTCATGTCCGTCTGTGCGATCCTCTCTGAACACACATGGATAAGCACACACACACACACACACAGAGTGAGAAGGTGTCAGGACGATTCTCAGGTCAGTTGGGTTTGATCTTTTCCACCTTCTGCTTTCACACATTAACAGACACCCTGCAGGCCGACACACACACACACACACACACACACACACACAGTCTGAATGCTGAATGCTGAAGTTGATGAGGTGTGTACATGAGCAGCCAGCCGCACACATACACACAAGAAAACTAGAACTTGTTGCAGTTTATTGCAGTTATTGTTCTTCTTCTTCTTCTTCTTCTTCACTGAACGTGAAGTTAAATGTTTTTGCTCCAGACCATCACTTCCTGTCCTGTCAGTCTGACACCGCGTTTAGTCTTCTGGGTGCAATTTCTGCGACTCGACAAACGGATCCCTTCCCTGCAGTTGATCTATAGTTTTCTGCTGGTCTGTCATAACTTTGTGTCAGCGGTATTAGCTGAGGTTAGGCTCACTTCAATTCTCCTCTCTGCAGTCAGTCCGTCTGCCGGTTATCCCTCCTAACTCCACCTCAGCTCCGCCTAATACTCGCTGCTGTGGCACACAGCCCGCCGCTCTCGTCTCTTTCACTGCTGCCGCTTTCTTTACTTTTATCCATCTGCCCGATTTACACTTTTCCTGTTTCCTGCGTGTCCGTCTTCCCGTCTCATTACCTCAGGTTCACTCCCCAACCCTTAACTTCTCCCTGTGTTTGTTCAGCGTGTGTGCGCACGTGTTGGACAAAGCCAGGGCAGATGTATTAGGGATGTGCCGCCAGCCTGCATGTGGTATAATTTCCCATAATGAACTGCAGTCCAATCCTCAGCTTCATCATCTTTAGATCTCATCGTATGGAAGTGGAAAGAAATCAATTTTCGCTCTTATTAAGGGAGGCCTACTCCTGCTTAAGTCTCTGATTCAAGTATGTGCATATGTGTGGGTGGGGGGGCTGTTGGGGGAGTGGGGGGAGTTCTCCATCTCTACTTTCTCTCGTTCTTTGTATCTTTCTTTCTCTCGGTCTGTCCCTAATGCACGACTCTCTTCTTCTTCCTTTTGTGTTCATTTTTCATTCGCAGCCGTCTCCCCGCGATTATCCCAGTGCATATCAGAGGCTCTTAATGAAGATTCACAACATTTTCCCCTCCCAGCTAATACCTTATCAAAGAAGGAATCTCGTTCCAGAAAATCAATTTTCTTTCATATTATTAAGTCCTCCTCTACTGCACTTGCATGCATGATTCCTATGGTTTAGCCCTGCAAAGCAACAGTGAGGGACTTAACCCTCGGAGCCCTGCACACTCCATCCACGCACGGGCTGATCGGATATCTCTCGTGGCTTAAGCAGATACGAGGGCAAAGGTAAGAGCAGCAAGTTAATCAGAGAAGAGAACATTTCCGAGGTAGAACGAGTCGGAAACTTGTCCAAACTTTCTGCAGCCGTGCATGTGTGTTCGTTAAATGCAGCGGAGAATCCGGGCGATGACACCCGACACTTCATATCACCTGACAAAACGTGCGTGCACTGAAACCGAGCCCCTCGCTGTACCTGTGAGTACAGCATGTGCCGTACCTCGCACCACCAATGTGCTTATTCAGCGCACATTTTTTTGTTTTTTGAGGTCACTGCTGCATCGGTGGGAAAAGCCACCGAGGAGCGAACGGACGACCTTGCGGACGTCACGCGCCTTCGTGCCATCGCCTGCTGAGCCGACACAACTTTTCCTTCTGTGCATTTGATGTGGAGTGATCCCATTCCTGTGTTAATACAACTGGAAGATACAGAAATCAATATGCCAAGGTCAAGGTAATGTTACTAATCTCACCAGGAGAAATTTGGGTGTCAATATACATCAGCGAGCTCAAGTTAGGAGAATTACTCAGCTGATGGTGTGTTATTCCTTCAGGCCTCTGCCAGACAAAACTACAGTGTCCGAATGTAAGTCTAAAAAACATGACGCTTCCATCCTCCACATAAAGGCTGTAGACTTATTGATGATATTTGCATTTCTGTGCTGCCAATACACTTCATAACGACCCTTATTAAATACACAACATACTGTGAACCTGTCACTGCGTTGAAAATACACCTTAAGGAATCGGTCCAACTATTCATTGGCAGGCCACTACTACTTTTTCATCGTCTTAAATTCATTCGATAGAAAATGAATCCACGGGATTTACTCATCACTGAGGAAATGGTGCCAACTCGGAATGACCTCACGTCTGCTCTGCAGTGGTTAGCACTGCCGCCTCACAGCTGGAGGGTCCCTGGTTCGAATCCCCGGCTGACCGTGTCCCTTCGGTGTTGCGTGTTTTCCCTGAGCTTGTGTGGGTTTCCTCCAGGAACTCCAGTTTCCTCCTGCAGTCTAAAGTCTGTCCAGGATGTTGTCTCGTCCCGCTCCATGACAGCAAAGACAGGCTCCACCTACCTTGATCCTGGTCAGCATGAGCGTTCACACATAATAGATGGAATAAACCTGAAGCCTGTGCGGCTTAAGCTGCATGTTGTAGCTTCTCAAGTCATATTTTATTAGATTTATTCAAATAAAACGGGAAAAACTGTTGAACAATCGCATCCACGATAGTTTTTCTGACGCAGCCACTATGTTGCGTGGACATTCGCAGACATTAAAACGTTACTGTAAATGAAAACTTGTGACCAAAAATGACACGGACATTCCTGGAGACTGATGTCATCTTCAAGGCCCAACACATTCATAAGCCGAGACAGCTGTGCTCACAACTTGCTTCAGACATTGAGATCCGCTGTGATAGACTACAGGAATGAGGCCTACGGTGCAGGAATAGGCCCTACGGCGGAGCTGCTGGGTGATAGATAAAGTAGGGCAGGGGTAATGATGAGGCATCATTGATGTAAATGATACTCAGGGAGGCCTGGCGAGAGGTGTGCGTGGGGGGGCCGCAAGCAGGTGAAAGAGAGGAAACGGGAGAGATGTGGGCAGCCGAGAGAGAGGGAGGGTGGATGGATGGAGGGAGGGAGAGAGGGAATAGGGATGATGAAGAGGGAGAGGAGAGAGAAACAGAGGTGTTGGGGGTGGTGATGTATGTAGGCCTGTCAGAGAGTGGTCGGGGAAGATGCAGTGTGCTCCTTACACTGGGGAGGCAACAGCCCCACCCACTCAACCGAACACACACACACACACAGGCTTGGCTTCCATCCCACAAACACACACCTCCTCTTCCCGGACTGGCCTGGATGTGGAGGCTGACTAATAACCTAAAGGTTGTCGGGTTGATCCCCGCCGCAGACAGGGGCGTTTTCCGGCTGCGAGCTGGCAGCTGGAGGATGGTGGCATCACTTCGAAAGTTCTCACCAGCTTTGCCCTTGAAGAAGACACAGAGTCCCACGCTGCCCTGCAGGCGGCCCGGAGCGTCGTATGGAGAGATGTAGAGAAAGCTCATCAGTTACGTGGTCTTACCGTAAATCTGGTTTACTGTATCCTCCCTGAGCCATGATACTGTCCTGCTCGCAGTAAACCTGACGCCACCAAAGTTAAAGGATGGGTCTGATGTGAGAAACTTCCAAAACACTTAATACACACACACACACGCACACACACACACACACACACACACACACACACACACACACACACACACACACACACACACACACACACACACACACGCACACACACACACACACACAGCTCCACTGACATGTTTCTTTTTTACAAAATGTGCAGTTGAGGTTTTGGTTCAGTTATTCCAGCTCAAAGTTAAACATTTGCAGACGTGTTGGAACTAAAAGTGAGCACAGGAAGTTCACTGTTCACTTTATGGCTGAAGTTTACCGTAAAAAAAAGAAGAAATCCTCCATCCGTTCATTTATTAAAACATTTTCCTGGACAACTGAAGTTTGGAAACTTATTATAGAAGTGATATCTATTAATGTTGCAGCGTTTTGAATATACAAAATTCACAGTTTTTGTTGCTTACGTTCTAATGCAAGTCGACAAGGAGACACAAAGGTGAAACATACACTCGATTGGAGCATCTCCGATTGTTGAAGCCTCACATAAGCTTCACTGTAAGACACATGCGACCCATCAGCTCCATTTTGGATCATATGATCACCTGACTGTTGTCTGTGATGGTTGGTTAGGTTTAGGAAAAGGACTTAAAATCTTAAAGGGCGAATTCACCTGTTCCAATTGCTTTAGTTTAAGGTGTAAATGTAGGTTTATGCTCCTAAACTTCCCCCCGACTTCCCTGTGTTAACATATCCTGCTTCTAGCTGAAAAACTCCTCCGGATGACATCACCCGGAGGAGTTTTTCATCATTAGGAGTTCAGATGATGATGACAAACTGTGAGAAACAAGATGACATAATCTGAACTTAAGGTTCCTCCAAGTGATGTCATCCGGAAGCATTTTACCGCTCGAATTCTAGGTTAAAAGTCAAAGAATCCATCGTGTGTTGACGGGCACCTTTTGTGGCCCACCCACCTCTACTTCAGCCACCACAGGACTGTGTAAAACTGCAGGTTCCTGCTTCCTGTCTGAATTATAGGAAAGTTCGTGACTCCCTTGTGAAGTAGATTTTCTAAAATGTTTTTAGAACGTGTGCAGTGTGTGTGCAGGGCCTGTACATGCTGCCGGCACGTGTAGGTGTGTATGTTAGACCTTAGCAGGATAGGACATGTGTGTGTGTGTGTGTGTGTGTGTGTTGGCGTTTGGAGTTGGAGAGCAGGGTAATCCATTCTCTCCACAGTGGTATGGAGAGACACTGTTGTCATGCCGCGTTTCACACACACACAAACACACACAGACGCGCTCAAACACACAAGCGCTTGTCATGCTGTGTTACATGGAGCCGTGATCACATTATCTAGCGCTGGACCCTACACACTCATTCACTTATACAGCATTCTCTGTTGATTTCCGTCACACACACACACACACACACAGACAATATGGAGACCAGTGACTCACCTGATGGGCTGGCTGAGATGCAGGAAGGTGAGCAGCACCACACACACACACACACACACACGCACAGTGGTCCTGCTGACAAGCTCTTCCACGCCAGATTAATCTAGTTTACAGTTTTATTGGAGCACAGATACAACCGCCACAGGTGGATAGACACACACACACACACACGCACACGCACACAAATATAATACCACAAACCACATTTGGACCGGGAGGAGCGATGAACTGGAGACGTGCCCCACACACACGCACACTGGTCACAAAAACACAATTGCCTGTTTAGCTGCAGGTGGGCCGGTCTGGAGAAACGAAACAAAGAATGGAAAAAAATTGCTGAGGAAAAAAGAAAAACGAGGGCTGAAAAGAGAATGTGTGTGTTTTTGGTGGGTGGGGGGGGTCGAATGCAGAGGAAAGTTTGGACCTGACAAGCATCACATTAGTCACACGGAGGTTTCTGCACTTACTCCCACAGCCAGACACAAATCTAACTGAAGGAACAGAGAAGCAGTAATCCTCCAAACTTCTGCGTCCTTTCTGCCTCGTGAAGGTCAACGTGCCGTTTCAAACATCTCTGTGCGTCTTTCATTTCTGCCCGTTGGGTTGATATTCTCTTCATGCGTCCGCTGACAGTCTACCTGACTCACAGCTGCTGCCACGTCCTGCCCTCACGGGTTGATTACGACCAACACCAGATCAGAACTGAACAGATCCACCTGGGAATCTCTCTCCCGATAGAAATCCTGCAACACGACCAACAGCGTCTTTGTTTTCTGCAGTTTGGGAACGTTTCACTGGGAAAGTCCGATTTAAAAGGCTTATTTCACATGTAATGGAAGTTCTATATTAGTAGAATAAAGCTGCAAAAGAACAAATATTTTTCTCCTCAGCTCTCCACTTCAGCTTCTTCTCTTCCTCATCTATCGTTCGTCCCATCAGTTTCCACAGAGGAGACTTATTGATTTGGCGTCTGCTTTCTGTGCTCGAGACGAAATAATTAGTGAACTTGGAGGAGACAGAACGAGAGGCCGAGACGACGCAAGAAACCAGCTAAAAGAAATGGAAAAAGAAAGAAATCATATAAAAAGAAAAATTGTGAGTATCTAGGATTACGATGATTTCAACTGTCCTCTGCAAGACATCACACACACACGCACACACGTGCACACGCACACACACACGCTCCCTCTTTAGTTGCCAAATTTCCAAATGTGTTTAAGTCTGTTGTTACTTTTAACACTTTACACTTAAAAGATTAATGGACTGTGTATTTATAATTTGATTTAACTGTTTTTTTTATTCATGAATTTCAAGGATTCAAGGAGGTTGGATTGTCATTCGAGTCTGAACCTAAATGAGAATAGAATAAAATTAGTTACTGAGGCCCCCCCACCACCAAAAAAAAAAAACAGCAGGTAGCAGAAATAAACAAAACGAAACAAACAAAAAAAAGATAAAATATTATACAATGTAAAATATTGTCCATGTTCATTATAATATGATGATATTTTATTGTTCAAAAGTTTTACTGTGATGACCTAAAATACAAGCTGACATTGTCCTAGAAGAAATACTGACTTTTTCCAGTGATGCTGAACGAGAATCAGCAGGACAGAATAAAATATAAAGTAAAGTCTATCAGTGTTATGGATCAAAACTGCACACACACACAGACACAAAGTTTGGCCCAGAGGACCAACATGTCTAAAAGTCTAGTTCTGTTTTCAAAATGTGTGACACTTTTTTTAAAATAGTTTATAACTGAATAAGACTTTATTAAAAAAAAACTGTAAACGTGTGTTGACTTATTTCTGAGGACATGAGCTTTTATTTTCCTAACTTCCATCCACGTCTTTTTCTTTTTGTGTGCATCGCTTCGATCTCTGCTTTCCTTTCCCTCACCTGCCACCGGTAACAGATGTGGAAACTGCTATGAAGCAGAGGAGAAAATATATATTTATATTACAGTGAGTGTGAACACGCAACAACAAAATAGGTGTTGTGTATTATTACAGTGACAGCAGGAAACTAAACTCGGCTGTTCACTCCTCACGGGAAAAAACTGGATAAAAGTCATTTCCAATTTCACACCAATTTCTCTCTCTGCTTCAGTCAAAAGCTGCGATGGCGAGTAAAGCTGAGTGTATGGGAATAAGCAGGAACACACACGACGAGCCCGTGTGTCGCCACCTTTACTTCTTCACGTCTGTCACCTCTTCTCTTTACCTCACGTCGCTGGTTTTTGCCTAGAAATATTTTGTACATCCTCTTTTTCTGTTGCCGCCTCCTGCGCTCACTTGTGCAGCCTGTTCCCTTTCTTAATGGACAGCTGTCGTTAGTGTGCGAGTTCACGTGTGTGTGTGTGTGTGTGTGTGTGTGCTCTCTGTACTGAATGCTGTGAGTGGCCTCTACTGGCTGACTGAAGGGAATTAAAATGATTCACAGAGAAACTGAACCCGGGAGCACGGAGCTAAGAAGTAACACATGCAGGACTGGAACGTAAAATAAAAGAAGCTTTTTGAGTGTGAGATTATGCAGCTTGTATCTACTAAAACAGAAATCAGCAAATGCATAACGTGTGTGTGTGTGTGTGTGTGTGTAGGAGAGAAGCAATGCTGGATACAGTGGAGAGAACAGTAGGCCATAGATTTATTGCTTTCATGGGAGTGGAGGGCTGCAGGCCCCGGGGGTCTGTCCTCACATCAATATAACAATGACACACATCGACCCAACAACGGCCGCTTGCTTCATCACCAGGACAAAGTAGCGTCGATAGTTACAGAGAGTGTCGGCATGTGTGCGAGGAACAGAAACGGGACAAAAAAGAATGAGAAAGTAGGTGACGTGTTATGTCAAAGCAAAGAGAGACGAAATAATATTGATGACATGTTCGCATAATTTGTTGTGTAAAAAAAAAAAACTCCTTAGGTTTAATTAACTCACCTCCATTTGATGCTGTAGTAACTGTAACTTGTGTATAATCATTGTTTCAAGACAGCAATTGTTTTTTTTACATTTAGATTTTCAGCGGGAATGATATCACAGATATTAAACAGGAAGTGTGTAGTTACATAATCCTAAAAGTTTTTTCAATAAAAGCAAATCTAGCATGACCACGTTTTGAAATGTAAAAACCACTTAGTTTTGGATTAATGACTGACGAACACGGAGGCTGTGACTGTTTACAGAACATCCAGGTAAAAGCTCCCAGTGTGGACGGAGGCAAGTTTTCAGTGTTCGGCTGATGGTGCTCTGGGTCCTTTTTCACCCAACAGCACACACACACACACACACACACACACACACACACACACACTTGGCTCAGTGATAAATGGACTTTTTCTGCAAAAATCAACACTGGTCGAGACTGTAATCACCACCTTTGCTCGTGGTAGAATTCCTGGTTGACTGCATGATGAATTTAAACCGGGGACATTTGGACCGTGTGCTTGTGTGTCGTGTATAATGTGCAACAATCATTTCATGATGCGCTCGCTCATAAAAGCTCCAACAGTAGCAGGCTTTGCGCACTTTGCAGGTATTTCACCATAATGTGCACGATGAGTAAGTCACAACAGAGCAAATCAAAAATATTAATAGATATTAACAGAGATGAATGCGAAAATGGCTCTATTTCTAATCATCAAAATATGAGGCACCTGACAGAGGAGGCCAGAGGGTCAAATAAGAAACAAGACGCCTCAAAGCACCAAAAGAAGTGATGTGCAAGAGACGAGGAGAAAGTAAAAAGTTGCAGAATCAAGCACATAAAGCCACTTAAGATCAAAACATTTTTTTTGCCACTTAAGAGCAAAAAATAAAGCCAAAAATACGGATTAAACAATGAGATTGCTTGTATTTAGTATATGATGTGTTTGAAATTTCAGCATTTGCAATATTAAACAATGATTTAACCAAAGAGCTGTTTATGTCTCATCTGATTGAAATTCCAGGCCGAAACAAGGAAAAGAAGTTGGCTTGGATCTCGGAAAAGGGGCCGAGGTGTGAAAGGAGATCAGGACGAGGACGAAGAAAAATGAAACAGACAGAAGACAGAAAAACTCCAATTTAAAAAAAAAAGGAGGAGAAAGACGGAGACGTGGGAAACCGATGAGAAGGAAGGAGAGAGAGAAAATGTGCGGTAACACTGAGTTTGTTGCCACTGAGTGATGAAAAGTCTGTATGTTACAGAGCCGTCATAAATTATATCCCACGACGTATGGTGGAGGGGGCACGGGGTGTGTGTGTGTGTGTGTGTGTGTGTGTGTGTGTGTGTGTGTGTGTGTGTGTCGTCCAGAAATAGGACACCCACCCAGCTAGTCAGACAGCTAGCCAAGGAAACAAATAGCTCTCCTCGCTACCAGGACAGACCTGCTGCACCGGCACCCGCCACACCTCGTGCTGCCCCCCACCCCCAACACACACACACACACACACACACACACTCTGAAACATGTTTCCAAAACTGACGGCCACCTACACGATCTCAACCGAGGATTTAAAGGAAAGATCTAAAATAAAAAACGTGCAAACGTGGTATTTATTAATATTTTGACCTGCACAGAAGAGGAAAGGTGAGGGGAAAAGCAGAGAAGGGCAAAATAAGCCGGAAAATTCATTTCATTTCCTGCAAAGCATCGAAACACTTTTATTCTAATCGGTTCTTTTTCTTTTCACGCTGGACCGTGGCTGAGGAGGCAGTGATGTCGTCCACCAATTGTGGAGTTATTGGGCCAGTCCTCAGCTCGTCCTGTTCACACGTCTCAGGCTGTGTCCAAAGTCTCTTTCCTTCCGCCCTATATAATGTACAATCACCGGTTCAGCCCCTCAACATTTTAGACACTTACTTATCATTTTCACATGCTCTGTATTCTTCTTTCAGTGTCGCATTGTAGAATTACACACCTAATATTTAGACATTAATACACACTATATAGTGAGTAGGGGGGGATTCTGGACACAGCTGAAAGTTGCTCCCCGTGGCTGGAGCCAGCACTGATCTATCAGTGTAAGTTTTACAGCTTTTCCAGCTGTAAAACTTACACTTTATACGTTTTACAGCTGTTTACACAGACGCTGCAGGAGAGACCAGCTTCATTTCTTTGCCAAGTGAAGTCATAACTGGATCTGTCTTTTCTTTTTTAGATTTGAAGAGTCATCGTGACACACAGTAGATAGATGATCTTTACTCGTTGGCAAAACTGTGTGAACGCAAACACCCAAGTCTGTTGGCCCTGACATTAGCTGGACCTTCTCCAGCCGGCTCCCTGGTGCAAAGTCCGGATTGTCTCCAGCTGAGCTCACGCGTGAATAGACGAGGTGAAACTCACCACGAGTGAGTGAGCGTCAATTTCTGCAACTGCTGCGAAATCGGCAAACCCAAACCCAACCCAAACACCGAAGATGAAGACCTCATACTCATACATTTACTGTTGATATCAACGTAATGACAGCCAACATTATGAGTGAGTGGGCAGTTTGCCTGTCATTGCCATCAAGGAAAACACTATCACTTCCGCAGCTGTGTTTTGCGTCACGTCCTGCACCATCTCTTTCCCAGTTATACCGAGTATTTCTGCACGTGAGAACACAAGTGGCCCGGACCATCTCTCCATGTTTGCTACCGCTGACAACGCCTGGACCGGATCCTCCTGACATCCTCTAGAGTTCAAGTCTGAAAGGGGCTTACGTCAGTTTTCACTGCTGAACATGTGACGGATCCATCTGAATAAACCGGTGCCTTGTGTGCATATGAACACATGGTAAATACCATATGCTCCCGAAACGTGTCCAGAGTGTGACGCTAACAGCAATAACACAACAACCTGTAGATCCGCTCCAGTCTGCCGACACTTCGAAGATACATGGCTCATCCGAGCTTCTGTAATCGTTGCTCTGACCCAGTAGGACACAGCCAGAGGTGGTGTGTGATCTTGCCCCAGCATATGATCCCCAGACCACAAAACGCAGCTTCGCTACTCGACTGTCTGCGTCCCCGCTCTGTTTGTGTGTTTACCAAATAAATCATCCCATTACACATCATAAGTAGGCCATCATAATTAATTGGCCAGTCGAGAGAAGCTCTGACAACAAGCCCCCAGCGGTGAGAATGGATACACACAGACACACACACACACCGTACGTACGAGTTCACGCACATTTCATGCATAAATACAGCAAGAGAGTGTCCACGGTTCTGCACATATTAAATATGAAGTTGGTGTTGCACTACATTCGAGTTTGTGTTGCCAAGTAAAGACCAAGTAAAATCTTAATGCTTCACATCCTGTCAGTGTAGGAGGTCACAAACACAGGAGGATATTGAACAATGTTCTGACCCACACAATGGCGCTCACTGCGGGGAGGGGTACCGCTGTCCCATCTAAGCATGTGCGCATATGTATTATTTTTAACGTGCACATACAGCGTCCTATATCCCGTTAATGAAAGCGATCGGGAGTAGAAGTGTCTGTGTAGAAGGTGACCCTGGAAGGAAGAATGAAGGACCTCTGATACCCATCTTTAGATCAGAGGAGAGAAAGACACCTGATTGGGTTCTGAATAATTTAAAGGGACATTCCACACAGACGTGTAACCCCACCTCCCGACATCAGGCTAAAATAAACAAATGTTACTCTTGACTTCAGGTGAATGGCTGATTCAGACCGATTGTCGCTGGTGTAATTTTGCACTTTTATTATTTTTGTAAGTTATTTATCATTTAATTCGTTTTTTCATACATGAAGGAGTACTATCTGAACTAAACCGTCTTTAGCGGGACAATCAGTGGCTTCTAATCGCAGTGTCTGTTTGCAGACTCGAAGGTCACAGGGAGAGAAATGTGCGTCTTAGTTTGTCTTTATGGAAACGTATGAGGCAAAGTTTAAATATAAAATCTTCAGCTTGTGACATAAGCGTGTGTATGTACTGCCAATAAAAAGTAAAGAAAATACAACAAGTTAATCCTCTTAACAAGCATTAACTTGTTGTACTTTCTTTACTTTTTTCTTTTACTTTAAGTAAACGTAACAAGTTCATAAAGTTAATACTTCTGTCAACCATGTCCCTTCGTGTGCTCCATACAACCTGCAGGTCCATGAATAAAGACATCAACTAAACCTTCGTACTGTATTTAGAACATTTACCTGGACGACAGGAACAAGAGATGTAAGACATTAAAGAGCTCATCGTAGGAGTGCGTCAACACAATGAGGGGGGAGGAACTACTTCAAAAACTGTACAAATACAAACAATAAATACCCACTGAAATTTCTACTTAAGTAAAAGTAAGTGAGTACATGAATTTTAATTTACCTAAAAAATGAAAAGTAAAAGTATTTACTTTTTTGATACAATAGACATAAATTATGAACTGAAGATCTGATTCTTTTTTAGGTTTTTTTCTAAACTGCTCAAGAGGTAAGTTCAGGTTCAGGACGCCAAAGAGTGAAAGTACAGATATGTGAAAAATGTACTTCAGTACAGTAACGAAGCTCTTGTCCTTTCCGCTACTGCACAAAGTGAAAAAGAAACAAAGACAGTGCAACTTTATCAGACTGTTCCTGAAATATCATTACACCTTTTACATATTTTGGACTCACTTTGTTGCCATTCAAGCTCAAAACACACAAAAAGGATTTATTGGCTTAATTGGCTGACAGGTGCGCGCACACACACACACACACACACACACAAACGTGAGAAAGGAGGGTGTCCAAGGTCGGGTTTAACAGGGTCAAGTTCAGTCCATCTCCCTGCTGCATTATATTATGCAGTCAGCTCAGTGAATTAGCATGACAACTGGATTTAGCCAACCTCCTTCCCCCAATTCCTCACTAATACGCACGCACACACACGCCCGCACCGCACAGGTTCATTTGTAATAGATAGAAACACTGGTTTTTAATCCAATAAACTTTCTGTGTTTGTTGGCAGTCGGTGCGGATCACTGTCTGAAGAGGCGGAGAAAGACAGACAGGGCACAACACAATGTCATCTTCATTGATCAGAAATTCAATTCAAAGTCTATAGACAGATATAAATGAGCTGTGCCGCCAGAAACGCGGATGCCTTGATGTGGACTCGGCCACCCGTACATGTCTGCGCCAACCCACATAACCTCTGTTTGCACACGGCGACCAGCAGGGTACGACTCAGAAGAGACAGCAAAACTTTGATGAGAGCAGGATTTAGACTTATGCAGGACTGATGAGACATCTGGGGGTTATGACAGGATGACAGGGCGGACAAAGTCCGGTGAGCAATATGCAGCCACCTTAGCGAGAGGCACGGAAGGTAAATTCACCGAGAGGTGACGCAAGAACTTTTTTAACAAATGGAGCATGAATGTCCATAAACTCTACCATCAAACAAAAGGTTTATGACGTCTATGTCTGCAGTATGACTGTTTGACGAAAGCTCCTTTCACACATGCACTGAAATCCAGAGATTCGAACCCGAGTCCATGTGAATGTTTGTCCCGTAATTTAAGACAATCTCTGAAGGCATTTATGTGATAATGCCATACCAAGAATGGGTCTGATGCATGGATAGACCACCTGGTCTCATTCCTGTGGTGTCAAAAACCACCACTGTGTCCAGTCCTTTTGAATTACGCGCTGATACTTTGGGATTTCAGTCAAGTACAGTGGAAACCCCAGCACTTCCATATTTGCTGGTGGTGAAACGAGACACAGGACTTTCCCACAGGAGACCAGGGTTTGACTTCAGATCAAGACGCTGTGCACATTAATGACAGTGGTTAAACAGCGTTAAACACATTGGTCCTTTACTGAGGACATACGTGTGTGATGTTGTCACTTTCACAGGTTTTCTCTTGTAACTTAACCTCACGACGAAGTTTTTGTGCCCAACACTAACCAATGTTGGGGTCTTTTAACATAACGTTACGCTGAGGTTGTTTTCTCTAATCCTAACGTGGTCGTGTTTGTACATAAAGTCGTTCCCACTGCGTCAAAAAGTGACGGGAGGGTCCAACAGTGACGTCAATATGAGACGTCGATGGACATGGAAATTTGAAACTTTAGGAAACACCATTATCTGACGTTTTGGCACGAGAACGTGTTTGACAGACGAACATGTTTGATTGTCGTTGTCAGTGTAAAATCAAACGAGTGCGGTCGTGAGACAGCAGGGTTAAATAAAAAGAAACAAGGAACCAAAGTGAAGAGCTGGTCGGTGAGTGAATATCAAAGCACATTTTGCACTCTGAACCGAAAGGAAACAACAAACCAAAAATCAAAAATCCTGCCTGAACATGCAATGAGGTAAAGGCATGGAAAATTAAAAAAAACACAAATCAAGTTTCAAGCAGACGCGCAGACACAGGAAGACACACTGATCATCCAGCAGGAGAGAGGGAGCGAGAGATGGAGAGGAAAAAACAGGCTAAGTCTAAATTAAGATGTTGGATGCTGGCTTTCCAATAGGACCTTGACACAGAGGTTGACCTACTCATGACAGGATCCCAGTGCCGCGGATTTGGAATTCTATTAGTATTACCAGCCGTAGGGGAGGGGGAAAAATGTCATGCAGTCATCAGGAAGAGGCCAATCCATAGCTTCTATCCATCAGCCAATTACTGGTGCTAAAGTGGAATTAGATAGGTATTGACAATGAGAGGAGGTGGAGGGAGATTAGGTAGAGAGATGGAGAAAGTGGTGGAGGGGCAAGGAGAGGAGCAGAATAAAGGGATGGAAAGGCAAAGGGACTAAGAGGTGCAAGAGATGACATGAGGAAATCTAAAGAAGAGAAAGAGCAGGGTTAGAGGGAAGGGATTTAATTTAAATCAAAATCTCAGCGGTGAAGTACTCAAAAACCCAACTCCAGTAAAAATAATAAGTACCTGCTGAAATTTCTACTCAAGTAAAACATAATTTATATTTTACTCAAAGCACTAAAAGTACAGTCCTTTTCTGTGGACCGGTGCTGCTTCATGTTTGGGGACATTAACTAATTAATGGTAATTGACATAACTGATGGTCCTCCTCATGTGGACTGAAGAAGAGGAAGCCAAGTTCAACTTCAGGAAGCCAAAGAGCAAAATAAAATTACTGCGTAGCAGCTCAGTCTGAACACTGCTGAGATGTCCAATAAGTCTTTTAAATAAGTCCATGGAATAAGTGGTTTATTATGAAAATGTGCAAAGTCACGCGATAGTAACGCGACTTTGATTAGAAATGTAGGGGAGCAAAAATCAAACGAGCCAAAATCAAATCCACTTAAATAAAGAACAGATACGTGAAAAATGTACTTAAGTACAGGGACAAACTACTTGTACTTTGTTACATTCCACCACTGCAAAATTTTAAAAGACTGGAGATACGTGCAACATATTTAAGATAATTTGAAGATGTTAAGGAAGAATAAACTATTTGTAGGTGCTTGTTGTGGTCGTGACGCCCCGACGTCGAAGAGCAGCTGCAGCGTCGGCTCACGTCGCTTTCAGTGAGAGCACATAGCGCTGCACGTTCTGCGGCTGCATCACATGAGCACTGTCACACTCCTTTCACTCCGACGGAGGATGTGTCTGATGGATGATGTACAGACTTAACTCCCCGGCACCAACGTGTGTGGGACACAACGTGAAAAATAAAGCGGCGGACGCTCGGCGACCGTCGGCTTGGTGTGTCACGGCCATCAAACTGATGAATAAGGACCGTGATGACGAGCACAACAAGACCATGACAGTAAATATAGAAGAGGGACAGAGCAAAGAGAGACAGAGGAGAAAAAGGGGGGAAAAGGGAGGGAACATAAACTCAGAGCTATGTAATGAATTTATGCCTGGCTGGCAGATCTTTATAAGTTATTGGAAAAATAGCCGGGGCGGCGTATTGACACAGCTGGGCCTCAGATCAATACATCGAGAATGGGCAATACATTTTAATTTAAAACTGTTCAAACTTTAGCAGCAAATCCATGCGGCTCAGCGCAGCCTCTTGCCCCACGCAGATACTTATACATACTCTCAGACATAAATACACACACACACACACACACACACACACACACACACACACACACACACAGCAATTCAATCAGCACAAACACACACAGGCTGGATACAGTAGGATGGTGAGATCATTCCACTGGAAAACACTTCAAATCTTCCTCCAATGTTCAACTCGGCGCTCATTATCAGATACATGACATGATTAATACATTTGATGTTTTCGGGATTTCCTGCTTTGCTGCTTCTAATATCGGGCACTGAGCCTTACAATGTCCCTGTGCTCTCAGAAAACGTCTCTGGTGCCACGTTAACCTCACGTTGGTCGAGCCGGTGGGCGGCGGCGTTTTAGGATAAGTCACACACAAAAAAACTAACGCAGACTGAATCTTCTGCTTTGCTAAAGTTCCAGTTGCAACAGGAGCCGGGTAACTGCAGATTTACCTGACGTACAGATGTTACCTCTACATTCCTCTGTAAACTCTGCAGTCTGTGGATTTTACCCGACAGATGTGCTTCGTTTGTCTTTTTTCTGGTTGGACAGCATCGCATGTGTTTAGGTCGAGGAGGAAGCGAGAATTTCCGAAATTTCCCAGCATGTGATGCGTTGTCATCAGGTGTGTGCGCCTTCCAGACTGTGAGATACTGGAAATGTGACTCAGCTGGTTAGTCTATATTAATATTTTATACGCAATACTATGAACAGAATAGGTGAGTAACAAACGCCACCAAATACCAACACAAGTGATTATCAGATCTTTGAAATGATCATAATTACTGCACGTGCATGTTATTTGGGGATGCACAGAAAAGCCATTTGCCTCGCACGACTGTTTTTTGACAGCGTTCACATTTTTTTACATTGCTGTAAATGTGCCAGAGATGACAAGACTCTAAGAATTCATGAAAATATTAGGAATTTCCAGTGTATGAAATGGCCAAATGTCCACAGAAAGACTTTAAACAAGCTGAAAGACAAACTAGATTCACACACCTGTTAACTTACAGCAGCTACATGTCTTCAGACTGTGGGACAGGACTGGAGCGTCAGGACAAAGCTCCAATTAAAGGCTGTTAATTGTTTCCATCTTTTAAGGATCTTTTCAAAATAAAAGCATTGTGGTACCATATCATAACTTCTACGTATGTCTCAGTGTGACCATGTATTCTGAGTTATTTTTTAGAAACCAATGGCCTCTGTAATTAAATGACCAGTTTTAGCCAGGGATGAATAGAGGGGCCGCTTTCGACAGCTGTTTTCATCCAGCTCAATTAGCATAATTAATTAACGTTAATCAATCCAAACAAATTATTTTTTAACACCGAGAATAAATCACAGCGCATCTCTCCGCTCCTCAGCACCGAAGCATTCATTGATCACCCAACAAATGAGACAATGCTGGGTGATGAGGCTTATTGTATTGTATTCCTATGCTTTTGTGCTTTCTGAATTCTTACATCATCCATCATTATCCTGCCACCGACACATAGATTGTGATTAGATGTGGTGGAATGTGTAAAGACAGTTGGACGGCAAGCAAGGAGGAAAAAACATTTTCATTCCAGAGAGATAAGTGACATGAAAAGTAGGCAAATTAACGTGAAGTGAAGGATATGAAAGCCGGTTAAACAAGCAGAAAAGAAAAGTCAGTGCTGGGGATCATAGAAATTAAAAGCAGGTTTATCAACTTAAAAAAAAAAAAAAAAAATCACAGAGCTTGTACCATTTGTACGGTGGCTCCAAGAGCTCACGGCCCTGCAGATTAAGAAAATACACGCAAATAGTTTTTAGTGTCCCCTGGAGACGAGACAGTTGTCTGTGATAGTTACGGCGGACGCTAAAAAGTGGGACACACTTGTTGCCTTAGTTTCTTACTGAAGTCGACTCTCGCTCAGCGGGTTGGAAATAAGCTGATAAGTTTTCGGATTTACTGTTTTCTGTGATTTTCACTATGTCACGGATGATATAGCTTTGAGTTTTGTTAATTATTCTCCTGCTGATTTCATCAATTTGACCAAATGAATGTGCAGATAGTTTTCGGGGTTGACGGGATCTGTTGTACTGTTGGCGTCTGTGCTTCTTGCAGCGCGTTCCGTTGTCTGGTTGTGATGTGGCGCGTTTCTTAACTGCGCTGTCACGTTATTTTTGTTTATTTTTAACTTTGTGTTTTAGCAACTGAAAAAAAAATTACTGTATATCAGCATGTCGTTTCCTCTGAAGAATTTCTGTAGTTTTAATAATAAATAAAATAAATATTAATAATAAATAATAATAATAAATAAAATATTATTATTATTTATTTATTTCAGTCATTATCAGATTGAAATTGGGTTTCACTGCCAGTAGAAGTAGGAAGAGAAGACTGCTATTAAAAATGGTATGTAGCCCTTTAACACACACACACACACACACACACACACGCATTGATAAGCTCAGTACAGCAGCCAGACTCGTACCTGTAAATATGGCTGTGGATATATCCCGAGGGTTTTATGATAAGACAAAGACAGTTTGAAATGGACACACACACACACACACACACACACACACGTCCGCCCCTAATATTGTTATATTGCTGTCAGGTTTTCAGTGGTGTGGGTTAATCAGCAAGGCAAGGGGAAGGGTGCTATCTACTCACCACACTGCCACATTTATCGATTCCATTTGCACACAAATAAACACACACACACACACACACACACACACACTGCGACACCCATTTTCACCACAAGAACAGGCGCCCATAACACCCCTTTAACTATTCTATTGGCCCCAAATAGATTTTCCCATTTTACGCTGTACAGGCAGGAGAAACACTGGAGCAGAACTGAAAGTGATATAAATTTATCAAAAAACAGATGAACAAACATTGGGGGAAGATTTATTACTGGGGATTTTAATAAAAATTGGAGGCGGATGAATTGATTTTGGTTTAAGGGAGGGTGTTATAAGGAACAATTTATCGGGATGGCCCAGGTAAGATGCATTATTTTCCGATTGTTATCCGGCTTCGCTGTTTAAGGGGCTGATTTGTGTTGTGTATTGCATTTTATGGGGAAGAAGGAAAAGGGAACTTTCGATGATTTAGGTGGGATGTATTAATCAAAGGCAGCCGGTGTGAACCATAGATCGCCAAGCAAAGGAGGTACAGGTGACAGCTCATTCTGCTAAGGAATGTTTTGGAGCTGCACATCACCGCTTCTTAATTCCCCTTTCTTCTTCACCTCCCCCCCCCAACCTCACTATGTTTCTCGCCTCATCATCCAAGTCTTTTGCTCTTCCCTTCCTTCCTTCCTTCCTCGCACTCTTTCCATATCCGCGCCTCTTCTCCACAGCTCGGTGCACATTTGGTTTTAATTTTATGAGGCTGAGAGTAGCTTTTAACCATCCATGCGGCAAATAAACGGGGGCTTAGGACTATTTAGTGTTTTCCTCCCCCCTAAAAGCCTCTGACTTCCTGAGTGCTCAGGGACCTTTTCTGCTGGCTCTGACATGTGAAGAGACAAGCCCATCATCATCCCCTTTACACGTTCACTCTGCTCTCAGTTTGCATGGTGGTGCTTGTCACTGTTTGCCTCGATATCAACTGCTTGGTCTCGGCTCCGTCTAGCCCCTGGGTTTGCTGACTTTGTCTGCGTCTCTTCAGTTGTTTTTCTTTTTGCTGCACCATTCTGCACTAATATCAGCATCAGGAGACATCGTGGAACCACCTTTATAAGGCGGCAACATCGGACCTGCGTCGCTCTCCGCATAGAATTAAGTGTAAACAGCCCAGTCCTTCATGAAGACGGGTCGACAGCAATGTAAAAACACACACTCACACAAACACACAACCACACTGAAAACTTAATATGTGAAAATAAATGAGAAATGTTGGCTACTTTGCAATGTGCCTTCTCTGTTGGACGCCCACCGCCCTCTATCTAAATCTCCCAGTCTACAGCAAAGACACAGGCCAGCACACACACAGACATGCACCTAATGAAAGGCTATTTGGCCAGGCTAGTCACCTGTGGCCAGGGCTGATTTCTGTTGATTTGAAAGTTAGATTGATCCTATGATGAATGGGGCCTTTTTCTGCACTGAAGGAGTAATGGACTATATGAACTCTGTCGCAGTTGCCTGATTATAGAAGCTCACACTAAAGTAAATGAATGAGGAAAAAAGTGAATGTGCAAAACAAACAAATAGGTTTAATAAGTATCATTTACAGTATTCTATTAGAATTATTCCAGTTTAACATATTTACATATGTGAACACGCTCTATAAAAACAAAAAGATCTGTGTGGGGATAGAAGCCAAAAGGTCAAATCTAGTCAAATTCCCTTGGAGACACACAGTGAACCACAGATACAAGTGCAATAATGCAGAGCACAGTGTGGTCACTTGCAAACAGCAACTACTTTGCATTCACGAGCACGGCCAGAGTCAAGCACAGGGTGTGGAAAGGCCAGCGTGCGACTAACACAGTCCACCACAATGTTAAGTACGGTTACCAGGCTTCGCAGGACAACGTCCAAGAATGTCTTTTTTTATTTGCGCCTCCACAGCAGGTAATGACGTTTTTTGTCCTGCCTTGTGGGTTATAAGTGTCTTTGATGTCTCTGCATAAAATGAAAAGGCAAGTGCACTGAATGAAGACAGGGGCATCTGCAAGTAGAGCACACACATAAACAGACGAATGGGATCGGGGTCCTCGGCAGCTTGTGAATCATGCAGAGCGTCCCGCGGGGTCATAGGTGACGGTCTTCACGAGAAGCTGAAACAAAGGTATGTAATGCATCCCTCTGCCCCTCTACTTCTCTTCCTCTCATTCTGGCCAAATAAGAGTTAAGCAATTTCAAGAAAATTTTAGAGCAAAAAGTGTCTGTCCACCCACAGGGATGATGGTGGTTGTGGCAGCAGGGTGTGGTCTTGGTATCAGCCTGGGTTGGGGGGTTGGCTGGCAGGGAGCTACAGTCACAGCTGCTGTTTGTTGGTAATTAGCACTCACGTCTATTTATCTGTCTACCAGAGAGACTGAAGCCCGTTTTCCTTCTGACCACACCACACCTCCTGGACTCAGAAACACGCAACTGAAGCTCACCACAGCGCCCCGTGTTAATGGCTGCATGTTGTGTGTGTGTCATAGTGCACAACTCCGCGTTTGCTCCGTTAACTGCCAAAGGACTGTCAAAACTGTCTTAGTGGCGGCCAGTAGGAGGGTGAGGGTGCACAATATGGATCAGCAGCCATGAGATCGGACTTCGCCGGACCAAGCTGTGCCTTACTGCGGGAAAAAGGAGTCCTGGGCACTGACGGAGATTCCTGCACGGTCTTCTCTGTGGCACGCAGCTGAACCAGTAGGTGATTTCTGTAACCCACATGGATGACTTCATTATTTTGGATGACAACTGGGAGCAGAATATGCAGATGGTGGCTGTGGTCCTGGAGTCCCCAAGGCGGGGCTCATAGCCAACCCTTAAAAAGTGTGTAATTGGGCGGGGGGAGATTCAGTGTCTGGGGAACTTGCTGGCCCAAAGGCAGGTGTGCCCCTGGCTAAACAAGGCCATTGCCACTGCCACCTGCCCTGAGGCCCGGGCTTAAAAATGACGTGAGGTGGTTCACATGGCCGGGTGGCCTCTTGCTGTTGATGTTTTATGCTCGTGTTTTGGTCGTTCTCATTTTGGAGGGTGCTGGATGAAGAAATGGAACAGAGATCAGATTCATATCTCAGAGAAGAGTTTGCGACCAAAGTACATGTTCAGCTATGAACGTCAGCGTGGACAGAGAGACTGCATTTATTTAATCATACTCTAAATATATATTCAGCTGTTTACTCATCTGCATTTCCCTGTAAGTTCAAATATGCACAAATTCCACAGGGGGGAAAAAGAAAACTCCAGAGGGGCTGTGCACAAGTTCGGCAAGCGTGCAAAAAAAGAACTTTGACAACAGCAACATATGTAGGTACAGATGTTCACACAAGAAGAGATTCAATTAATCATTAAGTCAGTCCACATGTCACTGCCGCAGCTAAACAAGGTCCAAAGTATCTGAGCCAGAACCACAATACGTCCCCGTGTGTGTGCATGTATGTGTCCCTGTTGTGTGTCATAGCTGATTGCTCTTGACTTCATTAATCTCTGCAGTGTGGTTATGATTAGCTCTCTGAGGCATGCCAGAGGACATCTGACACACACACACACACACACACACACAGTCAGGTCTGGCCACCTCTTCAGCCTGTCTCTCTCACAGTCCAACCAATTAGCTGTGACCAAAGAGGAAGAGACGGGCTCCTGCGGTGACCGGACACACACACACACACACACACACACACACACACACACACACAAAAGGTTTGTTACACTTGACACGGAAGCCACAAATTGTGTGTTCCGAATATCAATAGTGCAGTAAAAACAACTTGGCTTTTTGGAGATCTGTGCACTACAAATGTTAGAACACAGTTTTATTATTGCTAAGACGCCTGAAGAGCTGAGTGACCCTGCAGATTGCAAGAAGAATTTATCAGATATGTGGATATCTAATTGTTGAATAATTAAAAACAAACTGAAACACGATAAAGAATTAAATTAAGTGAAAAAGAGAGAAACGGGAAAGTTAGAAAGTGAGAAAAGACAAAGCTGAAGCTACAGTAAACAATGTAAACCAGACGGCGCAAGCAAAAGACAGACACAAATCAGAACAAGAGAGCGAGAGATGAGTGTATTAGCGAATGGGTATGAGTAGATGAAAAGAACAAGTGAAGTGTAAGTGCTACAGAGAGGGTGAAGATGGAGAATCGTCAGATGCATGTGTACTCCCTGCCATGATCAGAGTCGGCACTGGGTGATTCATTTTCCCTCTCCAATATCGAGTCCATAGAAAGAGAGAGAGAAAAAAATAAATCTACATTCCTTTAAACTACTGAGGGTTTTATTTTGAAAGGAGAGTGTGATTGTGGGTGTGGATGTGTGGATGTGTGAGGGTAAAGGAATGGCCATCAGATGTGGCACTCGTGCAACTAAAAGTCTCCCTCGTTATCTTTACTCTCGTCTTTTATTTCCTCTCTCGTCTTTCTATAAAAAGGCCAATAAATAACGCACGTAAATTTAAAGAAATTACTTCAAAATAAAAGCTTCAGAACAAACTTTTGCGCCCACATTCATTTAGATTAGTTTCCTGCGCATGATACTAAGCAGATTTTGCCTTTGTTTTCTTACATATAATGTACATTTAATGGCAATTTTTGCAAAAAAACTGGGAAAGATATACAAGAGATGTAACTGGTAAAGCGGTGACACAATCCAGTGGAATGAAATAATTTTACTTCTCTACATTAAATTGCAACTCGAGTAAAAGTTTTAAAATGCTATTGTGATTATCGTCACACTGCGGCTTTGTAATTCTGGCCTTGAAGTTCTACACAGAAAACATGCTGCCAAATGATTCGCTGTGTGTGTGTGTCAACACAGACAGCAAAATGACAAATTGGTGAAAAGAAGAATGAGGAGTAATGATGGAACAATAATGCCACATGTGTACTGTAGCCCCTGTGTGTGTGTGTGTGTGTGTGTGGTGATGAATCTCTCATTGTGACAGTGGGGCCGGCAGCAGCGAATGTCCTTCTGGGTGGGACACACACACACGCACACGCTGAGACAAGCATACACAGATGGAAACGACCACACTAATGGATCACCCCTGTCTGCACGCAATCCGCCACAAATAATGATGAACCACCCCTGCATTTAACTATTTTACACAATGCTCAATTCATTACTTCCATCTCTCTCTCTCTCTCTCTCTCTCTGCCTGTCTCTGTGGGTATAGGTGAGCTAATAAAGGTATGATATTTCTCCTCTACCGGCACAATCATAGTTTTTATCCATTAGTAGGATATTAGGATGGAGAATGAGGAAAGGTGGGAGGGAGGGAATGTGATGGAGAGGGGGGGAAAAAAAGAGATGGCTTCAAATTGGTTTAAAAGCATTACCACTGTAAAAAGTTAACAGCTACCCGAGGCAGATAGTATGAAGGAACAATTTGCATAGTTTGGCTACAAAGACCAGGGCTCCCCTCAGGCCTTCGTGGGTCTAGCTGAGCATTTTGTGTAAGGGCCCTCTCCATATTTTTACAAGCATTAAAGTGTGACAAACAGGCTTTTTAAAGTTAGCCCAGTGTGAGTTATTGTTTGGATAAAACAAAGAAGGAAACTAAGGGCCTATAGATGAATTGTCCCATTAAGAAGATTTTTTTAAAAATAGTTTTAATGGGGACAGAACAAATTTAGAGAAACATTGTGGTTCTGTCTTTTGTATTTGTCCATGTCTTAAAGGTCAATATAGTTGTTACTAAAGAACGATCTGCGTTTCCTGCTTTTGGCTGTGGGTTTATTTGTGATCTGTATTTGTAAGTATAGAAAATAGTCTTTTACATACTTTGTATATCAGTCAATGTACATTTTTCCATTTTTTTTTTAAAAAGGATATATACATTTAGATATTTAGTAACAAGAATAAAAAAATCAAATAGGCAAAAATTGGATGTTAAGCGATTTGGGACAAAGGCCTCAGAAACGTGCAAAGTTTAAAACTTTAAGTGCTGATGTAGCAGGCGACAGCAGAAAGTGGGGTGTTTGCTGTTCTACTTTTCTGATGTTCTGAGCCAGCATGCACCAAAATAACTCAGTCATACATCTGAGCCGCTGCGCTTCAGCCTAATTGATTCGCACGGAAATTTCCTCGTTAATCTTTTGTCAACTGTGCGTTGAAACACAATATTTTGCTTTGTTATTTGATTGCTTTATAATCATTATTATTATTATTATCAAAAAACAGACTGTGACTTATACAGCATTAACAGCGACATAGGTAAACTCATTAACTTGATTATTGAGTGTCAGGAAATACACTCGCTGTGTTTTATTTTTCACAAAATCAAGATGTCGCATGTCACCTTTAACGGTGCATTAGGCTCTTAAAATGTGTGACAATGGGTGAATAAATTTGACTCGAGAATATTTCGATAATAGCTGATAAAAGCCTGCTTTTCTGCCTAAAATCCACTTCCCAGCTTCACTTTGCTCAGTGTGGGAGAGAAGAGAAGAAAGAGTCATTATGGATTTCAATTAAGTGATCCCTGGGCAGAGAGGGATGCGTCAGAGTGGGGGAATTAATGTGCTGCGGACAGATGTTTAATAATAATGGCCGGACTGGCCCTGCCGAGAAACACACATTCCACCCGCCGCACCCTACTGTGGCTGCAGAAACACACGTGCACGCACACACACAGACACTCGTGTAATCACTCATGCGCTGACACACACAATAATGATTTATACACATGTAGCGCAGAGCAATGTGTGACAGTTTCTCTTCCTCTCTCTCTCACACACACACACACTTTTAGACAGTGGTATCACCACTGCCGTGTGTGCGTCTTTATGACCAGTGCTGGCCACAGCGCATATGGCCCTCATTTAGGAACAATGGGCATGGAGAATGACTGGTTGGATGAGCTTCCTGACTGTGAGAGGTGACTGGAGGCATGTTAAATGACATGCCCCGTATGGAGAGAGCGAGCGAAACACAGACCGAGAGAGAAAACTGGTGTACATGAGTGATCCTGGGGCAAGGAATTACTGCCTGACTGAGCAGCAAAAAATGTTTTGATTGAGAAGGCACGGAGGACGGAGAGCGGAAAAGTGAGAAGAGCAGGTAACAGAACTGACGACGAGAGACGAAAGGGGAAGATGTCACGAGAGATGAGAGGGGGATGAACTGGCTTGATGGAGGAGTGTATTACAAGTGTAGAGGGACATGAAGAAGATAACGGTCTGGCTGGGTCTCGAAGTGGGTCATTAGACAGCGTGTAAACAGCATGTGTTTTTATGAAGCGCTCGTGCTCTTTTTTCTGTGTCGCTCTCTCACAGACACACACCTGGTGACACCTAATCAGCGTTGCAGAAGGACAAATGGCTTCCAGCTGTCCTTCCAATCTTGTCAAAAACAGCGCTTCCGTAAAAATCCCTCTCTGTCTTCTCTCTCACTCACACACACTCATGTCACAACAACATTTCTCCGGTAATTACCAGGGTGGCCGCCCTCCTGCCGTCCCTGGATGGATGGGCTGAGCCACCGTGGGTTCGCCCCTCCAGCCATAACTCTGGGATGTCTACCTAGTGCTCCTCACCAATGTGGTGGCCCTCAGACAGCAAATTGGCCTCAGAGAAACACAGAGAGGTGGAAAAAGCGCTCAAATAAGCAGCGCCTGGCTCACAGAGGAGCAGGCACGCCGCTACACAGACATGAAAGAGTGTCGAGACAGACACACACACACACACACACATTCACTTTTGCCATTTGTCGTGTGCCTGTCTCCGAGGAGTAATCTATAATACAGACAGTCTTTACCTGCGACCGTTGGCCCAACAGATATCTTTCACTGCGCTGATACAAAAATGCACACACAAACACACAGACTCACCCTGCTGAGGTGATAATTTTGACAGGTGAGTATGGCTGAAGAGGAGTGGAGGAGTTAATAAGACGAGGGGAAGAGCGAGGAGAAATAAACTGATAACTGTAATGTATGATGAAGGGTGATAACGTCAGGAAAGGAGGGAAATAAATAGATGGTTGGAGGAAGTGAGGCCCCTGGCAGATCAATACACAGATCCACAATCTGCATCCAGAGACCAGGGATTTTTGAAAGTTTTTCTCACCATTTTTTACACTATATTTATGCTTCACCATAGAGAAGTGTGCTGTGCATTTTAACTTTTAATGTACAACTTTCTTTTTGCGTATATTGTTTTTGATGTTTAAGGCATTAACAAAGTGCTGTTCTATGTTTTATGATTATCTCTATCTATGGATTTTTTATTTGTTTATGATTTTATTTTCATGTGGAATATGTTTTGTTGGGTTTCTAGAAACCCATGAGAATAAGGACATGAAGTGTCTCATAATGTTGCTTCACGGTACAACAGTAAAATGGACAGAACAGAACAGAGGGTTACAGGAAATGGACTGCTTATTATTTTAAAAGAGGTTAAAAATAAACTTTGACTAATTATTTAACATTTACCTTCCTGTGTAGTGTCAAAAAAGGCGAATGGCAGTGATCAGTCAACACGCAAAGAAAACTCCCGATTCCTACAAGACGTAAACGCCTCGCCGGTTCCTTCCCAAACAACTCGGTTGTCAAGACAACGGGTAAACTAATTGACGGCTGGGAAAACATGGCGGAGCTGCTGAGACTAAAACGTGAACTAGAAGAGTGTCAAAAGGAATATTTTTACAGAAGCAGGTACATGTCGTGTGTGTCCGTCACGTTAATTCGCTAAAAATCCGCAGTGGTCGCTGACTCAGCTAATGCTAGCGTCATGCTTTGCTAGTTAGCGTCGTGTCATAACTAGCAAACTTTTAGTTGTTTTTTTTTTCTTTGTCGGACTTTAACGAAACTGTGCTGTCCTGTGACATCAGCAGTGTCGGTAGTAACCGGTGCATTTCCGGTCGTGTTGTGTGCATTCTAACCCGAATTAAGTCCACCGAAGAGAACACTCACCTGTGTGCGCCTGTGCCTTTAGCCAAGCGGAGCAGCACAGACGGAGGGAGCACGAGGCCGCCATCCGGATCCAGAGCTGGTTCAGAGCCTGCAAGGTGCGGGCCTACCTCAGGTACAGTGTGTGTGCGTGTGTGTGTGTGTGTGTGTGAGAGAGAGAGATTTGAATTTAAAAATTAATACAACGGACTTTCGCTACTGCTCATTATGCCATGGGCAGAACAATAACAAAAACACAAGCCTCAATATTTCATACAGCAACCTGAGGTTTGCGTTTCCCTTCGGGGTCGGGAAACATCCGCAGGAATCTGGAGAGTTAATTTGAAGGAAAACCCTGAAAGTAGCTCGCTCGCGTAATTATCCCCCTTCCCGGAGCTTTGCAAATGGCCTGGAGGAATAAATGTGGCCTGCACTATGTGCTGCTTTCACACACAGGGAAATAAATGTCTCTAACTCTGTGCCTGCTCCTATGCTGTGACCCCGCCGCCATTCTGCAGGGTCAGCAGACAAACTTCCAGACAGCAGGTTAATTCAGATTACTTTAGTTAATTGATCAATGTGTTAAGTGGATAATTAGCAACAATTTTAGCTGCCTAAGTGCAACTCTGGGGTTGTGCTATCCCCACTATCACCATTGATTTTCTGGGCATATAAATGGCCTTTTGGAAATTGATGGCCTCATTGGAGGCAGAGAATCGCAGTGGACTTGCATTTAGAGTATGTTTGAAGATGAATACAAATGTGCGCCACTGACTCAACGGGGTGAAAGGCTCATCGGACATGATCGACAACCCTGGAGGAGCAAAAGTGTTCAGCGTGTAACGTTTCCCTGACCTTTTAATTGAAGTTTTTTTTTTACAACATAGCATTTGTTTTACACTAAAACATATTACATTATATTACAGCAGTAGCAATGTTGGGAAATGTTCCTAATTATATATGACTTACATTGCATAAATACATTTGCAACTTTTTCACATGTCTAAGAGTTACATTTTCCCGCACTTTAGATTTTGTTGTTTGTGTGCATAACCAAAACTACAAATGATCAAATAAAAATATACAATTTAATTTCCTTGCATGTGTATTGGGAAAAAAAAAATATTTGTCAGAGTTTTCTTTCACCTCAACTAACAAAGAAATTGTGTCTAATTTACTCTCCACTTTGACTTTATTGCAGCCATCTGCACAAGAATGCAGTCATTATACAGAAGATATGGCGGGGCTTCATAGCAAGGGCATGTTTCAGGCAAACGGTGAAGGTAAGCCAGCGCCTGGAACAGCTATAGATATATTGATTATGTTATGATAGCATGCATTAGAATTCAATTGCTATATTTCTAAGTCCCTGTGTCTGACCTTAAGGAATATAATTCACTCATTACACATTGGGAAATTAACACTTAGGAAATATGATGCAATGTGATAAGGAATTCCATCTATATTGCAACTCCTGGGATGCATATAGCATGAGTGTGGAGAGGAATATAGAACGAAAGAGTAGAGGAGTTGCCCGTACGGTGTGTGTGTGTGTGTGTGTGTGCTTTAGTAAAACAAGGCCCCATTTTTGGCATATTGCCTCCAACTGCTTCTTAATTGAACAGATTGTTGATACCGGATCCAATACCCAGCGCTCTTACGTATAATTTTCCCCTGGATTGAGTTTTGTAAACGTATCACAACAAGCTATTTATCATGCCTGTAAATTGACTGTTTGCTAAAGCATAACTGCCAGCCACCGTTTGGGAGGCGTTCAAGAAATGGAAAGGGTGGGGGGGAGTCGAGGGGGGAAGGGGTGGGGGGTGTTGAAATAAACGATGAAGGATGTGTCACAACACACACATGGGCTAAAAAGAGGCTGTTTGGTCTCATTTGGAAACAGACGAGCACTAATTCAAATCACTCAAAATTGCCACCGTGCACTATTTTGAATTAGCCCTGAGAGATTCTATTCTTCCTCTCCTCTCTCTCTCTCTCTGCTTTTTTCTCTCTTGCTCTCAAAGACCTTATCATGTGTAATGTGACATGCACAAAGCCTCATCTCAAAACATCAAGCTGAATTTACAACCTCCTTTCAAGTCTTTGTCTTCCTTCCCCTTCCCTCTCTTCCCTGTCGTTATTAAAAAAGACGTGTTGAGATATGAATCCCTTTTATGGCCGACTCTCCAGTTTGCTCCTGAAATGTGCCCCCAGTGGTCGGCCGGCACGTTTGGTGTGCGACGGCTTGTCAAGTACGCTGCTGCATATTCTCTGGCCTTTTGTTAGTCTCTTCTGGCAGCGCTGTCATTGATTATGAAATCCAGAGGAGAGTGTTTGGCCGTCATACATCTCCATTAGCTCGCTGCTTGACTACCATAGATTTTCTTGGCCCTTGCCTGCATTGGTGTATTAAGAGAGTACTGTCATCCCCTTGGTACAAAGTCCCGCTAACCACTCTCTCGTTCTCTCTCTCTCTCCCTCCCCCTCACTTTTTTCTCTTTTTCCTCTTGTCTCTCCTGTTTTCCCTCTCTCCTTTTCGGCCCCACTCCCTCCCCCATCCCCTCTACAGTGGCCCTATCTGTGCTGCTTCTGTGCAATGTATTATGTATAAAGAGCTCTTTATCTTTGACGCCTGCTGTGGACAGATCAGAGGGTTAGGAGACAAGATGTAACGCCATCTTTTCCTTTGTGTTCACAGGAGGCATATTTTATCATGAAGATGAATTTCTACGAGGAGATGGCGGTCAGGGTAAATATCACCGCAGTGTCTTGTTATAGCAAATGGAGTGTCGTGGTGGGGAGACTGTCTGTTTCTGTGGGTGTGCTGTGAATTGGGAGGCCCCTTTATTAGCAGTCCATAAGCATTTCATCACACATTCATTTAAAAATAATTGATCATAGAAACCTGCAATCAAAGTGCAATCTTACTTTTTAGGATGGAGAAAAAAAATCTTATTCCAAATGGCTTAGCCTTGTTAGGTCTTATATCATTACAGCTTTTAACATTCTATTTATTGCTTGGCCTTCTGAATGAAAATGCACTGGACTTTATATTAATATCTGGGCAGTAATTCCGTTCCAGCTGTATTTCTTTTTATTTTTACTCACTCATCATGTCCATGAGAAGTTCCCTGCATGTACTGTACAGTATATACTGTAATTCAACCCACAAAACAATGACTTTGACTCCTGCATTAGCAATTTTACTAAAGGATATTGCACAGACAGCCTATATGTTTAGAGTTCCATTAGCCCACTCTTCTGGCTAAGACTTCATTTTAAATTATTAAATTGTTTGATATGCCAACAAAAAAAATTAATCCACTTATCGAACAGGGTGTGTTGGTTACGGTATTTTCATACTGGGCAGAAACCTGCAAATTGAGGGCTGCAAGTTATACAACAAATTCAATTCAACATATAAAACAGGCCACCCTATCTTTTCAATACATGCCACATTATTGGAGAGACACAGACCCAGGGCTTATGTTTGACCCAGCTGCTTTGATTCACAAAATGAAAACCTGGTGTGATGTCACCATGTGGAGCAAACCACAACATCTGAAATTAGAGACTGTAAACATTTATTAGTGATATTAAATAACAATGTTTTCATGTAGGAAGTCATAGAAAATTAAATGGAAAAGTAAGATTTGTGAATCTGGGACAAAAGCAGCAACTCCAAAAGTTAATGGAGGGTTTTCCTGTGCAGACCAGGCGTTTGGTCTTTGTTTATCTGGGATTTTCAGAGTGCCCTAATTTTATCCCCTCACAAGAGGCATACATTAAAGTAATAAGAACACTTTTGCCACTGTCCTTGACTGTGGCTTTGGCCTCACAAGTGGCGCTAGTGGGAGCTGCACTATGCACTGCCCACCGCTCTTAAAGAGACATCATGAAGCAAATGCAGAGACAAATTTCCCTAGACCAATAATGTGCAACTTAAAACTTCAAAAGGTCAAAAATACTTAGAAGTAAAAGGTATTGTAATGAACCCGGACCTGTCCTTTTGATGATGCCACCTGTTGAGATCTTTAACGACACAATAAGCAAAAAATAGATTGCTTATGTTCTGCAAATTTATTGGCAGGAGTGTGAGTGCTACACAGTAATCTCATGGTCTCTTGTGATGTTTAGGGCCTTTCGACAAACTAAAACAATGGTGATTGCACATGTACATAAAAGTTGCGTAAAAAGAGAATGATACCTTCGGAATCACGAATGACTGAAGGACACGTGTACTCCCTGACAGAGAAATATTCAATGCGTAAAAGGAGAGAACGAAAGACAAAAAGAAAGAAACAAACAATCATCTCACAATCCCCTGGTGACGCTTCCTTTGAATCACTTGAGATATTTTTCTCTACCCTCCTGATGTCTTTATCGTGGCATGGTAGCCAACAGAAGATAATGTATTAGGGCCATAATAGAAACCAGTGTTTACATGCCGCACCTCGGATTTGTATTAGATTCAACAGCATCGATTTCACTAGTCAACAAAGGTCAGCAAGAACTCGGGAGGTGGCAATTACTTTATTTAAAATTATCTATTGACTGGCAGATCAATGCTAATTCTCATTTTGCTCTTTGTTGTTTTTCGCCATCCTCCACTCCTCCACTCCTCCTCTTCTCTCCTCTTCCTTCTTCTCATAGTGTGATTATTCTTTTACCTGCCATTGTTTTACTCTTCTAATTAGTCTGAAGGACATCCACCCTCTTGCTTTAAAATGGTCCACTGGTGTGTGGGAGTGTGTGCGGTAGCTAATCTGCTGCCTCCACAATCAATGTGGACCGATACAGTTAAATGTATGGAGCTGTGACAGCTGTCTGTCCCACCTTGAATTGTCCCTCCATCGCTACTGGGACAGAGCATGCATAACCATACGCGGTTTAACAACCTTCTTCCATATACACTCGTTAATTAATCTTGTTCTGTAACATTTGTCCATTATGAGTTAATCTGATGAGGTAAAAAATGTGTTTTGCATAAAAGACAATTCATTCAAAAGTATAGAACAACTTTTTGGGATGTTTCTGCACTAATAAATCTCATTATCTGTTGGTCTACGAAAAAGAAATAAAACAAACCCCCAAAAAACAAAACTTAAATCAGCCAAATGACTAAATGTAAATGTAAAGCTTACACGCAGTCCCCATATTCATAACTTTATTACACATTTTCACATCTTTTTGAACTGCTTCTGAGAAAAACCTCTGTCATGCTTCAATCACAAACAGATCCAGCGGAGATGGAGAGGATTCTTTGTGAGGAAGAACATTCATAACTATTATGCACGAAAGCGCTATCTGGAAGGACTTTCCCTGGCAAATGAACTTGTCAGGTAAAAATTAAGTTTTATAGTGCAATTGTAAGTCCTCATAAAGAGATTAGATATTACAGGCACAATACCACAGCTGCCTCAGTGACGGGTAAGCAAAGTATCTGTTTTTGTAAGTTGTTAGACAGGCTTGAAAGGAATGAAAATAAGGGCAATAATGGTAGCAATGCATTGGGATATCCTGCATTTTATCATGGTTACTGGCTTTGTAACATTTAACCTTTATGTTTTGGGGAGGAAACTTTTTTTTTTCTCCAGGAACTGCTGTAAGTTCAGGAAGGGAGTTTGCTGGTACGCGTCAGTCAAGATGAATTGATTTGATTAATGTAAAAAGTCGTGTGTTTAAAGAGGTACTTCTGTACCCGTAACCTCAAACTGTGTGCGTGTGTGTGTGTGTATAGGGGGAGATAGGTGTTGGTAATATCTGTACTTGCATAGTTGTTACCCTAGAGGAAGGGAACGGGGCAGTGGAAGAGGAAAGGAGACGTGAAGGAATGAAAGAGACAGACAAAGAGAGAGAAAACGGGAGAGAGAGAGAGGGAGAGAGAGAGTGAAGTCCTCTAAAGTGCTTGAGGCTAAGGGAGAGAAGTGAACGATGTGAAGAAATTAAAAATTAGCCTCTGATTTGAACTGCGGCTCGTGCATTAATAAAATATCCTGTGCTCCAGGGCTTACTGCTAGAGATACACCATCTTTTATTTTTGACAAAAAAAACCCCATCACGTTTAGCTAATAGTCACATTTTTAATGTTGCTAATATATTTTACCAGAAAATATCTTTAGGCCTCTGCTAAAATTAAATGTAAATTTGTTAAAGTGCTCCTTGGATCACTGACTTTCCCCCCCTCACGTCCCCCACCAGTAATCTACCTTTCCTCTACGCTTCTTGCCGCCTTTGGAGGTGGGGGGGCTGTCGGCGGTTAAAGTCCATTATGGTGTGCCATAGAAACACACAACTTCAGATGTTTAAATGACGTAAAACTGCTTCAGGTTGACATACTTAATGCACATTTTCAAAACTAATGATAATATTTCAGTATATGACTAAGGTTAGAATCTACATAGTAATAAAAAATTTTTGGTTTGCATAAACTAACATAAAAATACTATGCAATACATAAAGTTTTTGATTTATTTGTACATTTCCAGCTAGATCAGCAGTCCAAAAAAGTGATGTTGGTATTTTACAGTTTCTGGACTTTGCCTGGACAAGCAAGAAGGTCGTAAATTTTGCTAAACTGAGACAGTTTTATTGTTTTGGTTGTATTGTTTCTTTGCAAATTACTGTATGTGACTGATTCTCCACACACACACACACACACACACTCTGAGCCCTTCCTCCACAGCGGTTTGGGGTGTCGAGGTCACTTTCTCTGCAGTTAATCACATGTTTATTTAGTGCTACTTGGGTCACAATCAATTAACGCCGTGCTGGCATTTATTTAAAATATCCGTTCCGTGTTAGCCACCGAGGCCTCACATCGCACGCTTCCTGATCGCTCGCTCCACAAAGGTCCACTTTTTAATCCACCGGCATGTTCCCTCCCTCTGTAAGTCTGTCTGTCCAACCAGCTGCATACATTATTCAAAGAAGCACTAATGGTCCCCATTTAGTGCAGGCTGACCGGCCGTGCATGGTAATGATAGTAGAGTAATACATAGACTGTTGAACCCTTTTCTGTTCTCCCTCTCTCCGGCTCTCTGTTTCAGACCTTTTTTCTCACTTGTGACAGATCTCCCCGACATGAAAGCATCTGTGTCATTTCATTAGGTGTGGTACCTCGCTAATATATGCTACCTGCACTGCCCTCTCCTATTTACAGCCCTCACTCTTTCTCTGGGTTTATTATTTTACCCGACTGTATATTTTTTCTTCCTCTGGCTCTGCCACTGGTTTACCCACTGCACTGGTGTCCGTCCTCATTCACCCTTCCCCTCGTTCTGCATAGCCTAATGAAGTCAGGACCCCGCTGCAGTCCCCACTCTGCCACAGTTTTCCTTGGTACCCCAACAATCAACAATTCATCACTTTGTCAGGGAGACACTTAAAGTTCCTCGGCTTTAATAAGGGCATGCAGTGGGACGGTGGGGGCAATTAGGAAAGCAGTGCGAGCTCGCTTTGCATGTTTACTAAATGAACTGGTGTCACTGCTGCTGCCGCCACCAGCATGGCCTGTTGACTGCATGACTTATTCCTCTATCAGCAGTAAACAGCTGGGTAATTATTACTGCCATAATCAGATAAATACTTCTCCATGTGACACTGCAGCAACGTGGCAAAATCTTTTAACTTCTCCTGAAGAGAAGAGAAAAGAATAGAAGCTAAGGGAGAATTTATAGACTTGGTGTTACTAGGTGGAGCACCAGTAAGGAGTTGTTTCTTCTTGTGCTACAGTATGTCTCTCTACTTTATCCCTGCCTCTCTTTATTCCAGCCATCTCTGTTCCTCCCTCGCTTCTGTCTCTCTCTCAAGGACGTTCATGAAAGGACAACTGCTATGGTGGAGAGGAGTGCGGGCCTGCCTGCACGCCTGCCCTACCATCACTCTCTGCTTCTGTGCGTCCGTCTTTCTTTTTCTGCTCTTTCTTTCTGATCCAGTTCGGGTGGAGGCAAGTTCTCTCCTTCAGACTGATTGGATTTGTATAATTTGTGTGTGTGTGTGTGTGTGTGTGGTATAATCTGGGTGCTGTGCTCTCCCTGCCTCTTTAGGAAATTACTTTTGAGAGTGATATAACAGAGAAACTATAGAGAATGTATGAAATAGAAATTGTTTTTCTCTTAGAGTATTGAGCACATTGATTGGAGATCATTTCATTGTTTCACTCAAGCATTGTTGGCTTCCACACCTTTCATGTTTTACTACTTTAGTGAATTAGTTAATCAATTAGTCAGTCACTTAAATGGAAAGGCTGTGTTATAAGGGTGTTGAAGGCTCAATACATTGAGCTGGTCACTGTCTAAATTGACCGTCTGACTACCCTCTCTTTGCCAGCTATTGAATCATTTAATTGGAGCAATTAAAACAGCCAATCAGGTCAAGGCTTTGTTAAATATTTAGTAGCTGGCCAATTAGCTGCTCTGGTGCTGGCCTGGATGACCGCAGGTGTGGCCTGCTGTCCCATAATGCCTCACTCTCTGATATCCCACCAGTTCTTGATGCCCCGTTGTGAACCAGGGAGTAAATAATTAAGGAAGAAGTCGAAAATTTAGCTGTACTATCTCATCTATTTAAATAGGTTAACAGTCGAGGGTGAGAATGTCAGTTTGGGTTTCGGTTATTAGAAAGTAGTGCAGGTATCAATCAGGCTTGATTAGCGTCTCCAACAGTTCAACTGCCATCAAAAGTTCTTTTCAGTCAGAGCATCCTAAAACATTATATGGCATGTTGAGCAAATTATAGGCATCCAGTAAACTTTATAATAGTTGAAATGCAAAATATAGTACAAATTAAGTAAATAACTATAATTTTAATCTATAGATCAAATTAAGTCTTATAAGATGAAATTATCATTGTGTTTATGTATGTTTGTAAACCAGTAATGCTATTTGTGAGTCAGTACGTATGATACTTCTACTTAACAAATTATTTAAATATCCTGGAAAATTGCAGTTTTCACATCAAGTCTAATAATATTATATTGCACATGCTTGTAGGTTAAACACACTAAACTTGAGATATTGTTTCTGTCTTCACTAAAATCATGGGAGTCTATCAGAAAGGTGACAAGTCTACATTGTGCATTAGATGAATACGTGGCTCACATGTTTCGACAACCTCACTAAACGACAGGGAAACAACTGTAGTATGAGGCTGGAACATAGCAAAATTTAAAAGAAATAAAGGGGTCTGAAAACTTTCGAAATGCCCTGTGTACCGTATATATTCTATATTTATAAATGATTAAAAGACAGTTTGTTTTTCTATGCCAAATCCTCTTCTGTTCTTGTTTCTTTCCCCCCTTTCTTTCACTCTGTCAAACACAAAAACACACAGAGGGCACGTGGCACACGGCGAACAGGGCTAATGAGGGTTGTATGTTGTGGTGGCTGGTTGGGTCGACACAGATCGAGGTGCCTTCAGCCGTTACAAATCTGTTTGGCTTTTGTCCACTACACAGCAATTAATAACACTGAGGCTGGGGGCAGGGAATCAAAGGTCACCCATTCAGCATGACACACACACACACACCAGCAAAAGCGTGCAAATGCATAGTATGAACACTGATATCCAGTCATGTGTAAAGCACACACACATACACACTGAATTAGTCGCACATAAACACCTTAGTCGTTCAGACACACACACACCACAGGTCCTGACCGTGAAAACATTGTCAGGGAGCTTTTAAGGCGACATTAACACATGAACTAACACAGAGAAACACATACTGTAAACGCACACAATTGGTTTGTGAACCAGACTGTCCCACAGTAAACAATTGGTTTGTGAACCAGACTGTCCCACAGTAAACGGAAACTTAATATTGTACAGTAATAAGTTAGCCATGTGGAAAATGGAGGCCAAGGAACCTCTATATTTACACACAGCATACAATATTAAATTGCTGTGCTTAATATTATATAAACACACAGACATATTTAGATCTGCGCTCTTTCTCTCTCTCTCGTACACACACACACACACACACACACACACACACACAGTGCTCTGCATATTGCATTTATTTTGTAATTTAATCTGGTGCTGAGGAAGGAATGAGAACGCAAAGGCAACGGGAATGGTGTTGTGATTTCCTTTTAAATGTCAGCAGCAGCAGAATGTGTTAACCTCACATTGCAGACACACTATGAATATTCTGATTCTTCTGTGGAGGATTGTAATTGAAAGCAGAAGTTGGGTATAGAAAGAAACTGGGAGACAAAAAAAGAAGGGATAGGAAAATAAAAGAGCGATGAAGGATTGTTGATGAGCTGTGGCTAAACTCATATTGGTATTGCTCTTGTGAAATTAGATTGGTTTCGCTCTTAGCTTTGTGTGTGTGTGTGTGTGTGCGCGCGTGTATTTTCACATTACCATGTTTTTAGTAATTGTTTCCAAGTTCCGTTTTAAGTTATTACCCCCTTGTAACAATGAGGCTGTGTGATTGCAGAATGGAATTGCTGTGTATGGGCTTTTAATGCATCCCATTTAGCCAGCTTTACTTAACAGATGTCACAGACAGACCTGTCCTGGCTGCAGTGATGAAATATATCCATCATCCTTCCATTTACAGCCTCTTGAGCTCTCACTTAGATTTTTTTTTTCCCTTGCTTGAAGTCTCATTCTGTTGTTTTTCTCCCACAGCTCTTCTGTCTTTACATGTTTATCCCAGTCTTTTTCATATCATTAGGCAGTTTTTTCATCTATCTAAAGGACACTTCAGGGAATTGTACGCTTTATGACAGAAGACTGTTCAAAATACACATTAACATATGCACATATGTACTTACATTAAGTTTCTGTTGTGTTAAGGTCTTTCACTATATAATTATAGGACATAATGTCAGCTCAGTCCTCTATCGAAGACACTTTTTTTTGTCATTTTGTGCGTGCTCCTTCCATTCTGTGAGACTAGAAATCCTTTGACCTAATTTGTGGGAATTGCTGAATCCTATATTCGTGTGCAAATATTAGCATTTTTAAACTGCCCCAGCATAGGCCCATAACACTCATGTAAATACAAGATTTCATATTGTGCAAAAAGTTAATTTGTAAAACATGTTTAACTTTGACATTTTGAGTTGCTGAGTGTATATTAATTGGCGAAAAATAAAGTTTTACCCCGATAGAGTATGAACAGAATAAACAGGTCTGAATTTGAAACAGATTTGAGACATATATCAACAATATCAGCTCCACATGGTTAATGTAGTACAGTTAAATAGAAGATCCAGTCACTGTCACAAATGCCATGACTGTAAAATTAATGCATAACAGTGTAAACTGCATCTATTGCATTTATGTGAACACACATTTTACTCTGATCCCTGTTAAATAGCTATCATATAAATTACCTTCAAATAAGAAATTAAGGCGGTTTTGGAACTTGAATTGCAAAACTATTTGTGTGTGTCTGTGTGTGTCTGTCTAGGAGGGATCTGAATGAACTTGAGGAACTCCAGAAGAGAGAGAGAGACTGTTTGGACATGGTTAAAGAGCAAACAGCCAAGGTCTACGAAGCTCAACGTTTACACCACCTCCTCAGCACGAACCAGGTTAGTGTGAAACATACAGATAGACGACACACAATTGAAGCATTTGACACAGAGAAATTACTACGAGCGTCATCTAACCAGGTGCACATTTTAAATGGCACAATCAGACATGTTTTACATTATAATCCATTTGGCACAATGTTGCCATTTAAAACTGTGTCATATTCAGCACTGTCAACAAACCTCAATCTCTAAAGGTAATCAGCACCATAACTAACATCTGTTGCTACAACATGAGTATGTTTTTATCTCATAACAAACAACCTAGTGTGAAAATATGTCACTAGAAGTAGTAGCAGAGTGAGAATATGATATGATGGGACCATATGATTTTGTATAAAGAAGGTCTGAACATAAGTTTGTAGATGCATATACATGCTACATAAACATACGGTGACACTTGCAAGCTTTGAGAAAATAATTATAGATGGTCACATTCCTGAAGAATGTGACACAGAGAAGGGGAAAAGACATTTCTTTACTTTTGCTGTCACAGGTGGGCTGTGTGGTGTAACTTGTGTGTGCAGCCGTATGTGATTCTTGTGTCTGGCATCCGTGGATCTGTGTGACTCCCCACTGGGATCATAATGAAGACAAAGCACACTGGTCACTGTTGATTCAGCACCACCATTCCTCTTTTCTCGTATTCCTCTCTCTCTTTCCTTCATGCCTGTGTAACTAGCATCGTCATCATCTAGCTCCCCACGTCCCCCCTGCAGGTATCCCGTGTTCATCTAAGTCATAGTAAGATGCTCACACACAGGAAAACTTGTTGTAAGCTGACGTGCAGTGGAGTTTGTGCTTTTTACACATCCTGTTTTACTCTGTTACTGTTTGGATTGGCTTTGTTCCCAAAAACATTGATTGTTTTCTTTAGGATAATTTAGAAAATATATATATGTGGGTGTTTTGTGATTAATCAGGAATGAAGGAAAACAAGAGGAAAAGTTGGTCCACACTCTATCTTTTTCACTCCGTCTCTCTCTCTCTTTCTCTGCATATGGCAGGGGACTCTTTCCCTTCGTAGCTCTGACCTTGTCAGCAGTGAATAGATGGCTCTCCCACACAGTTCATCCTTCCTCACTTCTTGGGCCCTAGCCCACACACACATTCACACACACACACACACACACACACTCACGCACACACTCTCACACACAGCTTACCAAAAGGCCCCAAGTCACCCTGACAGAGACAGAGCTGGTGTGTTCCTGGGGTCAACATCATTGCTCTTTCCCGTAGCTAGGTTGGTAGTTTTGGGCTTGTGTGTGTGTGTGTGTGTGTCTTTAGGAATGTCGAGATTTAATTGCGTTTGTATTTGTGTGGCGTGTTATGTCCCTGTCTTCTATTCTATGTATTGAAAGAATTGTCAGCACACTAACAGTTATGTACAAATAATTTTGCATAAATGTTTTTTTGCCACAGTATTAATGTTGTGGTGCCTTCAAAGGTTCGGAACCTTTTATTTTTGTGCAAGCTTCAGTAATGGTTCTCTGGGGACACAAATATAATGCACCCAAATTATTCTTTCAAGGGCACACCATGTCCCATTTTTTCAATGATGAAACTATCTTTTTATTAATTATCTGATCATTTAAGTTATTTTATTAGACAAGCAGGGAAATTAAGATATTTGAGCCATTACCATTGGTTACATTTTAAAAACCAGACTCAAAGAGATGAACAAAAACAATTTTTAATCTGTTTCTCAGGTAGTGCAGCTTCTGACATAATCCAGTTCATTTTTAACATTGGCACATAACCAGATTTAGTCACGTGACATCCAGAGCTCTATTGACAAGAGGTTTAGTGGGATATCCCAATAGCATTTATGTCCTGTGACACTAGTCCAGTCAGGGTATCAAAGGGCGTCAGCACTAGAATGGAATCCTCTGAGGTTTTTTTGCACCGTTCAAAGACATGCAGCTAGATTAACTGTTGACTTTAATTGCCCAGATGTGAATGTGAGAGTGCACGGTGCCATTCTCAACATGTGGTAGCACATCATTCACCCAGTGACAGCTGGGGTTAGATCCAGCGACCCCTGCAATCCTTAAGATGGAATTCTAGGTATGGTTAATAAGGAACTAAATGCTTTATTTGTTGTGTAGTTATTCCTGTGTTTTTTTGTTAGCGTCTATCTGCTTTAGTGTTGAAGTAAGCTAATTCACACTGAGTGACAAACTGACAGTCCTACAACAGATAATTCCATTTTGAGCTTTTAGGATTTTTCTTTTACTGCATGTATGAAGGCAAGTTGAAAGCTTTGTTTGTCAACCTAGTATGCTCGTCTGTGGGCTATGGAAGGAAACCATAGGTCCCAGAGAAAACCTGATAAGGGGAAAAGATGCAAACCCCACGTAGTAAGACTTCGTCGGCAGATGGATTCAAACCGTAGACATTTTTTACGCCGCGTGGGACAGCGCTAACCACTTTACCGCTGTGCTGCCCTCGTGTTAGTCAGTGCGCTCTAACGCTTGGGCTTTATGAAATCAGGTTCAGTGGCATTGAATTTGTTACTTTTAACTAACTAACACTTGACGTTCGTCTAAAAATAAAACTATTAGGCAAGTTGTATTTTTGAGGATTACTTTTGTTATTGTAATCCAAAATGTTAAACCCCCAAACCTGAAAACCTCAAACCCAGATACTACTCAGAGAGGTGTGTGGTACCTCTCTTACTGTCACTGTAAATGTCCTGCTTAAGAAGGGCCCAAAAGTTCTCAACAGGGTTGAAGTCAGGTGAAGAAGGGGCCTTTACTGGCCAGCCACGCAGTGGAGGACTTCGGTGCCCGTGATGGATCGTTGTCACAAAAGTCAAAGTCTTCTTGAAAGATTGTTTTTCCTGTACCACCACTTGAAGAAAGTAACTTCTAAAAATTGGCAGTAGGTCTGAGAGTTGATTTTGAGCCATTTTCAACCCAAAAAAAGGTCCCGGTAGCTCATCTTTAGTAATACCCATACCAGTACCCCACCTCCACCTTGCTGGCGTCTGAGTCGAAGTGGAGCTCTGTGTCTGTTACTGATCCAAGCACGGGCCCATCCATCGGGTCCATCAAGAGTCAGTCTCATCTCATCAGTCGACAAAACCTTTGAAAAATCAGTCTTCAGATATTTCTTGGCCAATTTTTGACGTTTCAAGTTATGTGTCTTGTTCAGAGGTGGTCGGGTTTCAGCCTTTCTTACCTTGTCCATGTCTCTAAGAACTGAACACCTCGTACTTCTTGGCAGCGCTGGAGGATAACGGGTTCCTGGCAGCTTCATGTTTGATTCTTCTCAAATCTTTGCCGGTTAATTTGCGTCTTTTCTTCTCAACACGTTTCTTGTGACCCTGTTAACTATTTGCTACAAAACGTTTGAAGGTTCTGTGATCACGCCCCAATATCTTAGATATTTCAAGAGTGCTGCCTCCCTGTGAAAGACTTTTTACAATTTTTGACTTTGCAGAGTCAGTTAAATCTCTTTTTTTGGCCCATTGTTCCCGAGGAGAAGAATCTGCCTAATAATTATGCACACCTTGGTATAGGGTGTTGATCTCCTTAGGCCACACCCTCCTTTATTACACAAATACACTTCACCTGATATGAATTAAATCCAATAAGCATTCAAGTTTATACTACTTGGAGTTGATAAATTATGGATAAAATGATGATATGGTCAAAATAATCACTTGCCTAATAATTGTGCACACAGTGTACTAATTACCTGCTCTGATAAGATGTTGTTCTAGAAGCGAACGGTTTGGGTTGATCGAGTTGGAGCAGTTGCTCAGTTATGCCCTTTCTCTCTCCTTTCTCCCCACTGTCCCAGTCTTCTGGAGTGGCCTAAATAGCAAGCAGTGTTATTAGCATATAGAGTAGATACAGAGTCCTTCCAACTCAAAGCTTTGGTCTGGTAATTAACACACAGGCAAAAGGATCACTGTGATTTGAATAATTATTGATGAAACGCTCTGTGTCAAATCTCTGCAGCGCTTGGAGTGGAGCGGAGTCAGAGTTTGTGGACGAGTTTATTTGAAATGGTGCATGTGTGCATTTGAACAACAGCTGTAGATCCATGCCTTCTGTGACTACAGTGCATGTGAGACAGGTAGTGAAGTTAATCCAGTGGTAATGTTCATCTGTCTGTCTTTATGCTTGTCTGCATGAAGTGCACCCACATTCAAATGTTTCGCAGCCAAATATTTTAACCGCTCGCTGGTCTTTAGGTGGCATTGCTGTACACTGTGCAGCTGAGGTCTTAAAGTTGTTGGTACGAACACACACTGCTGGATTTCACAAAACGTGGTTTAATAATATGAAAGGCGGATAATAAAAACTCAAGTCAACTCAAAAACTTAATCAGAATTTATATAAAATCTGATGTTTAAAAAAGTGCCTCACAATATTTGCTCTTTAAAACCTAGTTTTGTTTTAAGCTGATAAACAAAAAGTCCAAATGGACCTTAATACAATAAAGTGTGGTTCTTAATCATTCAAATCTATGCCATAAAACTGCAGTATTCTTTATTTAAATCTTGGTAAATTCTTCTTTTAAAGCGCTCGCAAAGTGCTTGATCAACTTGTGGTTCAGTGTATTTCCCAAAGACACTTGGACATGGAATCAGGGGGAACCATGAAAAGACTTCCTGGCCAAACTTCCAAATCTGGAATGCTGCGTTTGTACAGTAGTATGTGCCTTAACCATTTGGCTCTCAGGGCGCTTGTGCACTACTCAGGAATCCAAGAAAAAATCTAATTATATAATATTGTCTTTCTCTGTAACGTAGAGTTGACCTTCCTTTCTCTTTTTCTTTCTGTTTCTTCAGTGCCCAGGGGTCTTTAACTCTCCATTCAGGACAGTCCCCCATGAGATGGAGCTAGTGCTGAGGCAGGTCAAGTACCAGGCCCCCACCAGACTGGCCCCCAGGGATTGGGCTTGTCCCTTGAGCATGCCTGTAACAACCGCCCCTAGTTCTCCTGGGAGTCTAGGATCTCCATGGATTAAACCCAGCACAACTTCCTGCTCCTCCAGACCCATACTACCCCCCATTGTCTCCAAGAAGCAGCAGGTGAGATGTTCAAAGCAAGGCCATGACATTCAAACTAGTAGGGGACAGGTGGCACTGACTGTAAGGCTGAAAAATAGACCTAATATTGTATTAATGTTGTTATTGATCAGCTGATGTTATATGCAAAGGGGGAAATGATGGAAGTTTCAGATATCTGGTCCGATACTGCCCGTGTGTACTCGTACTTGGAGAACTTTTCTGACGTGTAAACCGTACCGTGTTAATGTCCTCCTGGTTGAGCACGTAGGCAGCGGTTGAACGGTTTGTGGTTATAAGTTGTTTTAAGATAAACGACAATGACAAAATTAAAGCCAACTGCAAGCTCTGCTCACCTAAAAACTTAAACCTTGGTTAACATTCATTCTCATAAAGATTATTTTAAAAATGTTTAACATTTATGCCGGATATCGGTGTCAGCTGAGGGAGATATTCAGTAAACAGAGCTTTAGCTGAATTTCGCTTTGTTATTTTCAGCTCCTCATTCTTCTGAAGACTGTGTCATCTGTGGCAGATCATAGGAAATAGCAGAAACATAGAAAGCACAATAACCGAGCTATTCTCTCCAAACTTTTGACTGTGCAATTTGTTATAGTCCACCTGTGCGTCGATTGTTTGTCTATGTGATAGAGAAAATGCGTGTGTGTGTGTCTGTGTATGTTCACTTGATGAGAAACCAATTCACCATTTGTGTTCTTTACGCTCTGTAGCGCTTTATGGCAAAGTGCTCTTCCTATTATTAGTTTCTTGTAATGTGAAACATAAGTGAGCAGAAATGAGGCGTGGATTTGTCTCATTTTATTAGTTGTACTTGACACACACAGACAACTGGCTGTAGTTAGGTCGAGCTCATTAATGATGTCAGAAAAGTCCCTTAGTGCTGATGTGGAGATGAATTCATTATTTATCTATATTTATACAGCTGTCTTTCTATGTTTCTGCCTCCTTGTGTTTTGTGTGTGTGATTAGTGAAGAACCCCCCCCCCCCTTTTTTTTTGTACTCACCCTACACCTCACATCCCCTCCTTCCCTAGTGTGATAACTATCTAGTGGTGATGGATAAGGTTGAGGTGCTGGCTGTGGAAGTGGTCAGGCCAGGCCACTGATCCCGTGGCGATAGGAACAAGGACAGGGTCCCTGTCCCTCCCTCTATCTCTCACCCCCCTCATCCTCCCTCCTTTTTTGAACACCAAACAACAACTGAAGGTCACCTCAAACAAGGCAAAAACATTTAAGTTAATCTGTACTGAACAAAGTTTACACATCATTCCCAGAACAAAGTGCAAACACTTTTATGAATTATGAAGTGCTGCAGTTTTAGAGGCACTTTTTCTTCTAGCCTGGACACATACTGATTTCAGATTTCATTACGTGTTTGTAAGTGGAAAAATGTTTTGCATGCAGGATTGTAAACATTTTTGACCACTAGGGATGTAATGAGACCAAAAATGGCATTTACGTTTTTCATTGTTTAGCTGGTGCAAGCTTTTGGATATGGGGTTTAACGGGGGTGTTCTACTCTTTCCTGTCATTTGACGGGTCCTTCAGTATGGCCTTCTGCATTTCACTGATGGTGGCCCCATGAGCACGGTAACATGCTCTGACGATCACAATCTTTTCATTTTTCACCAGGTTTCTTAAAGTTTTATATTCAAAATTAGTTTGGATTTAAGATTTAAATTGTGCGCCAACAATTTTTGTGTGGGAATGAAATTAGTTGGGATTGAGGCCGAACTGGGAACAGCACAACCTCTTGCACTGCTGTTTGCTAAAAAAAACTAAGACAACTGTGTGGGAAATATATTTAACATGTGTCCATTTTCTTCAGTACAATAATGTGGCAAGAGAGATGGAGTCTTTGGGGAAGTAGGAGGGGAAATGAGGTTAAGCTGAAAACAAACTTTTTGTGTTGTTGTCAGTTTTTTGTTTTTTTTTGTCTTTTCAACTTTGATGTATAAGTCGACATCAGCAACCTATCACTCCAGGGAAGGACTCCCAATGACAGGAAGATGTACAAGGAACAAAATGACAGACAGCTGCTCAAAGTTTAACTGACTTGTTTTTATAATTTTTTTCCCCCAAATCGGCAGGATGAGTTGAGTTATAGAGGCAGTGTGAATCTGCACTTTAAGCACTCTAAGGACCAAAGATGACAGTGATGTTAATTTATTTTTTTCAATTAAACAAATGAATTTAACCAGTCTGAGTAGTTACAGCCTGGAATCACTATCATGTCTCGGATCTATAGAATGTAATTGTTGTAGAAATATTATCCTGTAGTGGGTTGCATATGACAACAGTAGGCCCTCTTATTTTATTATTTTTGAAACATTATTCTACTTTATTTAATGCTTGAAAAAATATTTTAATTTCATTTTATACTGGAATCACATGTTCCCTAATTACCTAACAGTTCCTGAATACTTTTTCTTGAACAGATGACAAAATCGGATGTCAGCAATATTGACATTTTATTTTAAATTGCCTTTAAGATTTCAGTGTTGTGATGGTGACAGGATTTATTTCACACGCATAGTTGAAAGCCTTAAACGAGGGAAGCGTTCAAATAAAGGATATTAACATTACCACTCTGGGGAAAATGTATTTTGAGGTCTATCAGATGAGATCATAGATGCACATTCAGTGTGCATTTTCAATGTCATATTGCTCATTCATTCCTTCTCTTTCCTTTCTGCATTTCTTACTTTTATTACAACATACTTGGCTTTAATCTCTCCTGATATAATTTTCTTTACTCTTCCTCTATCCCCTCCTTTTAGCATTTCTCTTGTTTTCTGTGTCACAGGAGGTGAGAAAAAAAAGAATTGGCCTCTGGTTTTAGCAGAAAGCCATCACTACCTGAGGGAGAGGAATCTGTAAAAGAAAGGCGGAGCCTGAAACGGAAAGATACAGTGATCATTATCTGATTCTTGTCCGTATGTGTGTGTCGGTTATTGTGGTTATTTCAGGGTCTGCTCAGAGAGCCAGGGGAACTGTGGGAGCAGCGAGTGCATTGTCCCGACCCGATGTTGCGACTGCAGGCCTCCTACACACAACTGGACGAGGCCCGGAGTCAGCTACGACAACACGAATCTGTAAGACCCTACAGTGGCACACTGTGGGAACAATACACCGATACACATAGGCCCATGCATACAGTGTGCACTCAGCACAGTGACAAGTAAAATCATGCAACAATCAGTGACGAATGGACACATTCTATACATAGAATTATGAGGTATATGTAAAGAAGAAGATTCCTTATTACCGGGAAACAGTGTGGCCCCATGAAGCACTGTCATCATCTTGGCTCATTAAGTAGCGGGCACACATTCATGCCAAGCACCTAGAAATTACCAAACGCAGTCGCAACAATAAAAGAAAAGCCAATTTTCTTGCAACATCACCCTTCTTCAGTGTTATTCCTGTACTGCAATCAAATGACTAAATAGATGACTTATTATAATTCATAAACGAGGTTATTATCCTTCACCCTGTCCTCATCTAGTCATCATTCTATGCAGAGATGCAAAGGTTATGTCTGCTTCCTTGGCCTCCACACACAGGATTCATTAAGGTTTATGCCCAACAGAGCTAAGATCGAGATGAATTTATAGTTTAAGGGGAGAAACCTGCAGCTAACATCTGGTATGGGTTTATATTAATCTTATGAAGATTTATAGTGGCCGCACAGTTATTATATAGACCCATTTTCACCTTTTCACATCAGAGTCAAAAATCAGACCTACATAAACCAAATTCTTAGGCTTGGTCATCGGCGCAGGTCAGCTCAGACAACACCTTTCGACTCGTGCAGATTGATGACAGTCACGGGTTTTTCCTGGGGTTACCTGGGCTTCTGACTGAAACGTGTAATTCTCCTCTAAAAGAAAAGAGGAAACACAGAGAAGCAGTGCAGCCTAAACCTTTCAACTTGAGTTGCACAAATTTGTCAAAAGTGACAGCAATTTAATAAATCACTGCCTTGCGCATATGCACACCCACCCACACGCGTACACACAATTCCCAGTTATGCCCTCCACTGCCCCCTCTCCATGTATACGTAAATGAGGTGTATGCTGTGTGTGTGCGTATGACTATGTTAGAGAGAATGTCTGTGTGTGGGCCCTGCGGTCTGGTCCAGGCATTAGGTAATTGACTGTGTCTTTGCTCAAGGCCTTTCATGGATCACCGTCCTTTATTAGCTCTCTTCCCAGCACGCACACACACGCACACACAGACACACACACGAAAAGTTCCCAGCAGCTCCACCCCAACCTCTTACCACCCCACCGCCAGCACCCATACCCAATTGCCCGGAAACGAGGAGTGAAACAAGAGAGAGAGAGACAGAGAGAGAGAGAGAGGAGCAAGGGAAGAAGGAAAGAGCAGCGACAGGGGAATGAACTAACACGGCCCCAGGAAGTGGAAATAAATAAGCATGGGGAGTGAGTGGGCGGGTGAATGGGGTCTCCTGCCGTTGACAGAAGGGGTTGGGGCAGTAGGATCAGTTTGCACTGTACTTTTGTAAAATGCGATATTATTAGAAACAATCCGAAGCCTTAGTGTTTGAGCACGTGTGGTAAATGAACGTAAAAACTAGTCAGCAGGTGCAATTTAGCACACAATTGTTGTTTCACTTTTTTAGCAGGCACTTCAGAGGCATAGATGCTGACTTACTAGGATCCCGTACTGCGTGCGTGTGCATTCTTGAAAATTGCGTGTTCCATTGGTTGGCATTTGGTGGGTGATCTACTAACAAGAATTGCGCGATAGACAACAGTCACAAACATGGTGGAGAGTTTGAAGAGTGACCAGCCTAAAAGACAGTGAAAACAGGATACAAAGGAATTCAAGATGTCAGTGGAAGAGGCTAGTAACTTTTTTTGATGTGCTACAGCAGCAAAATGCTGGTAATGCAAGAAGAAACTCTACATGGAAAGATCAGCAAAACGGTGTCATTGGGAAGACAAGGACGACAAAGAGAAGAAGGCAGGATTCTTTATAAGATGGAAAAAGGAAATGGTGGCTTTGAAAAAAACCTTCGCAAATGAAACCGGTGGTGCGGACAGTGTAAGAAAAGCCTCTAACCGATATTGGTAGTTTATTTTATCAAATAATGTCTTTTTGTTAAATATACTGTAGGCCTTCTCGCCTTTACAATTTGATAAGTAAAATGTAGTAATAATAATACATTAAAATAACTGTCCTTTTCCTTCCCGGAATCCTCCGAGGACTGGCCATTGCCACCACCATTATCCTCCCTAAACCTCCAAGTGAGTCTGTTGTGCCAAAACGACCAGTTTATTCGAACGTCGACATTGAGAGAATCACTGCACGAATAAAGAAATCCGTGTGCAGCCCTACGAGACGAATTGTCGTCCTTTGTGCAGGAGGTTGCGTATGAGGTATGGGTGTGGATGGGTACACTTTGAAAACTTAAAAAATCACACATGCTTCTGTCATGAATATTAGTAGTGATTTTCCAAATCTTGTAAATCACCTAAATTTAAGCTTTAAACCTTTTAAAGTTGCTTTCAGGCTTGATGAATCACATTGTTTGCATTGTCTCATCCCTCATCAAAAATGCCAAGCTTTACCCGTTTTTAGGCTCAAAATCCCCCACATGCACTTTTTTGCTAATTTTAGACGCAGTCCTTAGTAGGTCAGATTCCACCATTTTTGTGGCTGATATCGAGGTTTGCACACATTTTTGGACACGCAAACCTTTAATGAATACAGCATAACTCTTCAGAGTCCTCCCAAGTTTCTCCTTGATGGATGTTGCAAAATGACTTCCTACAGTAGCTGCCACGTGCCTAAACATGAGCACACATCAACATGTACACAATGATTTATACAATTCATACAATGACAACGCATCACAAACACGCACATACTGTAAATACACGCTGGCTAAACTTGACCTAACTTCCTGCATGTATTTAAATAAAAAACATAGTGAATATAGTGGCTGCTGCTCTCAGCCCGGTCATGTCATAGTGCTGTCACTCAGAGCTCATCAGTGCTCAGATCCCCCCCCCGTCCTCATGCTGCTCCCTCTACCTCTATTTACTCTCTCTCTTCTCTTTGGTAATTAGTGCATTAGTCCTATCGTTGGCATCACCTCCAGCTACAGCAGCAGCCAGCAGAGCTTCTTGTCACAGCTCAGAGGGCCAATGGAGTGGACAGCTCAACCATGGTACTCATCATCTTCATACCGTGCCCAGCCAGCCTCCCCCCCAGCCACATTATCTAGCTATGTTATCCAGCCACGCTCCTAATTATTTACAGATCCTAGCCACAGCCCTCTCACCCAGCCGCTGCCACATTACCTAGCTCCGCTTGTAATCATCACCCTAAGCCTTGCTTCAGCCCACTACACACCCTAAAGCTGCATCATTATCATATCCCATATTTTTCCCTAGTTGCAGACCACAGCTCTTCGGCTTGACCACTACAGCTTTTGGCAGAGTGTACACAGCCTCCCCGGTCCAAATCAAGCCTTAGAAATAGTCCATCAGTCCTGGACCTATATTTACCACAGCCATCTGTGTCACAGTAAGAAAGTCTATCAATGCAAATGTAGCCCAGCTTGTCAGAACACACACACATCCACACATTATTGATGCCAGCTCCTGCTTCATCATTAAGCCAATGGCCACTGGGGACTGTGTAAGCTCATATTTACAGAGAGATTTTTATTTTTTTTAACTTACCCCTGTGTCGTTTTAGAATTAGTGCCGATGTTTGATTTCCTATACTGGCGAGATAGTGACATTCAAACTAGCGTGTTCAGTTAAAGGAGCCTAGTGTATTTAAAAACCTTATGAGACTCCAACACGTGACACGGTGGTCTGTAGTGATCTCACACGGGATTTACCGTATCAGGAAAGTGATCCCAGTGATGGACAGAAGAAATGTGGTGACCACCTCACATTTGTGAGTATACTGTATGTGATTGGCCAGTGTAGTCCATTGCCAGATGATGTCACATCTTTTCTAACACTGTGATTATGAGAGTGTGCAGTGCCTGCAACGTTTAATACAACTAGCACTGTAATGCTTATTGTAAAGTAAAACACTCTATTGCATGGATTAATTTTATATGCAGATATGGGAAAGCCCTGTCCGTCCATGCTAATTTTGTGGTTGTGCTATCAACCATGTCACCAGCAGTACTGCCCGTAACCATAGAAGATGGCTAATTAGGAGGCTACGTGCTAATCAAGTACACTACAGTGAGTGGTCACGTCTGTGTCGGTCTTCCCTCCAAGCCGTTCCTTCCTTTCACATTAGACTGACACCCGTCATAACTTTAAAAAGCTAGCATCTAATCAGAACCAACACCCACTGATACACACCGGAACCCACGTTTGAGCCGACGCCCCTTCTGTCATAAACACATCCACGCAAAGGTGTGCAATCACACCGAAGCATGAGCATCCACTCATTATGTACAGTTTAGTTTTTAATGTCGCCACAGTATCTTTCTGAACATCCTCCTACCACAACACACGCCCCATTGTAGCCGCACAGAGACACACCACAGTCTCCTCCCAGCTCCTCTGGTGCGGCTTTAATTTTGCCATCACTGCATTGTGGGTAGGAAGCTTAAGGCAACGAACAGGAAAAGTGTGTCTACACACATACACACCCACACGGCTCACCGTTAATGGCCTAAGCTCTAATGTATGACCATGATGCACACAGCTGATGTATGAGCGATCTTTTTGGGTATGGTGTTCATTAGCAATTAATACTTAGCCTGAAATAGGCCACAAGTAGGGACAAAGGAATTAGGCGAGGCAGGGCAGCCAATGTGCGCACCCACACGTGTCCACCTTTTATGTCCATTTATGTATTTCCTATGTTATCATTTCCATCCATCTATTCAGCTGTGTTGCATTAGTGTCCAGGTTACTGCAGTGAGAAAGAAAGAATGCTAATTCTCCATAACCATTTTATGGCGTGTGTAAAACTCTGCAGCCCCTTCATTTGCACAGCCGTAAAACATTGCCCCTGCCACACTCCTTCCTACTCGGGACCTCAGATTTATCAATTAACCCAACACTTTGCTTCCATTACGGTGGCATTTTGTACTGCGCGGCCTGCATTGCAACGACGACGGCTGAGTGCACACAGCGTGATATTAAATGGACAGTCTCAATTAAATGATTAGCAATAATATTTCGGTGTGACTTAAGAGAATGAATGACATTAGAATTTATTATTTATTTTCAAAGCTACTGATCCCTGTTCGACCAAATTACCTCGAGTCACTTCAGGCCTCTTTTTTTTTTTGCTTAATTATATGAATTTGCATCAACCTTTTCTCTAAAACTAATAAATAAAGATGATCTTAGCAATTTATCATTAAAAATAGTTCTGCTTTGTATCATTCAGAAATAGTTTCATTTTAAATCTACGTTAAGCCTGAGTTGGGCCTTTTTAAACAACACAGAAATAATCTGGTGGGTTTTTTATGTGATTTGGTGTTGATACACTGACATGATAATAATGTGGTACTGCTACACATATAACCTTCTCAGTGTGAATGGATCTAGCTGCGAACACGGGTTCACCAACATTTCAAACACACATTCATTGTGTAATTACCCAATATGGTAAAAATAAAGAATTTGAAGAAAGATAACCTGTTATTCCAGATATATTTTAAGATAAAACATTCCTACTGCATAAAATGTTTTGTCAGCATAGTTATGCAGGATTGAGGCGTTTGGACAGTGTAGTTTCTCTTCGTGCATACTGTACATGGATAGACAAGCAGGATTAGGATGTCTGTGCTTTAATGGACTGCCTGTCCCTGCATGGATCTGCTCCACTGAACCATGCTGTATGGAGTGTGGTATAATCACTGCCTACCTCTGACTACCCATTTCCTGCCATCACTCTTTCTTTCCCTCGCTGTCTTGTTTGTTTGCACACTTGTTCTTCTTTTTCTCTTCTTTCTTTACCTACAGTACCTCGCTGCCACATTCTTCTACCTCCGACCACTTTTCTTGTGAACTCTGTGCGTGTGTGTGTGAGTGTACTTGAGGAACATGACAGCCCTCTCGTATAGCAGTGTGTTGGTGATAGAAGTCAACACTGGCAGTGAAATGCCAATGAATGGGATGAGTCTACTGTTTAACCAGATCCGTTGGATACGGCACGGAGGATCCATACACTGTATGCGTGTGTTTTCGCTTCCATAACAAAAAAAAATTACCAGCATATTTTTCAAATTGCAGTTAACTGTGTTTTCCAGTGTTTATTGTAATTGGTTATAATCAATTCAATTCAATTCTACTTTATTTATATAGCACCAGTTTACAACAAAGTCATCTGAAGGCACTTTACATAATAAAGTCAAGACATACAGACTATACAGACATTTGGAGGAAACCCAATAAACCCCCCTTGAGCAGCTATAGGCACCAGTGGAGAGGAAAAACCTCCAGCAGAACCAGCAAGCAACAACAATAACAAAAGCAGCAAAATTAAAAAAAAAATAAATTAAAAATCAGATGGATCTGTCAATTCCGTTGTCTGTCCACCTTTGTAGGCCTTATCCATATCACAGAGTGTGTGGCTGACTGACTGATTGGCTTCTAATGAGTCACGAGAGGCGTACAGGACTTTGAAGCCCAGTGTGTTTCGTAAGTGCAAGGTGTGTGTGCCACTGTATGTGGGAACCTGACCTGTTCACTTTGTGTATGTCTCGTACACTTTGTGAGTAGTGGGATGTTTCTAGGGAAGCCACGTCTTCACCTGTGCTGTTAGATGGTTCATATAAAGTACAGTAAGTCTGATTGTAGGCCCATATGCTCACCAGGCAGCGCAGGAACAGTGTGTGGGGGGTTGGGGCGGCACTGGAATCTGGAAAGAGAAGCAATCACAAACACTTAAACCTGCAAATGGCCTTGATGTCCTGTGCTAAGCAGCCTGTGTTGACTGATGAGCCTGTTAACCCTGGCTGAAATAACTTCAGCAGAGGGGATTAGACAGCGGTGCTGGTCCTGGCTGTTCCTGGCCCATTTTGCATGGGAATTGTGCATATTTAATCTAAAGTGTGCCGAGGTGCAAAGACAAGCCCCCCTCGTCCCCGTTTCTCATTATAGATGTGTAATAGCACCCCTAGGCTGGGGGCCTTAATTCACCAGCCCCAGACCCAATCTTAATCTTACCCTCAGTCTCAGCCCCCACCTTCCCGCAGTGCCTCCTATCACCCCAAATCAAAGCACTAGTCCCAGCCCTCATCCTAAGCTTCGTCTCTCCTGGTCCTTTCCTGCTGTTTGGTTAAAAGGTGGTAGTGTGCTTCAGCCAACGAGCTCGTTGGATGTTCACGCTGCATCCGTAATCCTCCGCTTCCGAGGGGACTGGGGGGCCGTGTCAGACAAATCAGTAAATTTCAGGAACTAATAATCAAAGTGCACAACTACTTTGACTACTTCACAAGCAAAGTGCTCCCCACCAATTGTGACTTTATCTGTATGGATTTGTGCATCATTGTGCCTCATTTGTGCATCACCAGCTTTTTGCTGCACATTTGAGTTTGGCCACTTGGAGCAGTGGGCTACCGGGGAGCAAGCGCCAAGCGTTTTGCTCGAGGCTACTCCTGGTGCGCTGGCTGAGATTTTATCCAAGGGATTTCTGCAGCCCAGAATTTTTGTATAAGAAAGTCACTATCATTGGGGGTTGGTAAGGTTTACAGTGATTGTTGAGTGACTGTTTTTGTCTTTGTCAGTGGTCGAACCAAAAACATATCACAATGGATGTCTGAGGCAGGTCGATTGGCTGGAGATGACGACCTAACTTTGTGTCACAGTAAGCAGACACTTGGCACCTGTAGTCGCTCGTTCTTTTTGTATTTGACTCTTGTGTCGAGTTGCTTGTGCCTGCTGTTTAAATGCTTTTTGTCTTTGTTTCCTTCTGTTGCATTAGTTGTGGATTCTGCATCCGTCCTTGATTAATGTGATTGAGTGTCAATGACAAGAGCTCTTTGAGGCATCTATCTAATTCCATCTATCGCTCCATCTCTTTCTTTCTCTCGTCTTGTCTAATTCATCCAACACTTTTTTCCCGTGTCTTCTCTCTTACTACTTCTCTCTCACTTTTTTGTCTTTTCTTTCTCCCTTTTTCTTCATACTCCTCTTCAGACAGTGTTGTTTTTTTATCCATCTCTCAGGGATCATATTACTACCTTATGAGAATAAAATATGTGAAGCGTGCGTGTGTGTGTGTGTAAGAGGGACCCCATGCTGTGTGTGTAATTTCTTGTTTGTACATGGCTCCAAACATCTTTGGCCACTGCAGAGCAGGGGACAGATGTGTAGAGAGACAGAGAGGTTGAACAAGACAAGAAAAGATTGAGAGAAAAGGCAAAAGAGAGGGGGTAGAGGGGAAAAACAGGATGATAACAAAAGCAGCTCGGATTTCACAGACGCATATTTCATCAATCATGTGAATAAGTCGTGGTGATTATGCATGGCGGTGGCAGGCCGAGGGGAGGCTGATTACCATACACCATAAAGGCTGCTGTCTTATCTCACACACACTGATTAGTTTCTGTCTGCAGATAGCCTCTCACACTTTGCTCTTTGTCTCTCTCACACACACACTTACGCACAAACTCTTTGGCATACAAATACATGCATGCAAATGCAAACATGAGCAAACAGAGGCACAAAATTCCAGGTAAATGGAGTTTACCTTGTGGTAGTAGGCCAACCCCACATATTAAAGGTAGGCAGGTAGGTAGGTAGGACTCAGGAGAAGGTCGTACAGGCAGCTTTGCAAATCAGCTTGTTGAGTTTGCTGGTTTACCTGTTACGCCGGTTCCCCGCAGGTAGCGGTGAAGATTTTTGCGTTTGTCACAGCAGCAGAGTGACCAATTTGTAAAACATAGACTCGCACACAGTAAAGCACTTTTGCTCTTCGGTGTAAGCACGGTTAAAGCACGGGAAGTGCGCGGAGAAGTTCTCCCAAAAGTGGTTTTGGATCGTGAATGGTGCAAATGACAAGCGTGTTTTGCGATGCCGCGTGATTAGCTGTTTCAGTGGGCAAAGAAGACGAAGCCACCATTTTACTCTTAGTGTGATTCCTTGGCGGTGATGTTTTGGCACTTTAGGTCGTTTTCCACGAATACCGGCCTTTACGTGAAGCCGAGCAAACGAGAGAAAGAAAGACAGGAGGAGCGTGGGGAGGTGAGGCTTGGACGAAATTAGCTACGTATGAAAAGACTCGCTTTGTGTCTCAGCCAGGGAATTAGAAATGACTCTCTTCTCTCGCCCCCCCTCTCTCGTGCCCTGATATATAATGTAAACTCATTTGGTAACCAGGCTGGAGCCGCGTTGTGCTGTCTGAGTGCTTGCATGTGAGAAGTGCGTGTGGGACACATTAGGGCCTCCTGACAAGGGCCTGGGTGAAATAAGTGAAATTAATGGAGCTCCTTTCATGTCGGACAAGGCCGCGGCACCCCTTTCACGCCACATACAGTCACCGAAAAGTCAATACTTTTTTATTACTCCTCGCTTGCCCTACATTCCCCGCTACAAGTGCTCTGCTCACTAATTGGTTTCAGTTTGCAGAGAAAGAGAGCCGGCGAATCGGGGGAGAACGACAGGGAGAGGACTCCATCCCAAAGAACTGAAGCAAATAAATCAATCTCATATTTTTCTCACTGCTGTCTTTTTTCATTCAGTTACATCACGGCAGAGAGAGGGAGGGATGAGAGAGAAATAGAGTGAGAGGGTAAATGGTTGGTTGGAGCACACCTGGTCCCCAGGGAGCATAATAATATTTGGGAGCCTGTTAATGGACACGAGTGGTTAAAGTGGTCTGGGGCCCTGGCCAGGTCACCCCTGGGGTTTTTTAACCGGCAACTTCTCCTCAGTTGGCCGCTTGTGCTCTGGGCCCAGAGGAACAATGGAGCAAACACTTTGATGGGTTTGCAGAAAATGTTTTTTTTACTTGATGAATGGAGACAGTGGAATAAGACGTGTAAAGGCGTCTTCAGTGACTGTTTGTTTCTTAATCCCTGCTGCAGGGCCACCTGACATGTAAAAGTCTTCTGTGTGTGTGTGGTAATATCCTGTGCTGTAGCCAGTGTTGGGCTTCTTACCCAAAAAAATGAATATATTTTTTCAACCTGTTAGTTCTTTGTTGCTTGATGTAGCTGTTGTTGTTCAGCCATTTAAAGGCTCTAGCCATCCTTTGTGAAGACGGAGGGTTTATTTTAACAAGCGTTGTTGTGCTGTCTTTACGAGAGCTTCGCGAGGTTTGAGGGTTTTTCTTACCACTACTGGCAAACAATGTTACAGACGTGTCCTTATCACATTTCATCGCAATAAAATCAAAGTCATAGGAATATTTCCGCCTTTCACACAAGCTGACGCTTAACAGCTTATGGTGCTGCTAATAGTGTCATGTGCAGGTGCATGGACTACAAATTTAATATGAGCTCAGTCGTGGTGACAACAAAGGTAACAGTAAGTGTTTTTACTCTGTTAACTAAAATTTTTAAAAATGTAAGATTTTATGCTGCAGTAATAAGGGATACAGCCCGACACTGATTGTAGCCCTTATAATTAACAGCCTTTACCGTTCCAGTGTTAGTTTTGTGTTGATGTTTGTTTGAAGGTGCTTTTATGAATAAAGTTGGATTGAACTGAACACGTGAAGTGTTTTGCAGTAGAAATTTAAAATTACTCATTCATAATGTGAAACGTCAGAACTGTGTGTTTGTGGTTACGTGGCGAGTATAGAGATGTTCAAATCTGTGTGTGTGTGTGTGTGTGTGTGTGTAGAGTATAGTTATGTGTTGTGTCTCCCAGTATGCCGTTCACTGTTGTGCTAAACTTAAGTGGCAGTGGGGTTAGCCTCTTTCAGAAACAGCACAGCCCAAAATTGATGTGACACTTTGAACCCCCTCCCTCCCTCCCTCCCTCCCTCCCTCCCACCCTCCCTCCCACCACCTTACACACACACACACACACACACACACACACACACACACACACACACACACACACACACACACTCGCACACATGCAGCAGTCAGCCTGCAGTTAAAGGGAGGTTCCACCAGCCTCATTTTCTTTCTGAATTCCAGCTTTCACAGCTCTGCAGTGTGCGCTAGGGTAGGTTTGGGGCGGCAGCAGCATGTGTGTGAGTGTTTGCGTATGTGTGTGAAGGAGCTGTCACACAGCGCTGGCATCACCATCCAGTTTGCCATCTCTTCCTCAGTTTGACAAGTCACTGCTCTCTACCCCGTGGCTAACACACACACACACACACACATACATCCACTATCTCTGTCTCTGTCTCTCTCACTCCTCTCTCACACACACAAAGAATATGTGACTGCACCGATCACAAACTCACATGTATTGTTTGAATGCATAAAATGAATACATTTGATCCTGACGCACAGACAATGACATGGCGCATGTTATGCAATAAGTGTGTTTGACAAAACGTGCAGCAGGCATGAGACACGATGACAGCGCCACATCACGTCACATCATTGTTACTGAGAAAGGCAGCTTTCGTTTTAAATTTAAACTGGTATTCGCTTCATTTTTTTTGTGCAAGACTTTCTATTTATGAGGCGTCACCATGTGATGGTAGTCGTGTGTGTGTGTGTGTGTGTGTGTGTGTGTGTGACATCTTCACGGCAGTCGTTGGCGTCAGATCGTGGAGGGGTTCTGTTTGTTACAAGGACAGGCTTGTCCCCGCCCCCAGGCATTGGCATTATGATGATTGTCATGGCGATGGAGTGTGAGTGACAGGCGGGATCACATGTGGTAGCCGGGGAGCAGGGACCTCGAAGCGCCCCAGTCCCTGACATTAGTTTGTCCTTCATCAAAACTTTACACTCGTTTAGAACTACTTACTCCCTCTGTTGCAAAATTTATCTCGTATATTTCCTTTTTTTTAACGATCTGCCTCTCATGTTCTGATCTCCCTTTAATTTCTATTTTCCTTGCTGTCTTTCATTTAGATTTCATTTAAAAGTCACATCTCTGTTCATCTTTTTCTCCTCATCTCACTCAGTCATTACCCCTCCGTCTTTCTTTTGCTCTTCTTCAGTGACAAGTTTTTTTGTGCTGGACCTCACACACACACACACACACACACACACACACACACACACACTTTGCATCTAACGTAAGTGATCGGTGAAAAGGGCGAATTAGAGAACAGCTTGTATCATTTCGCACACATAGAAACTCCGTGTTTTTCTTTGTGGGTGTGGGCACGGAAGCATTTTTATCGCTTTGTTTGCATTGGCCTTTTTTTTTTGCAAGATGTATGTGATGATGCAGCTTATGCGCATGGATGTGTGTGTTTCAGGGAGCTAGAGCTTTTTGTGCATCGCAGCAGAAAAGGAGGTCAGGGTTTGCGCTGAGGCTCGGGCATTCATCATTAGCCTGCTGCCGCTGCCGGTAATGTTGCCTATTACAGCCGTGATTAAGAGCCCCGCTTAGTTCCAGCAGCCGGTACAGACACACAAACACACGCGTGCACATGTGAGGTACCAACTTCTGCTCCGTTACTCTGTTTTACGCCATCGTCCCGATCAGCGTGCATTCCTGTGAGTGTGTGCAGTTTTTTGTTTAGAAGCTATGCAGCATGGTCACTAATTCCGAGGAGGCCTCAGGGCCTGATGAGAAACCTGTCACACTCACTTATGAAAAGAGCAATTCACCGCATCACACACACACACACAACAGGAAGTTACACACGGTCTCGGTGAGTGTATTTGTGAATCATAATGGATGGAAGTACATCCATTCACCCACATTTATGAAAGCCAAGAAACTGTCGTGGCGAGCTTGGAGTTCATCAGCCGCCTTCACGGGATAAATGTGATTTATTTGGAAAAGTATATAAAGTTCACTTGGAATCACTTCAGCCTTCCTGCCCCCAATTAAAGGGCATCATAACATGCCACACCACATCGGATCCTGGCCGCTGTAATGGAAATTGACCTGTTAGATTTATAGAATGATTCAGTGCATATCCAGACATCCAGAGTTTGGTTCACAGCCACAGAATAAATATGTTTGTGTAAATAAATAAAAAAGACATATTCTGCTTTCCTTACTGCAGAGGTAATTTTTACAAAATAAAGTCCTGGACATTTTAAGTGGGTAACAATTGTTTGCTTTTTTTAAGCCGATTAGTGAAGTTAGAAAACTTGTATTTCAAATAATCAATACAAAAAGATTTTGAATCGTCTTGTTTTTCCTTGTTCATCCCATTTTCTCCTGTTTTCTCCCGCCCCCTCCTTCGCCTCCTGTTCTGTTGCTTGCTTCTCCTGTCCTCCCCTCCAGCCGTTCAAGACAGTGTTCGCCACCTACAACCACTTTGATAAGTGTGAGCGTCTGAACTCCAAGACGGGCAGCACTGTGTGATATTCCCCCCAGTGGGCTGAGAAATGAATTGAGGTAGAAATAAAGTAAAATTGTTTGTTGTATTTAGTGTATTGAATTTATCACAGTGTCTTTTTGTTGGGTCTTTTTCTTCTTTTGAGTCCAGTGTTTCCAGCCCAGCTGGGTTTACTCTCATCTAGCTATACAGCTGCATTACAGTGACTGCGTTTACATGGATTTAAGTGACTAGGTTACAGTTGGCTTTCTCAGGAAAGCTGATTTCTTAATTGTCGTGTATACGGGAAACCTGCTTTTCCCAGGCAGATCTCTGTCAGTGAACGCCGATCACTATGACACGTATACTGGTAACCAGGTTTCTGAACAGCTTTTTGAAAAACAGGCTGCAGACAGTAAACCACGCAGCTGAGTGAAAGAATGAACAACCCCAGAGACGGTTAACGGGGCGAGGCCGCCTTATTTCAAAAACAAAGCCCGCCTAAGGTCTGACAGACATTTTAACTTACACAAAGTGTCTCGTAGAAGTCTAAATAAGTCACAGTCCCGTGGATTTTTAAAGCTCAAGCTTGGGATCAACTGCATGTGTCTTTCCTTTCTCTCCCCCTGCGTCACTGTGCTGCGACACGAACACACACAGACACGCAGAGAGAAAGAAAAGTCATAGAGCTGCGTCGAGTTAAAATCTGTGCGCCGGGCGTCTAAAATAAGTGTGACACTGGAGGAGAAACCTGGTTCCTCTTGTGCTTCATGCAGACACGGTTTTCCCGTAACCGGGTTCCTCTAGTGCGTGTGAACACCCTTCCCCGATTCCCTGAGAAAGCTGGTCCATTAAAACCCCCTCAGTGCCTGAGTGGGAATGTGCAACACGAGCGGGTCCAATCTGTCGACCAGTCTGAGAAATGGCGTGAGTGTGAACAATGGAAGAATTCTCCCATGCAATTCACAGACAGTGTTGAACAAACCCGTGTCACCACAGCTTGAAAGTAAAAACCGCCAACCGGCCAAATCAAACAGCTGATTGTATATTTCTCTGTATCATAAACTCAGGACGGTGGTTTAAGTGATCAGTTCCTCCCTTCTCGTTGTAATTGGATTGTACCTAAAGTATGTTTAAAGTATCTAAAAACTGTGGCTAGTGAAAATGTTAAGTAGGTGGCAGCTTTGGCTGTCAAGCAAAAACATCCCAGTGTTCAAATATATATAATTTTTGACAAATGTTTGTTTAGTCTTACTGTAGATCTGTTGTAATTATGATACAAATACAGAGAATCACACTTAACACAGGTATAATTTGTAACTGTGTCCTTTGCTGGAACATAAGAACAAAAACTTACATTAAAACAAAACATTATTGATCCTCAGAGGTTACATTTTCTGATTTCACGACCATTTATTGATTGTCAATAAAATAATTTATAAAGATGTATTACTACTGTGATGATTTGGCTTCCACCTCTTTGATTTGATACAGGATGCCAGAAACTTTGTGGTTTTAATGTCACATGGACTCAGTATGAAACAATAGCTGCTGACAGTATTTAATAATGTGAAGTCAGATTCTTGAGTAGGAGAAACAAGGTATGTGATACAGGTATCTGAGTATGGGTTATTAGTCTATGATTTAGAATCAGCCAAACACTGACTTGTTCTTTTGGTTTGTTCAGTAAATGAATTATTTGCATTTACACAGCTTGATTTTTACCATTTTGACCTGAACCGTATTGTGTTATCTTCATATACAAAGGCTGTGTGAACTGACCGTGTTGATGAACGCAGTGGAGCTTTTCTTAGCTGTGACGTCATACAGGAAAGAACCCAAATCGGAAATTCTTGAAACCAACCAAGTAAATAAATCCAACCACAGAAGACGACGAAATCCAGAAAAGCCAAAGCAGTGAAATTTTGCCCTTTTTTTTCAATTATTAATATCAAAATTGTTGCTGACCATTTTCAATCAGTCCAGTTGTTTCAGGTGTGAAATATTCCACTGATCAACATCATCTTTCCTTAGGCTGAAACCCATTTCAAAGGCGTGTGTAGCTTATTTAAAATTAGGGACTAAATTATTCAGACCTGCACTGAACTTTGGACGGGAAGTGGAGACTTCACACGACACCTCCTCATCTCTCAGGCCCTGGGGCTGAACCGTGGTTGATGGTGAAGTATAAAGTGAATTCAGAGTCTGTTCTTTCCTGTCTGGACAGACACGACACAAAAGTTTTATTAAAATTCTCTGCCTGCCTGCCTCTCATCCTTCCTCGCCACCTGTTTTCTCCTCTCGTCTCTCCCCTCCATGTTGCCGGCGTTCCCCCGGGCCTGTGCTATAAGGCGTGGAAGAGGAGCAGAGACAGAGCATTTAGTAATGGCTTCTTAATGGGCTTGTCGACAGCCACATTAGAACGCACAGGCAGCGGGCGAGGCCGGGCAACGATATGCCAAGCCAGATGCCGTGCCAGCTGTGGCACTGCGCTCTCTCACTCACGCTCTCATTTGTAATCACATTTCTCAGACGGATGGACGCCATGTGTGTAAAGGAGGGAAAGCAGACAGACAGACAGACATGTCCCCTCTCGGTTCCCGTCAGCATCTTTTTTTGTCTGCTCTTGTCTCTGTGTTCTCAGTTGCTGTTGTGCCTTGATCTTATGTCGCAACCGATCCTATTTTTATAGTTTTTCACAGAAATGTGGTGATATGAAAAGGCGCAGCCGCACAATGATCAGTAGAGAAAGTAATGACTCTGCTTAGGGAAATACATGTATGTGCATAGAATTAAACTACAATATCTCCCTGCATCTAGCTGAAAAACTCCTCCAGGTGACACCATCGTAAGTTTTTTAGCTTAGATGCCGTTTGGTTGCCGACACTGGGGCTGTTGTAGCCTCGGGATGCCTCCAGATGACATCATTTGAGCACAAATCTGAGATCGAGTCACTTAGTTGAAGCCAGTTGCCCTTTAAAGGAAAACTACCGCACTCACCCTTTAATTCCTGAGTTCAGAACAAACAGCTGCAGCCCCAAAAAGAAGAACAATATTCCAAAGCTGAAACGTTTTAATGAGACATAATTATTACCCAAACTGTCAGTTTATGAACGGACTGCCAGCCTTTGTTTTGACCTGCAGTGCTCTATCCCAGCTGATTTGTCTTTTTCAAGCAGATATTGTTTCACATTAAAGTTTGAGTAAAGAAACGTACAAGCAGAGAAGGAGGAAGGAGTGATTCAGTTATGGATTATTGAATGTTAATGTGCTGCAGTATTACCAAAGGATGTAATGTCATTGTCAAAGGCCTTGCAGGTCTCCAGTAGGGGGAGCCATGTGTCAGGGACTCCAGTCTTTATCAAAGACCTTCATCAGTGTGTGTGTGTGTGTATGTGTGTGTGTGTGTGTGTGTGTGTGTGTCTTCTGCCAGAAGAAGGTGGTTCTTTGTTTCCCCATTTGATCTGATCTCATTGTTACCAAACCAAATCTTCCTGTGTCAGCGATGATCAAGTGTGATGAGGATGCAAAGAGAATAAGGTGTGTGTTGTTGCTCTGTGCGTGTCCACGTGCTTGTGTGTGTTCACGTATCGGCAGGTGATTGTATTTTACCAGCTGAAGCCTATATACGGACTGTCGGCGCTCTACGCCGCATCGACAGCTGCCAATTGTCACTCCGATGACTGACAGTTGTGTATTGATGGACAGGACCCGCTGACGGAGAGTTGGAGGACGAAACACAAGGAAACTGTATCGTTGGTGCAGAGGGGCAGAGGAGACGGTGAAGGGAAGCGGAGGAAAGGCCCTTGGAGTATGCTGACTGGGATCTACAGCATAAAACTTTTTGAAGTTCGCAGTAAGGACAGAAGTGAAGAGGAGCGGGAAGGAAAACGTCTAACCTGACTCTGCTTGAACTTCTTTTTCGAGCGGTCTCAGGTTGGAGTTGTAGTCACAGGGGCATCATAATGCACGGACGCAGCCTTTAATTTCTAACACGATTGTTTAATTTGTTTGGTTTCTGTTGTTGTCTTCTGCTTCCTCATGTTTCATATTTATGTGTTTCTTATTGTGTGGACAGAGACTGGACCGAGTTGACGTCTTTGAGTCTTCTGATTGACCTTCACCGCCCATCAAACACACACACACCTCCATCACAGTAACATGCACATACTGTACACAAACTAGTCTCTGTAGGTGTGTGTCTGCGTGTGTTGACACACACCTCACCTCAGGAAACTTGTGGCTAATTCCATTAGTGGGAGGAGAGAGTATGTAAATGAGGGGAGACAGCTGGTGGTGAAGAGAGCTTGATGGAGTGAGCCTAGGGGGGCACGGGCACACGCCCCCACACAAATACACACAGAACTACAGTGTTCACACAGGCGCTGACGTTATGTTGTCGTTATAAGTTTTATTGAAAATGCACAAGGTTATTTTCATTTCGCATTGTTTATCTGAGAGTTTGTACTACAGAACAGGAAGTAAATGAGGGGATAAGAAGAGTTGGGCCACTGTCACATTCTTAACCTACTTCAGATCTCTGTGGCACAGTTTCAGGAGTTTTTGACGCCACACTACAAGCAGCAGAGGAGCAACTTCTCCAACACGTTTTTAGTACGAAAAAATGTTTTTGATGCAAAATAAAATCATTTGAATTTAGGCAAATTTGCCTCTAATTTGTGAAGACCTTTAGCGTTGTCAATATCTATTTTACCACAATTGGTAAAATAGAGGATGAAAATGTTTTATTTGAACCCTATTAAATCACAAATCTCTATGAACGTTGGAAATATTGTATTAACATATCTGCTCCCTATTTGTTTGGCAGATGCTTTTCTCCACATTGACTTACAAGTACAAACGCACAAGGAGTAGGGATGCGCCGAGTACAAGTACTTCCACGTGACTACTCGCGGATACAGAGTACTAATGCAAGTACTAAAGTGTTTTACTTCTAGAATGAGTTATTGGACAGTGAAATCCTCATCTATCCGTTGCAAAACAGAAATTTGCACACGTTATACTATCAAAACAAATATGGCAGCATCCAGTATTTTAATAAACACAACAACTATTGCTGGAAACAACAAAGAGGAAAGGAAAAAACTCAAACAGCCCCAGATATGGGATGGATGGACAAAATGTACAATACACTGTGGATTCTACACAGAAATATGAAGGTAAAAGAACTAAAACTAATCGTCCACCGACCTGCACGGGCTGAGGTGGACACAGGTACACAGAGGCAGGATCATCTGGACACCTCTACAGGAACAACCAGGGCTTCCCTGTTTGGCCTAAGAACACTTTGACACGTGCTCCCGAGGAACTGGACTAACCCGCGGACCCTACAGTTAGTGGATGACCCTCTTAACTTCCTCAGCGTTTGTGCAAATTACCTAAATGTTTAGGTACTCAGTATTAAACTAAAAGCAGGGTTTTTTTTCATAAATCCAAGCATTATCTGACGGGTGGGGGGCTTCTAACCACAAGGTGGTAGATGTAGCTGCAGTGATGGATAAAGAGGGTGAAAGACGGAACAAAGACAGATGTTGATCATTCAGGAACGTCTCCCAGTGGTCACTACTGTGCTCAGACACATTCGTCTTTTTATAGACAAATTGACTTTGATGCATTCCTACAGTAGCTCCTCACCCTAAGTTTATCCTCAAAACCATAAAACCAAGGCTGGAACCTAATCCCCCCCCCTTGAAACCACAAGACCCTAACCCCTGATTTTGCATGTGGGTGTAAATGGCCGCATGTATAGTGATTATACCCAAGCGCTTGTTACTCTAATGTTGCTTCTTTTTCACACACACCGATGATGGCGGCTGACATACAAATGCTCAGCTGACCCACCCGGAGCCACTTGCGGTTTAGTGTCTCGCCCGAGGACAATTCAACACATAGCCAGCAGGGACCGGGAATCGAACCACTGACACTGCGGTCGCTGCCTGACCAAATGAGCCACGACCACCGCTTACTCCTCATACTCTTAATAGTGGGTGTCCCAATGCACTATAGCAGAGAGCGGCATGACCCATCAAATGGAAGGTTTTCAGAACCGAAAATTTGCAATAAATGTCTGATTAAATACATTAACCACACAATGAGTTTAGTGGAAAGTTTTATATGTTAAATTTTCCTGAGCAGAAATAGAAAAACAAAATCACAAGTATCAGTAAGTAACATCTAACTTTAACCAAAGAAATGACTTTCAGCGCAAGACAGACCAGCACTATGAAACTCATACAGCATTTCCATTTTAGCAACCACTGCGCCTGATGACTCGAAATGAGGGAGCCATTCAAAATAAGGTGTAGGAGGATAAACTGTGAACAAGGCTCAAGATTTAATCTTCAAACTGGCTTTTGAAGATTCATGGACCAACCAAAATGTCCTCACAGCGATGATATCAAACTGAAAGTTGTCCACACAACCATAGGAAGGCATGTTCACTCACGGGTAGATGTTGGTCATAATCCTATTGTGTATCATCCGTGGCCACAGTGCAGGTCTCTCTCATCACTTGTCACTACACACACACACACACACACACACACACGCTCTTTAATCCTGTCAGTAACTGTGATGGAATTCAGAGGGGATTTAATTTTTTTTTTTAATAAATCTAGAATCACAGAAGATAAAAAGTCAGAACCCAGATGTGTGTATACAAACACACACACACACTTCCGCTTTCTATCTTTTCATTTTACAAAATACATTCACTTCATGTAATAGTTTCCACAAAAGTACTAACGATTCTTTTTCCCTCTGGCAGTTTTGCATAACAGTGAAACCAATCGGAAGTGAAAGCTTCCTGCGAGCAACTGGGAAATGGCTGTGGAGAAACGACTGCCCACGGAAGCTGTGAGGGTTAAAGGCGCCTATACGGCGCCGAGCGGTCACAGACAAACACGAAACTGTCCCGAAGCGCAGGAGTGGCGCGTTCGCGCAGTAATTGGGTGGTTCCGCTCCTGAAAGTGAGGTACAGTTAGCTGAATGTGATGTGCTGTGCTTGATTGACAGGTAATGAGAGAGGAGGCTGGGCAGTCTGTCATACTGTTAATGTGATAGGTAATGCCCCGAGGACACACACACACACACACACACGCACAACGGAGCGGCTCTTTCGCTGTATAGGCGGTACACAACTGCACATACCTCACTTCTCTCAATCTCCTCACCACCGACACTCGGACACTTTCTCAGCGTTTGGCTGCGCGGCGCTTTACTGCAGGTTAATAATGAGAGGAGAGGTGTGTGACCCTGTCAGAAGTCTGAGAAACTGACCCAAAGAGACCAGACAGAGGCCGAGACCCCCCCAACCCTGAGGGCTCGAAGGGTGCGTGTGTGTGGAAGACGTGTGTGTGTCTATAGCTCTCCTCTCATGGATGACATATGTGGGGTCATTTACATACTATTACCTTTTCTACTTGATATGAGGCCCCCCACCCCAACACACACACACAGATTGGTGGATTGGCTTGGTGTGATGCCCCTGTCAGATGTCAGGATGCAGATGGGATGGGATGGAGGGGGGTAGGTCACGTCTGTTTCCCTCCCTCCTGCACACACACATTCACACACACCTTTCTTTGACCCCCTAAGGTGCCCAGTTACTAAGAGAGTTGTCAGCACGTCTGTGTGAGGCTTCAACTGTTTGACATCTGCCAGCAACTCCCCAAAACACGCGCACACACACACACACACACACGTCCCCTAACACCTCATTTCAGAACAACAGAGCATCTCCCAGTGATCAACATTTAGACACAGTCATCACTTACTGGTCCCAGCTGCCATCACACACACACACACACACACACACTCATCAGGACAAACACTGTGAGAGTGAGACGATGGAAGAGGTTGAACCACAGGCTGGAGACAAATTAGAAAGGAACGAAAGGGAAAGGAAGTGTTTGTGTGTGTGTGTGTGTGTGTGTGTGTGTGTGTGTGTGTGTGTGTGTGTTGTTTTTTCAGCTCTCCATACTTTCACTCTGAGTGAGAGACAGACGAGCCTCCATTTGTCCCACATTTATACAAGATAATGAAGCTGTCATTCTCAGACAACTCCGCTGGATTGGTACAGGAGCACAGACGGCTGCTTAGGGACACACACACACACACACACACACACACACACACACACACACACACACAACAAAGCTGCGAGCGATACCCCCGGCCCCTGTTGAGCATATGTCAACTATACCCATGTATAGAAATTGAGATTGTGTAACATATGTACATCTGGCTGAATGGCAGCAACACAAAGCGCAAAGTGCAACACACACACACACACACACACACACGTGCGCACACAGCTCATATCTTTAACATGCAAGCAGACAGACAGCCCTGATAGTGAACACAATGACATCAACCTTGAATGGCAAGACCCTCTGTGAATACTTGTCTCCTCTTTACAAGTCAATTTCATATCTTGTAGCTCACGACAAACCTAAAGAGATTTGGGGGCGACGTGGAAACGGAAGCGAAGGCGTAAAAGAATGGAAACAGTCCGAGGAAGGAGAGAGGGGGAGGAAACTGTGATTTTTTAAAGAGGAACCGTGAGGTCTGCAGCACAGGAACAGACGGGACGTTTTTTCTGTCTCTGAGAGGTAAAACACGCGACGTGAGTTTGAAGTCCGGCTGTTAGTAGTTGGTCTGTGAACAGGGTGAGACGGCACCAGCTTCCTGTTTGAACACGTGTTTTAATGCAATGATGTGTTGATCAAATCTGTCACCATACTTTTAGTTGCAGTTTTTAGTTTTGCTGCTTAAATTTAATAGTATCTGCTGCATTTATCACTGCAGTGGACTAAATCAGCACGGGTGGTTTTATGGCGGCGACCAACGCTACCGGATATGAACAGTTTTGAAAAAATGGACACAAATTTGCTGTAACAACAAGGTGTAAAACAGAGGCTTTCAGTTTTGGTGCTAATTATTTCAACCCCCAAACGACCGGCCTCTGTCAGGCCACCCCATAAAATACCCCTGTAAAATGGTTTGATTTATTGTACAGTTTATTGTAAGCTGCTCAATGAGGAACGTTACTACCTTACAGAAGTTATTTCCTCGGAATTTAAAGGGTACTTTTTTGTCAAACCAAATCATTTATTTATATTGTTTAGGTGCATTTGATTCACTTCTGAATTTTTTTTTTTTTTTTGTGAATTGAATGAGGCTTAAAACCTGGAGCCACTTTCCACAGCAGGTGGAGAGATTTTAATATTTTCCTCTGAGATAAAATTAGTCAGACTTGCTTATTGTGAGCTTCTGTGTATCTTAAAACTGGCTAATGACGGACTAAATGAGACTGTGGGGATCGTCATCAGGTGGGACATGAAGGCTCGTCGGCTCACTAACTCACATTTACAGCTTCGCTTCGACTCGAAGGTCGAACGCTTCAAGAACAACTTTGGCAGAGGTGGTAAGTCGCTAAATCCAGAGACGGAGTGGATGTTTGGTGCTGACGCTTCCTGTGAATGTGCCGCCGTTTGTTTGTAGCCTCACAGCCGCTTTTTACTTCTGGCACTATGTCACGAACCTGAGGATCTTTACCGTGAGCGAAACCTGCAAGTGTCAGACACTTCGGTCCATTGCGGAGCCCAATTTTCCATAATAATCCAAAAACCTTTTCCAACGTGTGAAGGCCTTTTAAAATGATGTGCTCAGAAAGTTAGTGTTAGCAAATGAAACTAGACTCTGCCAGCTAATATACACAAATGATATTTAAGTCATAAAAGTTTATACAATACAAATAAGATAACATAAGACTTTATTAATCCCACAGTGGGGAAATTTGTGTGTTTTAGCAGCCATAGACAAAGAACACAGAATCTGCACAGAACAATGTGCATTTTTAGATTAACTAAAAAGGCATTTAAAAATTAAGGATAATCTGTATATATACGTATTAACATCGGAAGTATTGCACATCTGCTTTATTGCGCAACATGTCTGAACCAACACACTGCCCGTCTGTAAACATCATATCCAACCAAATCCTGACCATTTCCAGCTATTTCCGCCCTGTCATCGCGGTCAAATACTTAGCTTAGCTTAGCTTAGCTTAGCAGGACACTTTTACTTTGTGCCTCAATGACGGAGCTGTAGATAAACTCATAGGTGAATATTTTCATGGACGGAGCTGCTTTTTTCATTATTTCTGTTATTTGTGCTATGCTAAACTAGCCACCCGCTGCACATGCATGTATCTAAAGAACGGTTGGAATTGAAGCTGCTGAGGCGGACACATCCAGACACGGGGACACGGGGTTTGGTGACAAAGTCCATGTGAACATATTCCTGATGATTATGTTTTACTTCAACTACATCAAGACAAAATACAACAGATTTTACAGGCTAAATAACACTTTCATTGTGGCAAGTTATCGTTAGAGAAGCTGTTTCATCTGTTTAAAGAAACCAGGAAAGCCTTTGTGTCCTCCATCGTCTCACTTAAAGACAGAAACAGTGAACGGGCAGTGTGTGTGTGTGTGTGTGTGTGTGTGCGTGTGTGTGAGCAAATGAGCGAAGACGAGGGGAAAACTCGCGAAGGCAGTCGCCACTTTTTCATCCCGTCGTCGTCACACCCACTCATCTCTGTCTGCTCGAAGAAAGACATAATTACAGCTTTGAGTATTTAGCCCCATAATTTACTCGTTCTGTCACATTATTTACAAGTCTCCCTCTCTCCGTCTTCCTCCCTCTCTCTCGGCAGGGGTTCACCCCTATAATCTAGTCTGTTAGGTCCAATCCATATTTCAAGTTATTATGACTCTCATTTGCTTATTAAGTGCTCCCTTGTTTTCTTCAAATAAAGTTATAATTAGAGATTTAGTGTCGGCGGCTTGAAATACTATCTCCTCTTTATGGAATCTTGGGTGGGATGAGAGGGAATCGTGTTTTATCATACTCGAGGAGTTAATGAGGATGTGCGCAGCTTGATATTGTGTTTGCGTGTGTGAGGGTGTGTGCGCGCTTTCTAATTATGTTTCTGTGACAGCTTTCTGGCCTCCAAAACACCCGTATACTGTATATCCTCTGTTGTTTTGTCTTCCCGCCGATTTCCGTCACAAAAGGCTGAGCTTTGCTCGAGATTTCGAACCATCCAGCCTTATTGACTCTACGCCGCGGCTTGAATTGAATGGCTTTTATAAAAATACACTAAAACCGGATCATCCGCACCTCGTAATGAGCTCTTTTGTAGTTTGTTTAGCCTCAGCTAAAGTCGCGTAAAATGAGACGATTCACAGTGTTTGCAGCGTCAGATAGCGCTGATCCATTCTTACCTTGTCGTGACCCACCCTGTGGGCCCGGCCCGGCCCGGTCTCTGCGAAACAGCAGAGTGGAGTACATTAAGACACGCCCCAGCAACACACTGATTACATATGCCAGGTACGATAATGAGCTGAGCTGGACAGTGGAAGACTGCCGCTGTTTATGGCAACTCATTATCTGGCCCATTGACCAGAACTGTTCTACACATCATAGAGCCCCGTGTCCTCTACATCTACTCCACCATCACTCTCTCCGCTTGTCTAGATAAGTGAGGGGGGGGGGGGGTGTAATGTGTGCGAGCGCATGTCGGCCGCTGGTTGGTTCAGTGGACTAGTTGGTGTGTGTCCAGGAGGTAGGACTGCCGCTGTTGAACGGATGGATAAATGACAGGGTAAGTGGTTGGTTGGAAGTGGCGATCAGTGTGCGTCGGTGTGTGCGTGTGCGTGTGCGTGCGGACGTCAGCCTACGTGTGTGTTTACATAATGAAAAGTCAGATGATTCCTAAGTTAATGATCTCACAGCCGCCCGTGTGTGGCATTACACACTCATTTGAGTAATACACTGTGCCATTAGTTTCATTTAAGAGTGTGTTTGTGCATTTCTTTATTTGCCGAAGTGTCTCAGTCGAGTGTGCGCGCGCGCACGCGACTATGATCGCCTGCCAAAGTAAAGTGTTTGCAGCCGAGAGAGACAGGGGCGCTTAGCTCAAGGGCACATTTGTTTCAAGCTAATGATAGAATGTAAATGGATCAAATTTCCTCTGCAAGAACAGAGGCTCTCACGCTCAAACGTGCACACACACACTTTCATATTTTCACACACACACGCACGCACGCGCACATATAGAGGCATCGTGTTGATGGAGTGCAGAATCTCATTACACATCTAATAGAATAAGTGTAGTGTGCGTATGGGGAGAGGAGAGGAGCAGCCAACCTGATTAGCCTTATCACTTTATTATGCCGCTCTGCACGCAGCACACAGGACAATTGCATTAGAGAGGAGCAGATGAGCTGAAGGCAAGGAGAACTCGGCAAACACAGCCTTAATTGATTCCTCACCAAATTAGCAGGGACAGGTGGGGGCGCACGCTGGCTGGGTGGCTGCCTGACTGACTGGATGACTTGTTGACTCGTTGCGGAGCGACTGATTGGTTTAGTGGCCGGCCGGCCGCATTAGAGTCCGTCGAGTCGAGCTGAAGGTGAGAAGAACTCGGCGACCTCTCGACGCTTTAATTGATTCCTCATCGGATTAATGGGGGACAGGTGAGGCGGCAACCGGAGCGACCTGCTGACTGGCTGAGATTGACTGAGTCACGTGTTCCAGTGAATCGCGGCCTTTTAGTCGCCTTTAGTCATTGAAGTACAGTTTTAAAGTATTTCACATATTCACATCATCTATCTATTATCTGTTGACTTTGCCACCATATTTATTTGAGACGTAGTAAATATTTACTATACAAGGACTTTTTCGATCCCCATTATTAAACCAACAAACCACCAATCAGTTTATAGTATTTCAGTTCAAAACATGATCACTGAAACACTTTTTACTGATAATTAAACTTCATTAAACTAAACCTCATCGTCATCAGCTGCAACACTGAAGTAATAAGCATATTAAGGCATCCGTACTAATCCAAATCACTAATAATAATTTCATTGTTTGCTTATTTTTTAAACTAATAATTTTATATTTTCCTATTATGATCATTATAATCGTAAATGAAAACTTTGATTAAAAACAGCGGAATTTTTATATAGAAAAGCACCATTAAAAATGAATAATGACAACTATTAAAATGCCAACTCTGAATCTGTGTTCACCAACATACTGGATTAAAATAATGACTCTTCCATAAACGGTCGCCTCGGCTCTCTGATGCTTTTCTGTTAACACAGGAAGTTGTTTGTGTGTCTGGTAGTTATCGCTGTGTGGTGTGTTGTGGGACGAAGGAAACGGGGGGAAGCAAGAGATGCAGGACACAAGGGGGAGAGAGTTTGTCTTTGTCTCTGTACGTCCCCCCGGGGGGATTGTGGGATAGTGGAGGTTAATGAATCCGATTGGCTGGTGGGAGTTTTTCTGCTGGTTCTGCGGTTTACACACTCACAGGGCTTCAGTTTTTCCCTTGTTGTTTTGTATTTTACCAAGTTCGGCTTTGACGTGGTGCAACCTGAAGGACAAAAGGTGTGCGAAATGTCGTCAAAGCCGTGGAATACGTTGGAACTAATTCGGCAAAGGTGAATTAAAGGTGCTCACACGGTTTACACACATGTGGACGCAAATTAATATGAACTTACAGCGATTATACAAAACATGGGACAAACAAACTTTCTTACATAGTAACGCCACAATAGTTACAGTTGGAGATTCCTCCATCTTTTAGCTGTCTGGCTCAAACTCTCTGAACATTTTAACTAACGATTTTGGAAAAAGAATCATTTTTTGGTTTGACTATACTACTTTGTAATAAAACAATAATAACATAAAAGGTAAAAATGTATCTTTAAAATGCTTTAATCTAGCCTTTCTTTAATTTTGTGCCCTCTTTTAATAGTTTAAACATAGTCAAAACATGATCAGTCAACCTATTAGTCAGGTCTAAATTTTTTAAAAATGATACATGTTTTCAGTTTGCACAAAATAAGGTACACGTTATTATTTTGACACATCGTTCCCTAATAATTATGTGCAACAACAAAATCTGCCTCACCCCTTCATCTCTAATATCTGGCAGGGTAACACTTTAACTGAGCTGAAGACAGATTAAAGTTTGTGTCCCGGCCTCAGTGTGTGGAGCGATGTGTGTGTCGGCGCACACACAGGTTCATACATTCGCCCGGGCCTATATGCGTATGTGTGCGCCCCTCTATGTGTGTGTGTGTGCTAATGAGAATGAGGGGGAGTGGGCCGTCGCAGCAGTGCGTCCTCTGCTCTCCCGGCAGGTCACTAGCGACAGATGTTCCCAGCATATGTGGCGAATTAATTAGCTGCTAGTAAACAGAGGGGGCTGCCGCCATGAGCTGCCGGTGTGTGCCGCCGCAGAGCCGCAACTGGCCGCCTTTTGTCCAAATTCCTCGTTTCCCTCCTTTCTCCTCTGGTACATAGTTACGGGGAGCATCATTCTTTTTGATCAGCGGAGCCATAATGAGTTGGGGGCCACGCGTGTGTTTGAGTTGTGTGTGTGTGTGTGTGTGTGTTTCCAGGTGGGCGGCGTGTATGTAACAGTGTGTGTGCACGTGTCTCTTGAGTTTGGAGCCTGTCTGGGTGTGTGTGTGTGTGTGTGTGTGTGTCAGCACCCCATCATTTGGACATGGCAGAGAGCCTGTTTTTGTGATGAGAGATCCCCTTGATGACCTAATTGGTTGATTGAGGCACATCTCTGCGTGTGTGTGTGTTGTGCGTTAGGGCCTTGGCGTTCCCAGCACTGGGAGTGTTTTCACAGCCTCAGAAAACTTGGCAGATAGGGGAAACACTTGGAGAGCTGTCTGGATAAACACGCTCACACACACACACACACACACACAGCGACAAAGGGACAACATGCTGATCCATCTGAACTGTGTGTGTCTTTACTTATAGTAAAGGAATTTTCTAATCCCATAATTATTTGAACCCTCGACAGTCCCTGACAACATCAATGCCACGTGACTGTAAAGCAGCTCTCATCTGTTGGGGGGTGGGGGGGTCAAGCCAAATGTTAAAGTACAAAATATTTGTGAGGTGACTTCAAAATAAAATTTCACTACACCAAAAGTCGCATCAAGTTTTCCATTTGTCAAAAATCTATGATCCACCGTGTTGTGTAGCAATGATTGGCTGCGTGTGTGTGTGTGTGTGTGTGTGTGGCTGCAGTAATGAAGTTGTTAGTTAAAGTGGCCCCCACCCTTGGGACTGGCTTAAGCTGTGTGTGATTGCACAGACACGCACACACACACACACTCAGAGTCATTACTCCATTACGCACATGGACTATTGATTTCCTGCCATCTTTCCATCAGGTGAGAGCCTGCCAGGGAATATGGGAATGAACGGCTGGCTGGGAAAATCAAACTGTCACTCCTCCTTTCCTCTCTTCCTCTCTTCTCTCCATTACAGACAGATGACAGGTCAAAGCTGCCGCCGTTCGCGCCGTTGTTTTTCCTCCATCCGTCATCGCTCAATCACTTCTTCCTCTCTTGCGTCTTCATCCAGCACGTCTCTCGGCGTCTTTCTTCGTCTCTGTCTGTTTCGCCGTTCGCTCTCCAGCCCCAGCCCACTTTGCCCGCTCGTCTCTCCCTCCACGAGCTTCTCTTCCCTGTTTCTTTGCCTCCCTCGCTCGCAGGGCGGAATCCGCTCATCTGTTTTCTTTTCCCTTTCCCCCTCTCCTCATCGCTCCGTCCTCAAGTCTCCAACACTCGGTACAATCAATCAGCTCCCTCCCTCCGTCCCTAAACCCCTCGGTCCCCTCTGTAGTCCCTCTTCCCACCACTTTTCCCCCCTCTTCCCCTTCTTTCTCCCCTAATCTGGAGCTTCCTTCACTTCTTCTGCAGTGTTCAACTCTGCATTTTCCAGCCTGTCTCTTTTTTCCTCTTGATCTTTCCCACTCTCCTCTTTTTCTCTCTCTTTCCCCAGTTCACCTGCTGTCCTCCTCATCTCCCCCTCCCCACTTTACCTCCCCCCTTCCTTCACCTCGCGTGTCACCTCCCTCCTCACCTCTCCTCCCTGAGAGGAGGATACGGGATCAGAGGATGTAATTCACTGACAAGGGTATCTATATTTAATATTAATGGGCGCGTAGGACCCTTCACTCTCGCACTCGCGCACACACACACACGCTAGGTGCCAAATAAAGAGTGATCAGAGCCTGTGTAGGTTGCTGCGTGGTAGCCCCCAGGATAGACGCCTTGTGGACACACACACGCAACACACACACCTTCCCGCGTAGCACCCGACGCTCCAGGATGGATGTGGCATCATTAAGCAGAGGAGTGTGGCCGTTCTCAGCAGAAACGGCCGAGCCGGCGGTACACATCAATCTAGCACCGCACGCTCCCTCTGATACTGTCTCGTTCACACACACGCACACACACACACGAACAGTGAAAGTGTGCACAAGTACAAACAAATACACACACACACACCACAGGCCTTGTAATGTATCTGGCACTATCTTCCTTGCTCCGCTCTCTCCCTCACACACACACACACTTTGTCTAATTTATTTACTGCTGGAAAGTGCCACCAAGGAGAAAGGGACAGAGAAGGAGAAAAATAATGTTCATCCTCTTCATCTTCTCCCTTTTCTTCTGTTCCCTTTTGTCGTGATGCTACTGTACCAACCCTGCTAAAACTCCCGCGCGCCACAGTCCATGCGAGCTCCCATATCTGAAGTCATGCGGTAAATGTTCATGCACTGCACAGACAACAACCTTGGGAAGATTGATTCCAAACACTTACAGTGACCAGAATATTTTCACATATGTAAACCAGTTTGGCCTATGCGTTACGAGGCAAGTCTTTATTGTCTGTGAAGAGGAAGTTATTTTTGCGCAAAGGCAACTTCATAAAAATGAAACATACAAAATCATACAACAACAAAGAAGAAAACTGTAAGAATGTTTATCTTGGTGTAACCATAATGTCCATAATGTACAGCTGGACGTGCGGATCCCCTGACCGTCTGGATCCCAGTGCTTGTATGTGCACGGTAGGTCCATCCATGATTTTTATGCAATTTTGCGTTAAAAAACAGATGAAAAAATAGAAAATAGGTAGAATCTATGAAGCAAGAAAAAAGACATTACTATCAAATCTGCAAGAGAGAACCTGATGAAAAAGTTCAGGAAGTGAAGCCCGATAAACGCTGGCACCACATTCCGCAGTCAGGCGAGACCAAACTGAACTCGTCTGGATTAGACGAAGGTCCCTGTCCAGGAATTCCAGTTACTGCACGGTGGAGGTGGGAGTCCGGCGACGTGAAGGCGTGCCACATGTTTATCATTTGGTTTTTATGCACATTACGCCTCCGCTTTCTAATAAGGCTTGATGATTGTACTGGAACATCTGCCACACATGACAGAAATGTCACTAAAACATAATAAAGCAATATAATCTTCAAGTTTGTGGATGGAGCAGTATTTTTACTGCTGAACACCCGTGTTATACGTCTCACGGGGAACATTACAGGGGGCGTTCAATCTCAGCGATTTTCTCTTAATATTTATGGCAAATCTGTTGCTAGGTGCTGTGTAACTTGTCAGTTTCAAAGAATTCCTCACGGCCTTACCAGCTCCACATATGACGCTCGTCGCCATCGCATGCATTTGTAACAATTTAACAGCGATGTATTATGGATTCAAAATCCCACACGTGGCGCCTTTAATATGGTGATTTCGGAAGCAAAGTTCTTATTTTGTGTATTTGCTTCAGGTGCTTCGCTGCATTTTAGTGTTTTCCTTGTGCTAATGATCTACAGATCAGAGTTGTTGCGAATAACAAGCATCTACTGCAGATACCATCTGCCTGCAGGCTACACACAACCGGGCGTGTGTGTGTGTGTGTGTGTGTGTGTTTGGTGTCTCCTTGGCTTCCATTGATCTGCAGGTATCATGTATCAAGTGCGAGAATGCATTGGGACGGGAGCAATATTTAAATGAAAGGAGATGTGTGTGCACATGCATAAACACAGTCATCCACCTGTGTTTGTGTGTGTGCGCCTGCGTGTGTGTGTCTGTGTGTGTTGAAGTTTTTTAAAAAAAGAGAGAGAGAGAGTGGCCGTGGGACGAGTGCAGAGCAGAGTTTTTCTCCGCTCCTCCAGCCGACAGATGAATAGACGGCCATATTGGGAATCAATGGTAAAACTCGAGCCATTGAGCAACTGTCCGCCTTTTCAATTGTGTCCTGTTCGAGAAACAATTTGACAATAACGTCAGCTCGAGAAAAAGACACACGGTCAATACACTGGGAGAGCTGTGTGAAGGACAATTTAAAGAGCGCCGGCGTCCGTGGGTGTGAGTGGTGTGTGTGTGTGTGTGTGTGTGTGTTCTTTGTCCCCGTGGTTTTTGGACAGTCCTGACAACAGAGCTTTGTGTACCCTTCACTGATAAACAGCTCCCAGAGTAAAAACGAGCATGTATGTGCCTGCAGACACACACACACACACACACACACCGGTGCAGAAAGCTGAATCTATATGGCGACTAATTGATTAAATAACAAATTACATTTATTAGATTTGTTTTCATTTTAATTTGCAAATGGTTTCATTAATAAATGTGGTGTCCAAAAAAAATATTTTCAATTACAGTGCTGATGGCTGCTTTAAACAAGATCACAGTTTTTCATTTGTTGGAAATGTTACAGATTAATTTAAGGTTAAATTAGGGAGGAAATGTGTCCCTCAATCCGAATAACAATATTCAAAACAATCTCAAAATCCTTACTATGGTTGAATTTAGTTCTTAATTATGATTTACTAAAATCTAAATGAAGGTGCTCACCTGAGCCACCGGGACCAACTTGAGGTTCAGGGTCTTGCCCAAGGACACTTTGACATTCAGCCGCTGAGGACACTGGTCTGTGGACTGCGACAGTCAACATTAGCAGTGAAGGAAACTGGTTTCCAACATTATTACATTTTATCACAAATGTTGCACCGTTGCAGTTTTGTTTCATCAGTTCTTCTCATCCTACGTGAAATCCTTTTGTCCAACCAGAGTGGACACACACACACACCGAAGTTTGTTTCTGTGCAAAACAAAATGCAGGTTTTTATTCAATTTTTTTCTTTATTCTAAACACACTTCACAAATAAATTGCATGTTCAAAGTGTGTGTATGTGTGTGTGTGTGTGTGAGTGTGTGTGGTTGATTAAGGCAGAGGTCCCAAGGGCTGTGCCCCCCCCTCCCATCCATCAGTTTGATAAGTCCCTGAACAGGCAACATATTGCCTGGGACACAAAGACACAGCCAAGGATATCAATTTCCAACTATCTGTGAGTGTGTGTTGTAACACACAACTACATCCTGTCAGGTGCACACAGGCAGCGGCTTATGAGTGTAACACTTAGAAAAATTAATCAATGATAAAAAATTATCCCAAAACATCTGAGAGGAGCGAACAAATGTTTGTCTAAAGGTTTGTGCGTGTGTGTGTGTGTGTGTGTGCAAAGGGAGCTGTAGGGTGAGTCATGGAGTGTGTGTTTTTTCTTTTTCATTTACACATTGTAAACTGCTTTGATGGGTTTTTCATTTTTTCATCCATATTTTTTTTAACCATCTTCCTCAAGTTTGTTTCTTGCTCTTAACAAATACAATTTTGTGGCTCCCTTTCTTATTGTAAGTTTGTGTATGAGTCTCCACACTGCGACTCATCCACACCCAGACTGGGCCTGTCTCATTAGTGTGTGTGTGTGTGTGTGTGCGTGTGTGTGTGTGTGTGTGTGTGTGTGTGTGTGTGTGTGTGTGTGTGTGTGGATCAATAACTCTCCTAGAGGTGTGGACAGTGAGGGCCAAGGTGGGGGTCAGCGTGAGCTGCCCAGTCTTAGGGAAATAAGTGGATAAACAGAGTGTGAGAGAGACTGAAGTAACGGAATTGCTAGGGAGGAAAAATAAAACTATTGGCTGTGAGAATCACTGCAGATGCTGTTTCTTACTTTAATAAACTGTAGCTGTGTAACACTAATGTGTTTTTTCCCCTTTTGTTCTTCACACAAACCTGAATAAAACCTGCAAAGTTGCAAGACCGTCAATGAGCCCATCGGAGTGAGGGAGTAAAATACCTGCTCATGTAACTCATGGAAAAATAAAAATTATTTGTTTTTATTATTAATAACATCACCTTTGGAAAAAAAACGTTAAACAATTCAGCAAACATTTTTCTACTACCTACGCAAACATCTGGCCTTTTTTTGTCAAACTTTTTCCGGTAGTTTCACAGCTGACGAAACTTACCTTCAAACACACACATCCTAGCATGAATGACACTGGAGGTTTTACTTTCTACATAACGGAATCAAATCACCTTAAAAAAACAAAACAAAACAGGCGTCAGCATCTTCTGCTCCTTCTTGCCCGGCCACTGATTCTCCTTCCTCGTCTGAAAAGGTGCAAACCAGTCCACAGGCCAGAATGGATCCGTAATCACAGAAATAATGAAACACGTCCATTCTCTTTGCCCTTCGCCCCCTTTGATTATCTCTTTTTTGCATGTTGCCTTAGATTGTCATCATGGCACAACACATCAAACGTCCGCAGTCACGCCACAGCCACACACGCGTGCACTGTGTCCCATTGTCATGATAATGGATTCTGTGTTGTTGGCTTTAGGGTCATGAGGTCAACATAAGCTCCTTAATGGACTGTGAAATAACCCTAACTGCATTATCCTCTCAGATCTCACACACACACACACACATTCTCAGACATATAAGACACACACACGCTACAGGAGTTGCTCTCACACACACATAAACACGCGGAGGCTCTGATGCGATTGGATTGGTCTTTAATTGGCAGGGCGATCACACCTCGAGGATGAGAGAAGAACCTTCAATCGGATCAAGTGATGGAGCAAAGGATGAAGAAGCACAAATGGACGGATGGAAAACGAATGAGCACACACACACACACGTGGGCAGGCTTACATTAAGATAATGTGCTGTGCAAATACTGCTTTGCCTTTTAGAGTGTATTAGAAAGTGGATGATGTTCGAGTGCGCGCGCTCAGTCGGCGTACAGGGAGTCGACGAGCGGCTGCCGCTGGCTAAGTTTGACCTCAGCTCGCTGTCGTTCTCCATATGCTCTGTTCTAATACAATTATCCCACTGTGTCTCTGCAGATACGAAGCGGGAAACGCTCGTTCTATCTATACATCCATCCATCTCATTTCCGTTTCGTCTCAACTTTGAAGAAGGTTTTAGTTCTTAAGGTCAAGAGCATTTTACTCTTGCATTAAATAATAAAAGAATTTGATAATAATATTGACAAGTAGCTTTCAAGACTACATTAATTTTAAATTACTCCTCTCCTTCTTCCTCCTCTCTCCTCGTGCCAAATGGGCGTCTCCCCGAGTGGGGATCATAGAGGATTTTGGGGGGATTTAGCTCAGTGTCTTAAATCAGTCTTAATTTTTGCTCTCTGCCATTAAAGAGCCGCCATTAAGCTCTTCTCTCCTCGCCTCATTTCCTTCTTCCTCTTGTTTCACTTTTTCAATTTGTGTGAGAGGGGGAGTTCACTCCTCATAAAATTTCACTTTGGGCAGCCTATCATTTGCATCTGAGCCAATAAATAGCAATTAGCATTAACAATTAAACCAGCCAGTGGAACCGCGGGCAGCTCCCCGAGATGGCCTGATGGATGGGAAGGTGGGCAGGAAGGAAGCGAGCTTCAGTGTGTGTGTGTGTGTGTGTGTGTGTGTGTGTGTGTGTGTGTGTGTTTGTGGTGACTTACTACATGAACTCTCGCAGGGCGATCCAGTATATCTTGCACTTTCATTTTCTTCCCAAAGCTAATTTATCTACTGTCTCCGTGGCCTAATCACACACACACACACACACACATGCAGAATGGGCAGAAATGCCAAGCTGCCCAACCATTTGTCACTCACATATCGCACCGGTTTTACTTATTAATTACATTCATTAAATAACAACATGTTTTCAGCGCTCCATCCTGCTTTAAGGCCGCTTTTTCTGCAGCGCAGAGTTTTTCGCATTCATTCGTAAAGAGCTGATGTAATGAGGCCACCCCTGGCCTGATAATGTCTGCTAATGTACCCCGGTGTTAAATTGTGTTGCTGTTAGCACATCTTTAGTTGAGACTGGTATTATTTTTAACACAAGTGGCCTAAAAGGTGGGATTTTCTCCCCCCTCCCTCTGTGATTCCCAGTGGAAAGGTTTGCCATGGTGGAATGTGTTCGAAATCCACCTCTTCTCAGCTTTAAAAAGGAAAAACATGTACAAAGAGAAATATCAAACTAGACTCGCAAGGACGTCTAACAGGGCCAAAGCAGCCGCTGTAGGAGACTGTGACGTGTGTGAGAGACATACAAACATACAAGCTGGAGAAGCTGGACATCATTTTGGTGTCTGTATTTTGCCACAAATAAATTCAATTAAATTCTAATTTTCAATAAATGCTTTCGTTTCATCTATAAAAATCTTGTCCAAAACGCAGACAAAACTGTACAGTCAAATTTAGAGTCACATAAAACAGATAAATGCGTGTGAAGGAGCAAACTTTGACTATTGAATTCAATTGATTATTAACACGGTCTTGCTCCCCCAGCCTGCTCTGAGTTTGTGAAGAAGGTCACTAGAAGGAAAACCAGGGCTGCTGCTGGAACTGCAGAAGACACACAGCTGGAATTCACTTCAAACCGCATATGGTGTTTTTGGCAAAACTGAAAAATTAAAACATATAACTTTGTCCTAGTTATTATGTTCATTCAGTTCTTTTAATTTTTAGGTGTGACATTAGAAGATCCGTCCACCGACAGCGGATGAAAATTTGCCTTTGGGCACATTTACAGAGATGTTTATTAATGTGTGATGTGAAGTAACGTGAAGTAAAAGTTGCTAATTTTCTGCTTGTTGACAAATCATTTAATGAACTCAAACTGTCCTAATTACATAACGTTCACACATCTCGTCGACGTTTCCAATAATTACTTCTCCGTTTTCAAGTTGGTCCATTACGTGTCCAAACGCAACAAGCATCACGCGCAGGCCTCCTGCGTGTCCCCTCCCCCTTTGTGTGCCGGCGGTGTGAATATTGTTGGTGGCTGGTGACGATCAGCCCATCTCCATACATTAATCACCACCAATAGAAAGCCCTGACACAGCAACTACAGCGGTGCCACTGCCCTGCCTAACAAAGCATAGAGCAAGGACACACAGCGCCAACAGCGGGACGACAGCAAAGAAGAAGAAGAAGAGAGGGAAAGTGTGTGTGTGTGTGTGTGTGTGGAGACGGAAAGTGAGAGGCTGAGCTAGATGGGGAAATATGTAAATGTAGAAAGAAAACAATCATGCTTTATGTTTCCCTCTCTGTCCTAACCTCTTTCCTTTTTCTCTTCTTCTCTTGTTCTCTGGGTTTTTATTGTTATTACCGCGGCAGCACCATTAGAGAGCTCTGCGTTCTTCTCCACTGGAGCAATAAATGAAGAGGGCCTCACTCCTTTTTCCTCCTCCTCTCCTTTCTCATCCTTTCTTCAGGTCCCCAATCTTCTCCTGTCTCACCTCCCATGGCCCGTCGTCTTCTCCGCTCTGTCTCGGGCTCCCGTCCTCTGTTCTCGTCTATTATAAGCTTCAGTTTTTGGCTTTTCGCTGCACTTCTTTTTTGTATGTTTCCTATTTCGCACGTTTTCTCGTCACTTTTTCTTTCTCAGGTCTTTTCTTTGATGCACAGTGTCACCTTTGCTGGTTTCATGTCAGGCCACCTCAATGCAGATGATGATTTTTTTCCATAACAAAACCCGTCTGACCTTATCCCACTTTGTAAATCACACACACACAAGATGCAGCATGTATTAATACATGTGAGGGACAGATGTTGCAGCCATGACAAATCATCCTCTGTGATTAAATGCTGGTTTTTAAGAACAACGGCTCGACTTTGGGCCATTAATTAGTTGTACAAAACGCACAAATGCAGCAGTGAAACACAAACAGAAGGTTCATGACATTACTCCTCCTGATGTAATCACGGTCATCACTGAATCCAACCAACCTCTGACAGGCTGAGAGAAAAATCAGCCTTTACCTTCAGTCATTTGCAGGTGCTTTTATTCAAAGTGACACACTGTACGGGGGGTAACGTGAGCCAGTTTCAAACACGAAATCCACACAATGTGGGGGAGGGAGGTACTGGCATTGACAGGAGTTTCCCTTTCAGAAACGTAGCAAAGAAATACACCTTCGACCAGGGGGGTGGAACATGACGCAAAAAAAAAAGCTGCGGAAGTGACAGTGTTTTCCTCGATAGGCACTTTACATAATATAGTCAAGACTACATAGATATGTAGAGAGAAAACCCAACAAATCCCCCTTGATCGAGCTTTAGGCAACAGTGGAGAGGAAAAACTCCCTTTAACAGAAGCTGGGGACACCTGCCGAAAGTACAGGAGAAAGGAGACACGAGACTTTATCCCACAGGAAGGTTTTAAGCCTTGTATTAAAGCAAAGAGGGTGTCTGCTTCCCGAATCTGGACTTGGAGCTGGTTCCACAGGAGAGGAGCTTGATAGCTAAAGGCTCTGCCTCCCATTCTGGGAACCACAAGTAGGCCTGCATTCTGAGACCAAAGTGGTCTGTTATGATGTGGTCCTATGAGGTCTTGATGGAGCTTTACCATCAAGGGTCATGTTTTTATCAAACATGTTCTTTAAGCAAGTTTGTTTCGCTGAAACCATAGATTAATGTTAAAACATCTTTTAAGTGAAACCTAAAAGCCTGTTTCAAGGCACACTCAGTCTGACCCCTGTTTGCAAGTTGTGGCATGTTTGCAACATTACTGATTTCCTACAACAACTGGAACCACTTTAGAGTATAGGTTCCGCATCCTCCCCAGTTTCTCCTTTGGTCTCTGGTACTTCTTATGTCCATCACAACTGACACCTTCTGTCACGTATCTAATTCCACAATGTCCTGTTGGCTGTGCAGTACCGTCTGGACCTGGAAGTCCCATAGGATCTATGCACTGTTGCTCTGTGATGTGTGCACCTTGTGTCGGACTGGCCTGAAGGCCTCTTTGGACCGTCTGGACCATTGGTTCTGTCTGGTGTTGTAGACTCTTGCTTCTGTTGATCTGGTACTTTGTGCTGCTATGATCAGCGCCTCAGTGCTGTCTTTGACTTCAGCCTTTTCCAGCCTCTGACAGAGATTTCCAGAGTTAAACACTATCAGTTGATGGGACATCTGGTGCAGGGTTTTTCCATAAGGTTTTTTTTGTCATTTTTATGTTTTTCTTGTCATTTTTTTCCTTTTTACTTTATTAACCTTTGATCAGAGTGAAAATGCTGAGAGCCTTTACAGACAGAGGCAACAACAAAAACAAAAAAGTATCTTCTTCAGAATAAAATGTATATTGTATTTATATTTCTAAGTTGTATTTATATTTCTAATTGTATTTTTTGCTTTGATCTGTTGAAGTTTATAAAGGCAAATACTTGGGAAGCTGCTGAAATGAAAATAGACATGGATGCAGACTCGGGCAGGACTCAACAAAGTCACCAGAGTTGGAGACAGAGAAGGATCCCACGCTGAGAAGAGAAAGGGCCATCAGACACGAGGGGTCCAAACCCAAAAGTAACACACAGAGACAATCACATGAGGACTTTTGAGCGAGCTGCCCTTTCAAATACACCACATGGTATGAGACGAGACACAGACACAGCATGCAAACAGAGATTCACAAAAGGAAAAGGACGGAGACGTAAAGAGAGTAAAAGAATATATGGAGTTGTTATTGATGAGACGAGGTAGGGAGACAGTGGGAGGTGGTTCGGGGGAATAGATGCCAAGACGGCGATTGTCATACAAGGAGAGAGTGAGGGTGGAGGCAGCAGTGGGTGACTGTCAGGAGAGGTGAGAGAGACGAGACTGTGGGAAATGTGTGTTCAAATACGAAAGGACACGTTTCCTGAGCTGAGAGACGCCTGAAACGAGACAAAAACCCAGAGAGTGAACGCTGCTTTGCTTCGAGTATGTCTCTCTCAAGTCTCGTTGAATGGTGGGAGGTGGAAGGAAGTAAGAAAGCAAAAGTTTGTAAAGTCCCTCAAGTAAAAGTAACTGTGGAAAAATCGCCTGCATGTGTTGGCAACTGCCTTATGAAAACACATTCGCCTCCTGGACACAATCTAAATAGCAGGATTAACAAGTCTGTACCTGCTCCTGAAGTCGACGACGGCGACAACGTGCTAACGTTTTACTGACACATCGGGCAGACAGACAAATGAGGAAGGAGGGAGGGAAAGAGCGAGGACGCCAGGGTCAAGGTCAGCGAGCCAAAGAGAAGAGTCGGGAGGATTTGAAAAAACTGGACCGACAAACATCTAACAAGCCTCTTTACCAACGTAGATGAACAAATGCGCTCAATTAATCATCACTCTACAGGTGCACGGTATCTCCGCCCGCCCGTCCGTCCATCCGTCCGTCTGCTCTGTCGTCCAAACGCTCTGCCACTTGGTTATTTTGGGTTCTCCATAGGAAGTCCTGCTTCTCACCTGACGTCCCCGAGACATGGATTCATTACTGAGCCCGACGCCACCAGGATGCGGTGTGTGTGTGTGTCATGTAACTCATCTCGGGGTAATCAGTTGTTTGGGAAATTGCTGACAGGGCTGTAATATACGCCCTTTGCTCGCTGTGCGGTAATTTTCAGCCTTTCCCACTTTCATCTTCTCTCTCTCTCTTTGTCTTGTGGCGTATTTGGTTTCATTCTTTTAGGTCTTTCTGTCATTGAAAACATAAAAACCATGAATGATTATTATCACCTCAAATTATTCTGACTTGAGAGATCTGGAGGGTTTTTGCTGTGAAGCTGCTCCGGGGAAATACGGTGGATGTTCAGTAAATGTGAAAATGAGTTAAGTTGGAAACGTCACAAATTTCTAAGACGTGAAATGAATTGATACACGTTGGAACAAACACTTGTTGTGCTGCTCCCACTGAAACGCATACATCTTGTTGATGCAATGGATTTTCTTTTGCAGGATTTTTTGCTTTTTCTCTTAAACATACATACCCCCGCCCACCCTCCTAATCCCTTCTATCTAATCTTTGCATCTTTGTAATAGCCCTCTCCGTCTCCATTTCCTCTGCCTCCCTCCCTCCCCGCTCAGTCTCCAGCGTCTCCCTCGTTCCCCCCAGTGAGAGCAGCTAAAATTAAGTGGTGCCACTTCTCAATGACACTTTAATGACAGCACCGCTGCTCCACACAGAGAGACGGGAGAGGTATGAGCATCTGCTAAAGATAGGCCCCTCAGACACAAACGCACACAGACACACACTCACACGTCCAAACGAGTGAGCCTTCCTTTGTCTCGCCTGCCACAGGGACCGTGGGGGACGGGTGGAGTCTAATTAAGACCATCCGTGGGGAGACGTTTGCGTATACTTGTGTTTGTGTGTGTGTGTGTGTGTGTCATTCCAGCTTGGCATCACCATCACCTGCCTGGCACTGCCATTATGGTTGGCATCTGAGAAAGAGGCAGAGGGGGTGGGGTGGGGGTCGGAGGGGCTGCTTTTAGTTGCATTAACATCTCGGAGACGTGCAAAGGTAAAGTTTGCTTCTCGTTTCATCAGCGGTGTGTCAGTGTCTTTTAATGAAGTGAGCAAACACGCACTGAGGTTCTGTGATAAAATGCTTCCTGATTTAAATCTTCAAATACATTTTATTTGAACAATGTTCTTGATTAAACATGGATGAATTGAGAAGTTTTCCATATTGTGTGTGTGTGTTTGCTGTGAGACCATTCAAAGCTCCTTGTAATGGAGTTCAGACATGTTCTTAACGTTGTCAGCAGTAAGCAAGTGGTTGATCAATTAGCCCACTACTACCCTCACAGCATCGATAGTCTGACACTGCTAATCACACGACGCCAACTGTAAACGCAGCACCACAAGTTATTTACCATCTGTCTGTTTGATGGCATCTGTTTCTGAAAAAGCACAAAAAACTGCAGTGTGTGTGTGTGTGTGTGTGTGTGTGTGTGCTGACGTTTTCATCAGGTCAAAGATGGAGCTGTGGGGCATAATACCAGGCCAATTGACATTTTAAGACTCACTGCCCACACACACACAGGCTGGGATCTGACGGGACTGGACAGGTCGTCAGCGGTATGATGTAGGCGCTCTCCCCGGCCGGCACTGCACACACACACACACACACACACACACACACACACACACACACACACACACACACACACACAGACAATTTCATGTCACTGTTTTGGCAGATGAGATCAGAGATGTTGCATTTTCATGGACTAAGCTGTCTGCACACGCACACACACACACGTGCACCTGTCAGACTGTTGTCATGGCTTTTGTTGCATCTATAATCAATAACTGAATGTTTGCAACACAAGTTTTCTCAGTTTAACTGCTTACAATGAAACATCAAGGCAAGAAAACAAATGGTGGTGTGTGTGTGTGGTGGATTATTCAACCACATTTTAAAAACGCATATAAAGACAGAAGAAATTGGTGGCTGGGTGGGCCGACACCTGCTGGGGTGGGATTCAAACCTGCACATATAAAAATATTAAATCTTTGATGGCTGTGTTGCAAACTGTTGAGAAAGAACCTGCGTATCCTTCAGTATGCAGCTTCACTTATTCAGAGTAATTACACTTCAGGACCAGGCCTGAAGTCAGGTGATCAACACTCTGAGCTTTCAGTGTGCGACAATGGAAACCCAGACGCACCTGATACTGTGACGTTATATCCTGAGATCTTTGTACACAAAAAGGCCTTGCGTGATACTTCACCAGACAAGAAAGATTCCAGACACCTGTGAGAGTTGTTTTCACGTTACCCGAAACCCTCCTCACTTCAGAAGAACTGGCCGCATAGTTCTCAAAAGTGTGTTTTTTTATTATTTATCTCCTACTGCCGAGTCAACATTTGTGAAAACACACTCGTATATTCTAGTCATTACTGCAGAGAGCCAGTAAAAATAAAAGGAGTAAGACTGTAATGATTTGCCACAGTAAATAGTGTGAAGGTTGACAACAGGTGGCACCACTGCAAATTGAGGACTCAGCCCAGCAGTGTTAGTGTCATGTCGTTCTTATTGTGCCGCACACCGCCAAAGGAAAAAGCATCTGCTGTCATGATTCACTATGAAGGTAGACGTGATGCAAGCCAGCAGCCACCTGCAGCCAGGTGTGTGTGTGTGTGTGTGTGTGTGTGTGTGTGTGTGTGTGTGCGACTGTGGTGACCTTGGGACAAGTAGTGAGTGATCTATTCTCAGCTTTGCTCCAGTCAGGTACTGTAGGCACGTCTGTGTGTGTAGTGTGAGAAGGGAAGGCTTCAAGGTTGGAGCCCATCAATACCTAAATGAGATGAGAACTTCCTCACACACACACTCACACACACAAACACACACAGACACATACACTCAGTATATTAAATAAATAATTAATTACACAGCACACTGGAATAGTGTATTGGCAGCCTGCTGCTGATAGTTGATTTTCGAAAGGAAAAATGTCCCTAAGGGATGCACAGACACACACACACACACACACACACACAATCACTTACCACACATGCTAGCAACTGGCTCATGGGGGGTTCATACACACTCGTACAAACAGTAATTACCCCCAACAGCTTAAAAAGACATTTGCGGAGCATTTATAATTACTGAGAAAATCCATTTACACTTACACACAAATACAAGTGTGTGTTTCTGTGTGTGTGTTTCTCGGCGCTGAAAGATGACAACCTGCAGCAGAAGCCAGCGGACGGCGTCTTAGTGAGGTGTCGGACCATCGGGCATCACCAAAACAGCTTCAGGAAGCACCGTGGCTGTTTGTCTTAAACAGTCCAGATCAGTTTAATCTCATTTGTTTTTTGTCCAGGAGGCCATGTTGTCTTCTCATACGGGAACCTTCCGTGCTGCCCTCTTGACTTCCATCACTTCTGTTTTTCTTCTCTGGCGCCAATTTGTGAAGCTGCTCGGCCAATCGGCCTTTCACAACATGCTGAATTGGCTGAAAAGCTGCAGTGCCGTGGTGCGGGACACCACAAATAACTACGGTGACACGCGCTCACCTGCAGCTGGCCGACGGCCCACAGTCAAGGCCCGAACGTGCCGGTTTAAAGTCTCCCGTAAGAGTTCAGTCGTGTTACGATCTGGTAATTGCAGAGGCCAGAATGATTTTAAATTCAGAAAACCATTCAGTGAGGACTGTTTCCTGTATGAATGCAGAAGTTATGCAGTAGTCTGAGGTGAGACGTCAGTTATGTGTCGTATCCTCTCAGGCTTGTAAAGACAATCAGATCACATTTGTCTGTCCGTTCATAATCTCTGTGTGTTGGTTTGTGTTCAGAGATTTACATCATGTGTCGTTTCCACGCACGTGGAGACACAGACATATTGTCCTGCAGGCTCTTATTAATTTCACCCCTGATGGTTTGAGTGATCAGTGGTAGCATTGCGTGTTCTGCGGCGATCACGTGATCATCGCCGCTCCAAACCGCTTTCACGCATGGAGCACGTGATTTCAGTGCGTGATTTCAGTGCGTGCAGGAGGCGCAACATGATCGAAAACTTGTACTGCACCGTGGGAAGCAGAGTTCTGTTCGAGAAGGTGAAGGCTGACACTTGTAGTGATGTAAAAATATATATATTTTAACAGGTGATTTATATAAAGACGTTGTGGTAGATAAATAAATACATATTGTAGCGGCCGGCCGGTGGATCAGAGGCTGGGCCGCTAAGGACTATGGGGAAATGTAAATAGTTGCTGTGTTTAGTGTGTTTAGTGTATTTGTGTTGGTGATGGTGGCTGTGGGGAATGTGTTAATTGTACGGGGACTGTTGCATGTCTTTGTGGGGTGTTTATGGGACTAGTGTTGGCCGGCACCGTGAGGGAGGGTGTTATGGGTGAGAGTGGCCTCTCGGTGACCGGCTCATGTTGTTGTTGGTTCCTGTTCGTGTGAAATAAAGCTGGCTGTCCCTGGACAGCCAATAAAAGACAGAACTGCTCTCCTTGCTTCCTTGCAAGATCACGTGGAGTCGTGCGGTGTACGGGACACAAGTGGTCTCCCAGCTGATCGTCCAGTACCGGTCCGGTTAAGTCGCCATCGCCCTGCATGGCCGTAGTTTAGCTGCACCAGTTAGTCAGGTTATAAACTTTAGCTCCCTCTAAAAACCCATCGTAGCTGCCACACCACCATCAGGCGCTACAATATTTACAAATGGATAAAAATACTATTTTTTATCGTAAAACGTCTGTGAAAACGATTGAAGTAGTTAATTAATGGGTTAAAATGTTAAATATGTGTTTGTTTTTAAAATTCCATCGGCGTTTGGTTTTTTTTAAGGCGATCACGTGGGCTTTTATTTTGTTAGCGGAAGAATACACTGCGCGTGACCCGGGGGCGTGATGCTAACGAGCTAATGAGATAATTATGACGAGAAAAAGTTGTGTCAGAGTAACCTGTAGATAATCAGCAAGTGAACAGATGTTTCTGCTGGAAATGCAAGTAGTTGATGAATGTCAACTAGGAATTCAGAGGGTTTATCGGCAGAAACCTGCTCGTCTGTGTGACGAGGGTGTAATGACAGCGTCAACCGAGGGAGGCAGCTAGCTAACAGCTAACCGAGCTAACAGCTAACCGAGCTAACCGAGCCCAGCGCGCCGTGTCGGACTGTGGCTGGACTCTGCAGTTCCGCGGGAGGAGCAGGATTTATTGGATTAATAATCATTTAACTGCAGCTGTTTGTGATTGAAAAGCCTGAGTTTTGATAGAAGGACTGCGTGAAAAGGACAGTCTCAGCAATTTTGTGACTGAGGTTACACAACCAAGAATGGTAATTGAGTGTTTTTTCTTTGAGAGTTTACAGTATTTTTTAAAAACATTTTATTTTGGAATAAGAGAACGCAAGCAATTAAGTTATTATATAATTAACTTACTTTTGAAAATAAATAAAATTCTTGTGTGGTTTTATTGGTATTAATAATTTAAGGTAGACATCAGAGTTCTGGTAAAAAGTGTAAAAGGTAGTTTAAGTGAAGCTAACCTGCTTTTACATATGAAATTTTATTTTTATATATATAATAGAAAACATTTCTCCTCTCTTAGGTCTTGTTCCCTCCTTCAAGCTCGGGTTCACTATCAGAGGCCTGGGAGCCTGAGGGTCCTGCTCAGCTGTTCCTAACACTGCGTTCTTCTGGACAGAGATCTCAGATGAATCTGCTGGATCCGCTCTCCCAGTTTGGGGGTCACAGCCCCCAGTGTTCCATCACCACAGGTAGGTACCACTTGTGCCTTCACCTTCCACATCAGACCTTTTTAGGAGGGGGTGTATGTGTGAACGCAAATGTCCCGACGTTATCTGGAATTTACCTTTCGCACTGTACCCTGCTCTGTGAGCGAGTGGGCGTGTTCATTACGTTTCTGTCCCTCGACGGCTGTTGTAGTTGAGTGATTGAACCTGTTTTTTTAAATTTGATTTATGGCTCTGACGTGCTGTAAACAAAACGGTGTTTCCGCCATTTGTACGTTTTCTATTACGTTTTGCCCGTAAATCTCTTTTCACATGTGAGGCCACTTCTTACTCCGGTGATCTCCTGCTGTGAGTTGCATGTCTGAATTGCCACTCTGTCCGAGAATGAATTCTTCTAACATTATCTGGAGATAATCTCTGGAGTGTCTCAGTCTGACCATTTGCATACATCCATAGAATGTATGTAATCCGGAGAATTTCAGGATTGCAGTACATGTGTGAAAGGCTCTAGAGAATCATTGAAAAAGGAGTGGGTTTAAAACGATGAATACATGTTTATGAGCGTCACTAAATTTGCGACTTCACTCTTATGATCAGAAATTGATCTGTTGGCTTTAATTTAATTCATTCAACTTTCCTGTATCGTTTGGAAAGTTTCACAGAGTCGTATGATTATTTGATTTCCTCTTCATTCTTGATGATTTTGAGAATTTGTTCAGCGATTGCACCACAGAGCAACAACTACGAGTGAATTGGCACCATGTTCGACCAGGATTTCACAAGTTTAAATCATGCAGTTAAGCAGACGCCGCTTTAGTGACACGTAATTTACAGGAAGTTTTCTAACTGGAAAAAAAGTTATAGTTATTTAATCTATTATGTAAATATTTATAATCTCAGCAGATGCAATACACAACAACACAAAAATCCACTTTCCTTTTAATACTCCACCCAATTCATTTGAATTACTGTGAAAGGTTATTCATCAAATTGTTGTTACAAGTCTTTGTAGGAAACACATTCTTTATTCTTTCATATTTTTTATTAAGTTTGTTTACAGATCGTTGCTCTTATCAGTGTAAAAGACCCTCGATTGTATCTGATTCGCTGCCACAAACAATTGTAATATTTTTTTCCTGCATGTTCATATTGCAACTTGCGAGAACATCCAGCTACACAGCCACACGCACTGTGAACAAAGCTTTGAACACTGATGTGTTTATAGATCCCATTTAAAAAGAAAAATGTAAGATGTGATACATCTAGATAGCATCTTCAACAGCAGGAGAAAGTGAACAAGTGTTGAATAATAAGAAAAGTCTGTTAGTCATGCTTTCTGTCTTTCTTTCTTTCTTTCCTGACATTTCTCTTTCTCCAGCTTCCTTTCCAAGCAGTTTTAGTGGAAGCAACATCTTCTCAAGGACAGGTCAAAGTCGAGAACACACACACACGGGCACAGACACATGTATAGAAGAGGTGCTGTATGTATTGTGGCAGCTCTGTGGGAAAAGCCTGTGGGTCTGGCCAGAGAAAAAATGCAAAAATAGAATAGAGCCGTCGAGTGACTGTGACTCCGCTGGGCCAATTGAAATCTCTCCCCCTCTCTCCTATGAGACCCCACTCTCTCTCTCTCTCTCTCACTCACACACACACACACACCATTAACACTGACGTCATGTTTTGTTTCATTCTCTCTTGTTCACCCTCTGTATCATTAATTTTATTCACTATAATCTATGACATGGGAAGACTTCTCACTAAACAACCTGTGGGGGAGGAAGCACATGTGGCAGAAATGACTAAGAGAAAAAGAACAGGCATTATCCAACTCTGTGTCCAATTTAATCCTGTTCCTTTTGATTTAATCTTCTCTCCTGCTGCACCCTGACACATTGTGTGTTTGTGAGTGTGTTTCATAGGGAATAAAAATTAAACTTCTGCAGGCAGGTGTCACAACTTCAGGCTCAACAGTCCTCAAACACAGTCATGTGATGTAAACCAGAGTTTTGTCTCTGAAAAGTTGTGACATTGGGAGGTCTGGAACATTTTACGCCTCCAGTGATTCAATTTTTTTCTTTCTTCAAATACATTTTGATGTTAAGGAACTTTAAGAAGCCTGATTTTGTTTTTGTCTCCTACAGACTCCAGCTTATCTGTAAGCTGTCAGAAGGGATTTGAAATATCCGGTTAGTTAAGTTGGGCAGGTATTTTAAAAACCTTTGAGATGCTTAGAAATTTAAAAAAATATAAAAATCTTAGAGATCTGCTGTATTTTTACTGGTGTTCCTGTTTAGAATTTCCTAATTGAATTGAAAAAAATTGTGTGATGAGCTGCAGCATCTTTGCTGCTGATGCTGTTCACTTTGTGCTTTAAGTGATGGAAGTTTCTGCCTGGAATTTAGTATTTGTTTATGATAAAGGATCTTTTCAGGAGATCTCCCCCATGTTAATGTTGCACATATTCATATCACTTTCCATTTAACATCAAACTGATGGTCAATGTTTCAGGTTACTGTAACACCGGAAAAGAAACACGCGGTTGATCAGAATTGTAAACTCTTCAGATCAGCTGTTGTTTCTTTACCTTCACCACTGTCTGCTCATCAGTTTATCAGTTATTTTCCTTTTATTTGAATCACGTGCTGTCTGATTTTCTACATTATTTACTGTAAGTGGTTTTCTGGATTTTTGATTTTAATACATCCTCAATATCCTGCAGCAATTTTTCCTTTATGTTGCTGATTGTTTACCTCCTCCTGACCTTTCCACTTGATGACTCCACTGCCCCATGATGCATCTCCACCTGTCTCTCTAATATCTCTTCCTGCCTGGATTAGACAAAGACACCTTTAGCTTAATCTCTCCTGCACTGAAGTTGTGGTGACCCCAGCCAGACTGTCCATATAAAAAAGCACGAGGATCTTCCATTAATGTCCACTCACACACTGCTGAAATCTGTGGAGGATCAGTGACGTCTTAACATCTTGAAGCTTTACTGACCATCATCTCCTCCATCACTCTGGCATCCCGATTTGTGCTTTATAACCTCAGAAAAATCAGACGATACCTTTAAAATTATGGTACCCGACTTTTTGTGCGGGCATCGGTCACGTCTCAGCTACTGAAGTGACCAACAGATGTAGGCATTCAAAATGTTGGCCGCTTTGAGCAAAGTTGTTGCAGTATGGCATGTGGTACAGTTTAACATGAATAAGTAGGTGGTGTACAGGTATGGGTAAATGCTCCTGTAGCTACACAGTGTAAGCCTGTGTCGAGTTTACAGTCTGACTGAAAATGTAACCAGCACAAAGAGTCTTGTACAAGTCCGAATAAGTCACTTTTCCATGTGAATTTTAAAAATTCAGACTGTTGTGTATCAGCTGCACGTTTCTTCTTTCTCTTTACTGTCACTCTGGTCTGACGCCAAACCAGACACTGTGTTATTTGTCACTCTACAGTTAAAAATCTGTGAGCCAGGCTCCAAAAGTAGAAATCATTGACAATGAATGATCTATAGATTAGGAAACAAAGATTTGGTTTAAACTATTCCTCATTTCTCCCTTCTAGTTTTCTCCCTCCAGCATCTGAATTCATACTTCATGAGCTTCCACTAGTGACTGGGTATCGCTGAGAGAAAAATGTAGGTTGACCCAGGAAATCTGTGTGTGTGTGTGCGCGTGATTAGAATTTCACACATTCAACGAATTGTAGGAGTCAAGCAAAAGAATAGATATGAGTGTGTGTGTGCTTTTGATAGAAGCAGGGGAGTTCATTGTGAAACAGGCCGTCTGTTCTGAAAGCAGAGCGGGCACGCGTGTCGGTGCTTGTGTGTGCGCTGTGGCCATGCGCTCTACTTTCTGAGAGCACGGGGCGGAGCGGGGCGTAATTAGGCCACGATTTGAACTCTCTTAGTTCCTCCCTGAGAGGGGCCACAGGGTCATGCCAACTATTATAAATCGCGCTGGGTTGTATATGTGTTCCAGTGTGTCTGCATGGGTGCAGTCATGTGTGAGTGTGTGTGTGTGTGTGTGTGTGTGTGTGTGTGTGTGTGTATGCAAGTGAAAGGTATAGGAGGAAGGACGGAGGCAGCTTCTGATTGGTTCAAAGTATACTGTTAAATATAGCTTCATCAGGCCACTCTTGTGCCTCGCTGGTTTAAGGTGCATGATTATTCTCTGAACTTGTGTCACATCACATCCTCTCTCCTCTGTTTCTCTTTGTTGGTTACTGGAAATCATGACGTCAAATGTCAAAATCAAATCTGGCATCAGACGTTTCATTTGAAAGTGTAATTCTTTGAGGTTTTACTGTCTCATACTTTTACCAGGTCTGACAACATTCAAACAATGGAATGTGAGCTAAAACATTATGGCCTTACAGGTCTAGTTAGGAACTTTTATATCGTGCCTGCCTAAATATGACTTTACACTTATTTAGCAATAGACATCAGCCAGACACACTGCTCCACGTGGCTTGTTGCTGAGACCATGCTTAGGAACTTTATAAAACAGTTTTGCTCATAGACTTAAACCCCCATTACTTTGTGTGGTAGACTGAACTTCTGTTAGCAGGAGTCAGCTGTGTGTGCACGAGATCTCTGTGTGTCGTTTGTAAGAAGACACTTTACACAATGACACAGTGTAATCCATTTGTGTTTTTAATAATTTTTGCACAATAACAAAGGCATACGCAACAGACCAAGGAGCTAATCCAGGTTGCAGACTGACAGACGTCATCTGTGAGGGGAGGGAAGTCCTTGTCGGTTTTTAAGTCGTTCTGCATATTGTTGAAAATAGAGCTAATTTAGAAAATCACCAAAGTTATCCTTTAATCACAGAACACAAGAAAAGCAGAGATGGTGGGTGATGACCCTCATTTCGTTTTAGTTCAACCATTAGCATTAGTGATAAGTATCTGTGTGATTGATGTGGTTTCTTGCAGCGGGGTAATGTTTTATTCATACTGGCTGGACGAGGCCTTCGACTAACTAAAATCTGGACTCCTTAGTGTTCATAATTAGTCAGTGTGGAAATAAAACTGACACTCTTCTATAAATCACATTTTTTTTCTTCTCGCCAACCTGCTGATTGCCTATTTAGGGGCCACTGATCAGTTAAAGTCCTTTTGTAACCTCCCCTGCACAGCACACACACAAACACACTCATCCCATTAATGAGCGGACGGCTAATTAAGAATCAAAAAAGCGAGGGAGTCACTTCTTTTTGATTGATAGCACCCACCGTCTTCTCTTCCTGCTATTTTGCATTTTAATGTTCATTAATAAACTTTTATTGTTTTGTTAATTATAATACCACCCTCCCCCGTTGAGATAATAACTGAACAGAGCGATTTGTTGGAAAAGATTTTCTGCTACATGAAGGAAGACGGCGGACGAACCGGCAGGACAAAGAGAGATGAGGAGAGGCAATGACGGGAAACAATAGAGACAAAAAAATAAATGAACTGGGAGCAAATAGCGAAGCGTGGAGGGGGATGTATGGCAGGGCGAGTTTAAGATGGCCTTTTTTTTTTTCCACACTCAAACAAGCCAAACAATGTGACAGACTTCATGATTAGTGTTTAATTAAGTTTTTAGTAGCAGTGCCTTTGAAGCAGCAAGTGTCCGGGATCGCTGATTGAACTCTATACAGCTGCTTGAAGCGTTTGCCCTCCACTGATGGGAATGCAGCTGTGTGTGTGACCATAAAAAGTACAAAAGTAAAAAAGAAAAATTGTTTATTTTTTTAAACTTTGCTTATAATTTAACTTGCAAAAGTAAACATCTGCAAAGCAGTCTGTAATGTGTGTGTTTGCAGGGGAGAAAAGGCTGCAACATCTTAACGGATTGTTTCATGCTTAAGTACATCTGCTTGTGTAGGCGTGTGTTTTTGTGAATATATAAGTATACGCGTGTGTGTGTGCGTGTGTGTGCGCATGTGCTCATTTAAATGTGCACGTGTGCTGCGGCCCAAGAGGTGCTAGGCCAGGGACGTGCATGATGGATCGTGGAGGCGGGTTGATAGCGCCATTACTCACTGACACACGCGCACTCACATGCACACACAAACCGTACACACCTGCCTGACACCTGTCCCCCATGGGGGGTCCGCCTGCCCCTGAGGCCATTGCCCTGGAGACGAGCAAAGCCCAAAATTATTCTGCACACCAGCAAATACACGTAAAGTTTGAAAAAGGAAAGAACTTCCAAACTTTGTAGGACACTCCCAAACACTGCTCTCTCTTTCCTCTGCTGCTTTTTTCCCCCCTTCCTCTTCTCTCCTCTGCTCTTAACTGTTTTGTCCCATTTATCCATCTACATATCTCTTATGCATGTGCTATATCTGTGGGTAGCTTCTGATTAGACTGGGAAAACAGAGCACTAAAGGTGACTTTTCTAAGATAGTAAACCAAGTACACTTCTAAAAACGTCTGGTTTTGTTTTACCAGCTCTGGTAATAAATCTGAGGAAATATAATTAATTAGTTAGAAACAAAAATCTAACCTTCACTCTACGTGGCTTCTTCTATATCTGCTATTAACGTTATCATTTGATTTTAATTCGATGTCGTCCACATGTGAGATTGAAGCCGCAAAATGCAACTAAAAGCTCCAGCATCCAACTCGTTAATAAATATGTTTTGAGTAATAAACATCTTATTGTGAAGAGGTGTTGCTGACACTTCCTGTCAAGTCAGACTCATGCTGCGTTAATGGCAGCAGTGCAGAGAATTTGCTTCTAAAAATGTTTTAGGCAGGGCTCGCCCTTCTCACCAGTCAAAGAAGATCAGTTGTTTCAGCTTGATCAGTACTTTTTTTTTCAGCTTCTTTTTTGTTGTAATTTGATCTCTGAAGGGCTGTGCAGAGCGTGGTGGATGATAGAAGAGCATAGCAGTGAGAGGGAAGGGTTAGTACGGCAGAGTGGATTGATTTCTTTCAAATTTTGTGCCACCCCCTTAATCCAGGATCTCATCCTAAATCTGTGCTTTCTTCATATTTTTATCTCTACTTTTTGTTCTTTTCAGCAAAAGTTGTTGCGTTTATTAAACACCAGTTATTCCCATATTTGTTTTAGCAGGAGAACATTGATACTTGAGAGCATATGGATTTGTTGGGTTTCCTCTGTAACGCTCTAAAGTCTTAAGTGCCTTAAGGTGGTTTTTGTTGTTGGTGCTGCAGCCTCACAGCTAGAATCCCCCCCCAGGTTTATTCTGAACAGGTACTTTATAAAGTCATAATGGATGGATGTTGGTGTCTGTATATGATGCATTTCACTGTTATTAATGTTTATATTTACCAGAAACTGTGCCGACTGATATTAAAGGAAGAAAGAAATAGTCAAAAGAATAAATAACATGACACAAATTGAGGTTCAGCAGCTAAGTGGCAATAAATGGGGCTCTTAATTGGCACGGAGCGCGGTGAGAAAAAAACCCATATTTCACTTCATCTTCATTAGTGGGAAAAACTGATGTGATTTGCTTGTGTTGCATCGACTGATGAAAACAATAATATTGGATCAAACATGTATGACCAAGTGATTTTCAGTGGCAGATTTTACTTTACATTAAATTAGCAAAGCTCAAAAAAGAAATATTTTGGTTTAAGTTGACATGTGATTCCGTTTCATAGCTGAAAATGTGGGCATGTCTAAAATGAATGTCAAAACCTCTGAAAACATTTAAAACTGGTAAATAATCAACCGAATGGTAATAATGCAAAATTACAATGCTACAGTGATAATATAATGAGTGTGAAGATCAAAAAAAGTCAGTGCAATTAGTTGCCTAGTTTTAAATGTGTTCCATTGTGTGCACTCATCTGTGCATTTTCCTTGTTATATAATTTAATATAATACAAATATAGGTCTCGTTCTGTTTAACCCCTTGTTAATATTTTGTCATGTCTCTCTGACAGCAAAAAAAAAGATTAGACAAGTTTAATGTTCAGTCAGTTTATTGGAATCATGCGTTAAAGATGCACTCAATAAGCAATATTTTTTTGTATAATTTTTATTCAGCGCAAGACTATAGACCACCTCCTCGCCACTGATCATAAATTTTTTGTCAGTATTTTTGCCAGTGTGGAAAAGCTTTATTTTTATTTATACGTTAACGACGAGGATGTTCTGTGATGCTACATACAGAACATATTCATATTCATTAAATAAAATTAAGGAGGCAGTGATTTTAAGCCAAATTGCAACAATTTTACTGAACATAATTCTAAATTATTTAGTGTCAGCACTTTTCTTAAACATTTTTAGTTTTGAGGATGAAACGGTAAGTGAGACCAAGCTGCCACTTTGGTGTCCTGCAATGGGCCGCTCGCTGTATGGTACTGTAAGTACTTTATAAAGTCATATAGCTTGGAGGACTTGTTAAACTAGACAGATATTTTCCACGAAGTAACACATATGATTACAATTATTATTCAGAGTGTTAGGTATAGTTTTAAACTCACAACATTTAAAGGTTGAAAACCACCGACAAATTTACTCAACAGACAAAAGCGGTGGAGAAAGATTAGTAAAAGCCCCAAAGTCTTTGCAAAAGACTGACAGAAATATCTGGACAGACGAACAGAGAGGGATCTAGACTGGTGGACAGTCAGGTAGCTAATGTTATATATAAGGACTCCCAGGGACTTGCTACAGCACACAGTGAAGCACCTTGGGACCCAGCAGCCATATGTTTAAGCTTTGTCTCGTCCTACAAAACTCAGTCTGCCCTTCACGTGATTTGTCAAAGGGCTGCGCACAGTGACAGGTACAGGGTACAGGAGGACCCGAGATACCGAGACACGCGGCAACTAAAGGAGAGGGGTGGATGGAGGGAGAACGGCAGAGGGTGGGGGGGGGGGCGATGGTGTATGGGGGGGCTTCAAGATGCATGAAACAGAAATAGAAACTATAGAAATTCTAAGAGCTGAGGTGCGTGAGGTTCCAAAAGTGGTTAAGAAGCGTGTCCGGTGGTGCATAAAGTAATGTAGGAAGAAAGGAAGCGCAGAAGGAAAGAACTAAGGAAAGGAAGGCAGGAATGACAAAAACAAGCAGGTAGAACACAGAAGGACCAGAGAGACTTTCAAGATGAGATGAGGAGGAAGACGGTATAGAAGGAGCGTGCCTTCAGGCTTCTTTCCCTCTCCTCTCTCCACCTCTGCTCCCTCTCTCCCTCCACCCACTCTTGTCCCATCTTTCTGTCCCCCTTACCTCCCACCCCTGCATCCCAACCCCACCCCTCTCTCTTTCTGTCCTTCTGTGCAGGGGGTTGAGGCACTGAACAGATTATGGCGTAATTAAGGCGCTAAAGCAGCACATTATCCACCTGGTGGCTTATCCGGGGTGGCTAGCACTGTGGCTAGGCTAATCAGCCTGTGTGTGTTTTGTGTGTATCATTTTGTACGTGTGGTAAGCGTGCAGTCACTTGTATATTTACACACTCTGCATGTCTGTGAACGTGTGTCTGCACAAATGCCTCTGTGTGTGTGTGTGTGTGTGTGTGCAGTACTGGGGCCCATCTCACCTGATTAAGGCCTCTTATAGGGATGTGTTAAAAGCATTAGTTGAGGACAGGAATGTAATTCGTCATGTTTAAAGGCTGGAAATTGAATCAGGGATTAGGAGGAAGCCAAATGAGCTCACACACACACACTCAGCTAACTGTAGGTAAGTCATGTCTCCTCGTTTCTGTCTTCTTCTACTGTATATTTCCTTGTCTTTTTTTTTTTCGTGTCTCATGTCCCCTCCCTCATTCTGCCTCCGTCTCTTTCTACTCCCCGCACACTCTTTCTTCCTCCTGTCTCCCTCTCTTCACTGTTCTCTAAGTGGTTAAATTGAAAATAATTGTGCACACAGACCCCAGAATGCAATCAAAGAGCATGACAATGTACTTGGAAGTTGGCATTATTAGGTTGGGGAGATTACTAAGTGTATAGTGAAATGCCGCAGAGAGTCATTTTATACCTTCAGACTTTATTAAAGCTAATGGGTTTATATATACCTCCCCAAGGCTGGTCAATTCATTAGTTGTAACCGTTAGGAACTATTACGCACACAACAAAGTCAGAGTGTTGAGATAGAGAGGAGGAGAGAAAGACAGGGTTTGAGGGGTGTCATACTCTGAAAGCAGAATAAACAAAAATGCACTTTAGACATCCAATATTAGAATACTGTTTATCAGATAATTTAAAATAACATACATGATCACAGTAACACTGGTAATTCGAATAAATGTTTCAGTAAACATTCATCGAAAACATAACTAATGGTTTCTTATCTTTGGTATTTGCTGCACCTTAATTTGACCTTTTTAAACTTTATAAATTAAAGACTAATTAAACGAATAGGTTTGTAACTGACGCTACCAGTTCAACCTCTGCTGCCACTCGAAATTGCGTGATTTCTACAGTAGTCAGTTTCATGTTTATAACGTTATGGACTATTGGAAATAAATAACAAGCTGTAATTTATATTGCAGCATTTTTTAAAAAAGTAGATCACATTTGTTTTTAATAAGAAAAGGACAGAGATGTGGATTCTGCTTCCACATGTGATGGTAGCCGTGTATGAAGAGCCTCGTATAGTTTCCCAAAAGCAACACTGAACAAAGAATTTAATCAGGAAACTTGAAAGAAAAAAAGAAAGAAAGCAGACTCCCAACATTGGGGCGTCTTTGTCAAGGGCGCTGTCTTTATTTTCACACACTGCTGAGTGGGACATGCAGAACAGTAAAATGGGGAGCGCTAGAGAGCCGAGTGTGTGTGTGTGTGTGTGTGTGTGTGTGTGCGCATGTGAGAGACACCTTGAGGGGATATGAAGGTGATGATGGTCAAGTCAACGCCTGTGAGAACTATAAACAAGATGAAGGAAATTAAAATGAAAATAATAGAATATTTCTGTTAGGATGTGCATGAATCCATAAGAAGTGAGATTCGTGTAATGATTGGCAAAAGCTTCAGATTCAGCTTCAGAAATAACGCTTAGCTTATTAAAATACCTTTAAAAATTTTTTTTTGTCCAGCAACATGTCAGAACTTTTGAAAATGTGGAGGAATATAGTGTGTATGAACGAGCACTCCGTCCTCCACAGGAGGAATAGAATAAAAGATTAAATATAACAATTTCCTATAGTTTTTAAGAGAAGAAAAGCAGCTGTTTGCTCTTATCAATGTCATTTATGGGGTAACAAACACTGATAATAAAGGGAATTGTTTTCTGTAATTATTTAAACAAGTATTTGGTTATTGTCCTTCATCACAACTTCTAATCGAAGAACTTATGACAAGATGGAAGGGAAAAAAAACAGGTTTGTCATGTGTGAAACTTCCCCTGCTTCTAAACTGGTAGAGCACAAAGAAGAAGAAAATCTCAGAAAAGTTCAATTAAATAAGGAAAGAAAGCATCAATAAAGAAAGGCTGAGTCATTGTCAAGGGCACCTTTTTTTTAATATTCAGCGCAGGGGAGGACATATGTGATCGTGCATCTGCAGCTCCTATTAAATTATGACTGTACTGTCGGCAATAAGACAGCATATGGTCCAAAAGTGTTCTGCAGTTTTAATCAGCGATTAAATGCTTAAAAGCCGAAATATCTGACATCTATAATTTCTGCATATGTACGTTTTATTCAAAGCAAATGCAGAGGAATTTTTTAAAAATCTGTTTGATTGAGATTCAACCTGTGTTGTTTTTTTTTTATCACAATCTGTGCATCAGCCAGACATTTAATCATGGGATTTGAATGAGGTTCACAAAAGACAAAAAGCATTAAAAATGTCAGCAAAAATACATATAAAATAGACATACATGTGTAGACCACATTTAAATAATATTTCTAGTCATTAACATTTTTTTATTGAATATGCATAGTAATAAATATGCAGCAGTGACAGAAAATCCGTACACTTTTTAAACAGTTTTATTATCTTTTATCTAGACTGTACACGGAGGCTTCAGCTACGTACAGTGCACGATCTCAGCGTTGTGCGTTGTGGCATTTGGTCACATCTGTAAATCTATTTTTACACTGGAATTCCAGTCACATGAATGTCATTGCCACTAACACAATAGTAAACAGATTTCACCCTGAGACAAGCTGGACAAAAGCAAAATGATGTTTGGCAGCAGCAGTCACGAAAATATTGAAATGCGTCTTCAAAATCATACAGAGGATTTGCCCTTTGTTGTGTAAGTGTCCTTGGAAATTAAACGCTCATTGTAATGCAATTATGTTACTCGACATGACGAGAATAAGATCACTATGGTCGTAACAAATGAAGTAAAGAGTAAATGTTATTTTGCTGCCTTCTTTTTACTTAAGTTGCAGTAAAAGTGCAATGTTCTTACTTATACCAAAATGTGACACAGCTGCTTGTTACCAACAGGCCATTTATTCAGCCGACCTTGACTCGTTTTAGCAATCACACTGTTTAATGTGGTGACAACATAAGACGGGGACCTGTCCTGTTTTCCCATGTGAGGACTTTATGCAGGCTGACTCGTAATTTTTATATTTTATTACTGTCTGATTACTCCGTAATTACTGAAAGGAGGATGAACATAATGTAAATGACATGATGATATTCATTAAAATAAGTCACTGTGCAGAAAAATGACAAACACTGCCTGAAATATTATTAGAAGCCCTGCCCTTTTCTGCTTAATATTTCCCTCTGAATTCCCCGCGTGCATGTGTTTCTTATTCTTTCAGTACGTGTTCAGGCCCTCTCACTGTGTCCTATCACGACACCACAGCGGATTTTCATTTAGCTGCTCATATGCAGGAGAAGTTTTAGACCCAAAGTGTATTTTTAACTAATTGAACACACAGGAGCCTCCAGTCGAAGCATTTGGATGGAACTATGAATTATGTGAGAGGTTGCAGTCATCAGAAGGGAAATGTCATCCTGGCCTCCGTGATCTAGTGTGCTCTTTTTTTGTTTATAACTTCACTTTATGCGTGGTTGTTCTGTAGCTATTCTGGTGCTGAATGTGCTGGATGACTCTGTCTACCAGCTCAAAGACAAAGAAGGACGGTCATTAGACTATTCTGTAGCATCAGGTGCTGTACACCTCCCTCTCTTTTTCTCTCTCTCTCTCTCTCTCTCTCTCTCACACACTTTCCATTTTTCTTGCTCTATTTTTCTGTTTCTCGCTCTCGCTCTCTCAAACCGAAACACACACACACAAATTCTGCGCTTTGGTCCGCATTCCATCAAAGTCCAGTGTGATTTCCTGGTATAGAGCCCCATCTACAGGACCCACAGGAAACACCTCAGCTGCAACTCAAGTCTCCCTCTTCCTGCTTTTAGAGGAGACAATAGTTTTTTTAGACTCTGCAATACGTGACTGTGATGTTTGATTAGTGTAAACATAAGGTACATGCATGATTTTGAATGTAATACATTTTTAATAGACATTTTTAAAAGACATTTTAATAGGAATAATGCTGTAATAAAACAAGGCATTTTAACATAAAAATATGTAAGGAAAAAAAAAGGTGGGGTGGGGGAATGTCATGTCTTCAGTTGTCTGCTGAGTTACTCTCCTGTTGGCCAGAGAGTAAATAGGTCCCATAAATAAAAATGGTGCTGATCTAAATGTAAAACTACTTGCATAAAAGTTTCAACGTAACATTTTTATATGAGTCAAATGCAATGAACTGCATGTTTACATGGATTTGCAGTGTGTGTGTGTGTGTGTGTGTGTGTTTTGCACGCAGAGGGCAGGTAGCAGCATATGTGGCTGAGCGAGTGCAGCCATTGGCCTAAGTGCAACTGCTTTAGCTTTTGTCTTCTTTTTTGCAAGCTTCTACAATGGCCTGTTATATTTGTTAAAGTGATGAATGAGTTTGCCCATTCCATTCTTCATTTCGTGTGTGTGTGTGTCTGTGTGTGTTCCAGCATTCTCAAAGTCATTGTTTCCCCAGAGAGAGGTCAATGTGCTGGTCAAAGCTTTCTGCTGTCGCGCTCACCTCCCACCACTGACCAGAGTGGGGGGACAGAGGCTTACTCTCCTCTACCTGTAAGGAAGGGGAACGTGTGGTCGTTCACTGCTGTAGCTGTAATGCATTTAACTGTGGAGTGTGGGAGAAAGTGTCATCTTAACATTTATTATATTGAAAAATATTAAGGATGGAAAGGTGCTTGGCTGGTTTGCGCTGCCGCCTCACAGCTAGAAAGTCTGCGTTTTGAATCCCCGGCTGAGCAGCCTTTCCGTGTGCAGTTTACTCCGTTTTCCTCCCACAGTCAATAGACATACATCTCAGGTTAATCGCTGACTTTAAATTGCCTGTAGTGGGAATGGTTGTCTCTCTGTGGTGGCCCTGAGACAGACTGGCCTGTCCAGAGTGTACCCCGCCTCTCGCCCAGCGAGCGCTCGAATAGACCTCAGCCCCTGCGACCCTGAACAGGATAAGCTGTTAAAGATGAGGGACGGGTAATATTAGGTGAAAACAAACTTCTTCTTCTTTTTTTTTTTACATTTTTTATTGGATTTATTTCTAGGATTGTACTGTACAGGTCTAGCTTTAAAAAAAGGGCAAAAATTCACAGTCTTGCCCAGCTGGGTCATCGGCTTGCGCACACACACACACACACACACACACACACAGTCCACCCATTATTAAACAGTCTGTCATGGGGGTTGAGTGTGCTCCGCTTCTCTCTCCTGTTCGCTCGCTGCCCTTAGAACAATTTCAATTTTAATAGCTTTTACTATGTATCTAAAACACTGGAGACGCAGAAAGAAAGGGCGCTCACACTCACACACACTCACACTCTCACACACAGAGTGAGAGACTGAGAGGGGAAACTAGTCCCTCTTGTAGAAAATAGAGCCATCAAAAATGAAGGCCAGCCCAGCACAGCCTACAGACAGACACACAGATCCCGGGAGCATCTTGTAATTATCCCTGTGGACAAGTTGCCTCTAGCTGGGCTCAGCTACCCACCCCAACCCCCCTTTCAATCATCCCTCCATCCTGCTGCTAACCCCTCCGCTGCTAATTTCATCCCAGGGATTAGCCCCTGCTTGCTTGTCTATCTTGTAATATTTCTGGGGGGTGAAATGGTGAAATATCGCCTTCTGCTACTTATAATAGGACTTAGTGGGCTGGGTTGGGGCATGCTTGTGCCTCCCTCTCTCCCTCCCTCCCAACTGCTATTCAGAGTTAGAGAAAGAGGGTTAAAAAAAAATGAGATGAGAGAGAGAGAGAGAGAGAACACCACCCCAGGAAGTGCCGCTGCTGCAGTGCGAGCTCTACCGGGAAGTGACCGCAGAGAAGGAGTGAAGGTGAAAGTGAAAGCGGTGCGTGGCGGCGCAGCGCTCTGGAAGTACCTGCAGGGCAATGCAAGCTGTTTTCTTTATGCATGAAAGAGAGGGAGGGAGGGACGGAGGGAAGGAGGCAGCGAGACAGAAGTGCCCCGTGCAGCATATCCAGCACCCAGGCTTTTGTCTAACTATCTGTCTCATCTTGTGTAATGTCTACCTGTCTGTGTCTTTTGTCAAAGCCTGTCTGTGTGACACTCTAATTACCACTTCTGTCATTTAACTCACCTGGCTGTCTGCGGGAAAGTCGCTCCATCATGTCCAGAACAGTTTGACGTTTTCTTCAAGAGTGGGAACAAAGTAAATGCAAAATGCACTAAAGAATGTTAGGAAAACTCTATAAATATACTGCAAATGTAATAACTAAAATTACGTCTTTCTCTAGATTGGCATTTTTTCCCACAGTTTTGCCCGTTTTTAAACCCTTTCAACAATTTTCTTTTGCAAGTTTGTCCAATTTATTTCTTGACATGTGTGTTGTCAAACTGTTCTTGCGTGGATTTGGCCTGAAATGATGTGCCGGCCAAATTCTCCATAAGTGCTAACTGCTCATTCACGACACCAAAGCTGCTGTTTGGCCTAAAAGACAACTCTCTAAACTCTCAAACTGATATTTCATCCAGCTGTGAAATTTAGCGTGTGGTTTGAACTCTGTTTTACAAATCCTACTCCTGTATTTTGTCCGTCTTTGTGGACATCTATCCACGTGTGTGTGCCTTCGCCATACTTTTCTTCTGTTCATACACTAAATGACCTGTAGCCCTCTGTCTCTCACAGGCTCCTCTCCATCACTCCAGCCCCTCATTACAGCTGCAGAACCCAGCCTGTCACGTAATTAAAAGCAAAGTTATAAATGACCAGCAGGCCAAAAGCCATATTTCACAGGTGGCCGCATATTTATTTATAATTTTTCACCTTTAAATGTGTTTCTTATGCAAATGAGAGCCAGGACACTTTTCAATTAACTTTGGGGGCCAGTCCGTCTAACTACTACAGAAGCTTGTTATTGAAAATAGAGTATTTTTTTTCCAAGCCATAAATTATTCCTGAGTGTCAAATAAATAAATGGGCTTGTATTTGAAGCTACCAGAGGTGGCTTGTGTATTTCCCCCTCCCATGAGGACTTGGTGATTGCTTTTTCCCAACAGGTACATGTATGATACAGTGCATCCTCTCCCTTACCTCCACATATTCACACAGATGCTTATACACTTTACACAGCTGCAGTTGTATTAGACTAAAGGGCAGTTTAATGGGAAATCATATGAGCAATGGTTTTAGTCTGTTAGAGGTCATTTGGCATTTGTTTTTCCACTTTCCCTGTGTTTCTGTTGATTTAATGTGTATTCTTTTATTACTGGATTTATATTTATGCACATTTCCTCTGCTTTTGGTCATTTCCTATCTATTTGTGGATGTCGTTTGTAAATCGGGTTTGGATCATTTTGCATCTTTTTCTGCTTTTTTAACTGAGCTCTTTCAAACTTTGAACAGTAACCTCCAAGGTCCTCTTGAGCCTCTGAGGAGACGCAGCCAAATAATACAGTAATATCCCTACATGGGAGTGAGTGAGAAGAGACACAACACAGAGCGGCGGAGGGTTAAAGAGAGTAAATGGTAAAGGTATATTTAAAAAAAAAAAAAGAAAGTAAAGGCGGAGATGGGACGCGTTCTTCCTGCATTATGCTTTAGTTTACACCTGTGTGTATTCACGAGTGTTTGCTACAGTATGTGTATCATGCATTTGAGTGTGTGCGTGTACGTGTGTGTGCAGCTGTGCCCTCTCTCTGGTGCGTAAAAAACGTCCATTAATTGAATTCTCCCCTAATTTCCCGTCAGCCTCGCCTTGCAGAGCGAGACGCCTGCCTACCAGCCGCACAACGTCACACTTCAGGTATGGTGGATAATGGAGGATGACATTTCTGTCCCACCATGCCTCGGGGCAGCATGTGATACATGGCTTCCTCTATGAAGGTTAAACTCAGCTAACCTGCCTTTGGCGTTTCATTACCCACTTGTTAAATACTCTTTTGGTAATAAAATGATTAAAAATTTTATTGCTTCTCTCAAATGAGGCCTCTTTTCAAAGGGATTTAATGACTTTGGAGATGGATATGTGTGTGTTTGTGTGCGTTCGTGTGTGTGTGTGTGGAGGCATGCACGCGGGTGTGCCCCATCATCAAGTGCATCTCCAGTTAGGCACAACCAGTGTGTAAAAACCTAATGAGAGTGATATGCTTTACAGCAAAACCACCATTATTCTCAGCCAAATGACCTGGGCCGTCATTATGTGTAAAGTAGCAATACCTTTTCCCTCTGCTGGGGCACATTCAAATAGACATGTTTTACATACAGCTCAGTCTGTGTCTTGAAGCGAAGTGAAGTATTTATGCTAAAATGAATGGGCCTGACTATTTTTACATCGCAAGTTAAGCACCGTGGCTATAGCAACGGGACATAAAATATTATATTCGACCCATTAACAGGAACTACAAGCCTTGCCTAGGCCAATATGGCTCCGCAGCGACTTAGCAAATCATCATACCCAGTGTCATTTTGGCTGTAAAATTAGCAGTAAAGGGACTTGAGAAACTGATCTCGAAAACCCAATAAAACCAGTTTGTTAAGGTCTGAGTCAGGAAGTAGGAATAGATCGTGGGGACCTGTTTTAAGGCTGCCCCAAATTGTGCATAAAGTAAAGGCACATTTTTCCATAAATTGTCTCTGTTTTGTTCTTTTGAAGATTTATTGTTATTTAATCTAAAAGGGCATGAGCAAAAACTTAAAATCTACTCATGTGACTTCTCACAACAGCACAGCTGTGGGTTATAAAAACTGCTTCAAGCATAAATTATGTACATTTTGTTCAGGGATTTCCCACATTAGCCTGTGGGTCCCAGTCAGTCGTGTTGGGGCTCATTGTTGTATTGCTGCTGCCCTCACAGAACCTCTGTCCACACACACACACACACACACACACACACTCTCTTAATAAATGGCTGGGTCCCCCCTCCCTCGGGCCAGAGGAATCAGTGCTGGCCGGTTCATGAGATATATCATGGCAGCTCGCTCCGCTCTGCTCCACTGGACCCTGTCCAACACCTGTTCTCCCATCAGGGGATGTTGTGTTGGCGTGGCGTGGCGATGCCACTGTACAGATTGGCACTGCCCAGTCGGGGCAGCAGAAAGGATGAAGTACGAGATTCCCAATGACAAAATCTAAGCTGTAATTAGGAGAAATGACCACAGTGGAAAACAGTTATGCCTTTTAAAAAACATCCTTTGCGTTTTATGATTTTGATATCATTTAAGAATATCCGAGACATTAAAAAATCAATCTAAAATTTAAAAAACATTATTATGTTTGCAGATGGATGGACCACTTCTGCTTTGTTTGGCAGATTTAGATGTGGACGTCTAATTTGGCTTCCAGCTCTGCACATCTGTTATAATATGAAATTGTTAATGCATTTTTCAAACGTGAAAAACAGATCATCTGTTTGCACAAAAGCACAAACACAATATATATACATACTTTTTTTTTAATTACTGCAAATAAATGTCCAGTGGTCTTTAACATAAATAACAGTGTGATGAACCACTGTATTTTTGAAATAATTCCCTGGAAACCTTTTTCAGATTTTTCTTATTTCTCCAAGAGGTTTTCTGCCATTAAGCTGTTAATCAGCAGGATTTTAATAACTATACTCACCTTAGTCACATTTCTTCTTGTGTAATTTCTATCAGAGCAATTATTGTTTTGTCTTTCTTTGAATTGTTAATGAACACTGATTTTATTGATTTATTCACTGAAGTATTTTCTTAAAAAAATGCAAATACAGTGAGCTGATAACTATGAATTTATACTTTTTTTCTCATGTTCATAATCGTGTCTCTTTTGTGGAGAATTCCTCAGAAATTAATAACTAAATAACCCCTAATTTCTGTCATGCTGGGAATTAATGAGGAATGTTTCCAGGAAAAATAAAATGAACCGTAAGCAGTATTTAAATTGTTATTTTGTTGTATTTATTAATTGTTTTTTCTCCACCACCAAAGAGATGATTCAGTTCAATTTATCTTTAATTACGATGCGCCAATTCACAACAGTCATCTCAAAGCACGTACACGATCTGCAAACTAGTGTTTGATAGAGAGGCTGCCTGGGCAAATCTCAGGAATGAAACTGAGAAACTGACAGAAGCAAATGAATAAAACTAAAAATGTTGACTCACAAACACCCAAAGAACAGAGTTTTAATGATTAAATATACATGCAGTAACACTTGCCTTTGCCGTCCTCAGTCTTTGGCGAGTTAAACTCAGGAGCTAAATCTATCCACAGTGGTACAAACAAAAGCCCAGCGAAGTGGCAGTTCAGTTGAGAATCATAGGATATGTACAAAACATGAAACAAAACATGAACATGAAAACATGAAACGTACAGCTTAAAACACTGACAAGTACCTTCTTGTTCAAATTATGATCCATACTATATATTTGATGTGGAGAACTTGAGTGTTAAAGCCGTTTAAATACTCACCTGTTGGTCTGTTGGGGGGTGAGAAGATGGAGCGTCTCTTATGTCCCATCTGCATGATAGATTTTCTGGGAGAGAGGGGAAATTAACATTTGTGCTGGTCCGTAGAAGGGTTGTCGCCACTGGGGGTGTGACGTAGTGCTCTCACATATTCATAATTTTTATCATAATGAAATCAGCTTTGCCATTTGAGCTGAGAATAAAGGGATGACTGGATGATTTCATATGTCAAACTGTAACTGAACTTTAAAGTGGTGTGAAGATATTCATGAGCAAAATGTACCAACGCTTCTGTACAGTTGGTGATGTAATTATCAACAGTAATCCCCACCTGTCATCACCATGTCTGAGCAGGTGTACGGCACAAATACTGCAACATCGTGTTACAAATTAATACCGCTCAGTTTGGTTCAAAGCTAATTGGTATATACAGAGGTGACAGAGTTTAAAGTGCTCAAGTAAAAATGCACGTTCTACTTTAAAAACAAGTTAAACAATATCCTTAAAAAACACACATCCTCAAAAAGCTGATGAAAAATGATTCAAGTAGTGAATAAAATAAAAATGTAATTATAAAAGAACTAGTATGTTAAATAAAAATGGCCATTTATTGAGTCAAATGAACTGACAAATAAAAATATCCTGCAGTCCTGTTTTTGAATTTAACTATGAAAATGTTACAATAATACACTTGAGTTCCTCTCAAGAATTTTCCCACTGTGGGATTAATAAAGTTCTATCTTATCTTATCAAACATAAAGTGGGGGTGAAAAAAAATCCTCCCTCTGTTGTCGTGCACGTTTCCTCCAGCAGAGGGCGACAGACGTCCATTGTCCACGTTGTTGGACGGACACGCAGGTGTGAGCAGGGCAGGACTGTTGAAGTTCACCACACAGGACGGAAGTGAGGACAGATTCTTAGTGTTCGAAACTCAAACTTTTATCCGACTAACTTTGTGGTGACTAATGAGTAAACCGAGGATCCAAACCTGGCAGGTCACTGGTTCTCTGTCCTCATTAATCAGTAACCACATTCTTCTTCGTGTCCACACCAAAGAAAATGGAGGATGTCCAAAGCCCACGTGTTTTTTTTTAAATCCACATGTTCTTACTCCACAGTTTTATAACTTTGATTGGCAGTTATAATAAAATAACCAATAAGCTGAATTAGATTTAAGATTCGAAGACTTCAAGAGTATCATAAGCATAATACATTTATTCCAGAGGTAAACTGCTTTACCCCAAGAGAAAGGGAAGTGAACAAAACAATGCAACAACTTCTCACCTCAGTCGTATTAAATATTACAAGCATCTCCAAACTGCGCCGGGCGGGACGAACCATTCTTTCCGGACCGTACCATTCCCGCGCAGGGAGGCGGGGGGAGGAGCAGGGCTGAGGACACGCGCCGCGGAGGAGTCCCGCGGCAGGCCTCCCGCCGTCGACATGGTAACAGTCGCAGGATTTTGCTGAGGAGCGTCGGCCGAGCTTCTCCCGCGGCGGCGCAGAGGTAAAGTCCGTCCAGATGTTCGCTTTGCCCGCAGTTGTTGCCCGAAGGTTTTAAACTGTTGAGAACCTTCGTTCATATTCTTGTTCTTTGCTCCTTCTCGTTCTTCTTCTTCGTGTCGTGAGGTTTTACTTTTCTGTGGATGCGCTTCAATCGCAGTCTGCTGTTTGACATGTTGTAACCCTGGAAATGTCGCTGATTTCTTCTTCGCGTTTTGTACCTGTCTACTTTCATCAAACCTACATGCAGCTTTTTAATAGTTGCTTTCGGTCGAGCTGCAGTTTATTAATAAGAACGACAAATTAATAGGCTGATTTTGTTAGTTTATCGGCTCTTCTGATAAACTGCTGTTTTGTTTTTTAAGTGCAGAAGTTTGCTTATAATTTTTAAATGGCAGTTTTTTTGATCAACATAAAATGTATTGCACATCAAGTATATATGAATGTTCCCCCATCAGAAGTTTTTTTTTTTACTGTAACATCTTTGCGAACACTTGTTGACTATTTTTGTTACTTCTGACCACGAAGAGACATTTGATAACTGCGTGTGCATTAAATATTGTTGTTGATAAAAGGTTAAGATTAAGAGGATGCAAAGTACAGAGAGCTGTACTGCCGAGCAAAAATGCCTGAATGAAATTAACCCTAAAGGTCAGTGCAGAGTAAAAATTTAAGCCACAGTTTGTGTGTTAATATCTACCTCTGCCTGCATGTCTGTGTCTGCTGCTGCTCATAACGTGCTGTGCCAATGAATCAGGTCAGAACGTCTTTGCATGAAATGTTTAAAACCATACTCCGTTACAGCTCCAGACACATTTGCACGAGTGTAGACAACACAACGTCCCCTGGAGTTATGCTAGATAGAGACAAGAGGGGAAAAAATGCTCAAGGACGAGGAGAAAGATAAGCAACGCAACACGCACAGCAGACTTTGAATATTCGGGGAGTGTGAGCTTTGTGGTGCCTCCCAGCTATTCCTTTAACTCTAGCAGATAGTGAACTGTTGAACATCCTGCAGAAGACGTGCAGTGTGTCACTGTAGTGAACACTCGTGCACAGCCTGTTGTCATAGCTGCTGTCCGGAGCAGAGTGTGTGGATGTGGATGTGGAGGAAGGGCTCACTCCAGCAGTTGGTCACTTGGTTGGCTGGTCATCGATCCAGTGTCTGTTGGCTAAACTGTGAATGAGAGCATTTACTCTGGGTCACTGCTCAGTGATGAGCCCACGTTAGAGTCCTCGTATGTGTGTGTGTGTGTGTGTGTGTGTGGCTGTGGGTCAGCGCTCAAAGAGCATCCGCAAAGCTGAACCTTTTTTTTCCTTTTCTTTTAATTCCGCCATTCAGAGCTAAAAGAGATGCTGCGCTGACCAGCCGACACTGCTGGACATTCCTCGGTGGTTCCCTCCCTCGTACACAAAGATACACACTGAAACTTTACCACGTAATCGTAATGCATTGTGTGTGTGTTAATGCGAGTTATCGAGCAGACTGTATCTGTACGTGTGCGTTCGCTTAACTGTGCACGTCGGCATGTCTGTGAGTTAAAGGTGACAGGAAAGACGTTAGACAACACTGCAACCGTGCTTGTAGTGGCTGAACAGAAAGAAAGAATGGGAGCATTTGTTGTTGTGTGTGTGTGTGTGTGTGTGTGTGTGTGTACAAATGGTATGTGGGCCTGGCGAGCAGAAAGAGCCCGTGGTTCTTATCTAACCTCTCCCTGGATGACCTTTCACCTCTCAAGACAAGCCCTTTGTGTCCGTTAAGCCAGAGCCCACAGGAGGCTGTGTGTATGGGTCCGAAAGCTTGTGTGTGCATCTGCATATATTTGTGTGTTTGTGTGTGTGTGTGTGTGTGTGTGTGTGTGCATGGGCCACATCAAAGACTTATTTAAACATTGTTATCTAGGCTCACCTTTGACCTTGAGGTCATGAGACATCCTTCAAACTAATATATCCTTAAATCAGAAGGTGCATATTTGCGTTTGGATGTATTAAGAGGTCGTGTCTGGAATCTAAATATTTCAATGATTGTTAAAAATAACCGATGTCTTTCATAGTCTGGTTTTAATAACTAGGTGCGTCCACCTGAAAAAGATTTGTAGAGTGTAGAAGTGAAGCAGTGGTGTGGGAATGGAGTGTGTGCATCACATAGAGTTTAAAGGATCCCAACCACAGGTTTGAATGTGTGAGGTTGTGTGTTTGAGTGGTGGTGGTGGGAAGGGGGTCTGAGGGGTTATAAAACACCACAATAGTGTCTCTCTCTCTCCCCAGGGTGGAAGAGAAAGAGGAGGAGGAGGGGTGGGTGGGGATGAAAGGATCTCCCACTTCCACGTCAGGGGGAGAGGGAGGAGGGGGAGATGGGAGGAGAAAAGATCAACAAAGCCTCTTCAAAGAGAAGTTCTGCTTCTTTCTGTCATCTCTGCTGCACGGCTTTTATGAGGAACCCATAAACATATAGTCAGGATATCTGCATATGGCGGTTAAATTAAAGACATTAAAGAGTCTTAGATTAAAGAGGCAGGTGGACATAAAAAAAACAAAAAAAAACAGCTTAATTCGTGTGCCTCCTTACACAACCAGCTAATGAAAACAAAACCGCTTCACATTTACACCCACAGCCTAAATATGAACAGTTGCTCGGGATGAAATGAAATGCAGAATTCCTCTCCTCCCTGTGTCTCTCTCTTTCGGGTTGTGAAAATACAGATCAGGCTGCTCTTTGGTCCAAGGTGTGATTACTTCCTCTCAGTTCTCCCTGTTAGGACGGGGCTTTTTGTCTTCCACCCTCTGTCTCTTTACAAAGCATTAATAGTCTGCACCGGTTCCTTGCATTTCAAAGTGTGGAGGCAGAATGCGGGTTGTGATGTGTGTGTCACAGAGAGACAGAAAGAAAGAGAGTGTGTTCGTCTTCAACGTGATTTTCAAGAGGAGAAATACAAGCTGAAAGCCAACAGTTAGGGCTCCTCAGACTTTGAGATGTGGATCTATAAAGAACATTGATTCCATATGATCAAACTTTGCTTTCATTTGTGAGCATCTCAACTAGTCAAAAAAATGTATATGACTAGAATGTTTTTCAACAAATAATATATATATGTACCACATAACTTACTATATGTTAATGTTTTACCAACATTTTTCCTACGTTTATCTATCTATTGTCCATCCATTCTTCCTTTGTTTCCCCCGCTGAGGGTTGATGGATACAGGATCCTCAGCCGACGTACAGTATTTATGACTGAAGTCATACTGCGATATGGACCATTGTCTGGTTCATGACATGCAGTCCTGTGTACCACCACTGTATCAAATAATCCCAGCAGCAGCTTCAAATCACAATTTACCGAGCAAGTATCCCTAAACAGAATGTACTGTTTACCTCGCCCACCAATTTCTGATGACGTGCAAAACACGCAGAGTTCACAGCAATAATAATACTAATAATAATACTACTAATAATAATATCAATAATACTACGACCCTTAAATGTTTTTGGCACCAATACGTGAAGTTTTGAACAGGGCTGGTGGATATATGCTGTTTTATTTTCATATCAGTTGATATTTATAATAGTCACAATTTATTTCAAGTCTGTAATCTTTTTGTAAAGATGCTGACAAGCCTTTCAGAATTCAACTGGTCTCTTACTGCTTCTAGCCTGTCTGCCATGTTCTCCTCTTTAAGATGGGGCTGTTTGTGTTCTCATGAAAATGCTGTGTTGGATACAAACTGCTTTAAACCATGTGTCGTCTTTGTATTAACCCGACCTGCAGGTCTTTGACTCAGCTGTGTGTTTACAGGTTGGCAGGGCAGTCGTATGAAGGTTCGTGTGTGTGTGTGTGTGTGTGTGTGTGTGTGGCAGCCAGAATGTGGACAGTCAAAAGTGCAGAGAGAAATAAATCTTCCACGTCTTGGAAACCTTCACATTTATTTAGTATAATCCACACACGTGATCAAAGTGTTATTGTGTGAGGTGTATGACATGGCAAAGAGAGTCTCTTACAGTTTTTCTGTTTAGAAATGTCCTAATTTTCCAATACGTCCTCACATTAGGTAGCATGTTATAAGCAGAGAAATGAACCATGGAGAAAAAACAGAGTAAAAGGAGAAAGCAAGGGAGAAAGTAGAAAAACAGAGAGAGGGAGGGAGCAGCGTCTAGGTCAGATTGTCCTGACACAATCGTTCAGCTGATTTTATGGCACGCTGTCTGGACACCGAGAGTGGAAAAATACATAGATTCCCATTTGTGTGCAGGAGAGCAGGCGGGCGAGAGGGTGTGTGTGTTTTTTCTTGTCTGCCTAACACACACACACACACACACACACACACACAAAGCATGAAGTCCAGTTTAAATCTAACCAGTCACGTCTGGACACAGTTGACATGTCGTATCAATCTGTCCGTTTTCGTCCGTGTGTCTTTCTTTACACTCCATTTTTATATGAATCTCCATCCTTATTTTTGTTAAACAAATCTCAAGTCTCATGTCTCCTTTTGCCTGTCTTCTGTGATACCTCTTTCCATTTTCAGTGTTATTGGAAGCAGATGAGAGAGGTGAACCCAGGAGAAAACCAGAGAGAAACAGAGATAATGGAGGCAGAGGGAGGGTGGGATGGAGCAGCGTCTAGGTCAGGGTGTCCTGACTCTGTTAGTGCTGCCGATTTTATGGCACGCTGTCTGGACAGACGCCATCCACTACTAACCACTGTTTATGCTTGTGCTGTGTGTGTGTGTGTGTGTGTGTGTGTGTGTGGCAAAGACTTGACTGTATTTGGCAGTACATTCATTTGCACTGGAATCAGCATTCAACTTAAAAATTTTAGGTGTTATTGTTATAAACACGATTTGCTCTAACTTAAGTACATCATTTCAGATTTTACTCATTATTAAAGTTACAGTTTTTCACATAAATTAGAAATGTGCTGTGACACTTGATGTGGAGAGCTGCTGTGGAAGCCTCCCGCTTCACTCTGAGCAGGACTGCCGTGGTCCAGAGACATTCATTTTATTCACTTATTCTTTTGAGCCTCACCCTATGGACCAATCGTAGAAGAGCAGGGATTATTGTTTGATTATGTGGGTCTGTTTCACACATAAACTCACATAGACAATGTCAGGAGAAATCGGCTCTGGACTGTGTCCCAAGGTGCATTTCACCCAAATTTCCAGTAACCAGGTTTTTTGAAATGCCTCCAGGATGAACAATATGAAAAAAGCACAGAGCTCAATCTTTCGCCGTAAACTCTCCCGACAATTTGGGAAGGACTGGCATGCTGCATGCACAGATGCAAAACTTTAAAGCAGTCTTATCACTTTTCACTTATATTTTTAATTAAAACTATAAGTTCAGAGCTCGACATTCAGCAGTTTAAAGTGGACAGGCACATTAGGGTTTTAACGCAAACATCTTCTTGTGTGTATTTTGCGTCCAACACAAAGTCGCTCTGTTTTCTCAGGTTACCAATGGGGAACTCCTATGCGGGCCAGCTGCGGACCACACGCTTTGAGGAGGTCCTTCATAACTCCATTGAGGCGTCACTGAGGTCCAACACTGTGGTGCCTCGACCCGTCTTCTCGCAGTTATACCTGGAGACCGAGCAGCCTTTGGCAAACAATGGTGGGTCTGAATAGACGCACAGGAGGTGTGATAATGACTTCAGCAGTTTGAATACTGGCATCCGAGCCTCCGATTGCATTTGGATGAACTTTATTATCAGGATAACAAAACCAAGACCCCTTTTGATAGGCTGCACACCTTTTACTTTTGTACAGGGCGAACAGAGAATGACGAGGAGCATGATGAAGATGGTTCAGAGTCGAACAGTCCTCCCATTCCATATCTGATGAGGCCCCCACCTGAGGGATGCTGCACGACAGATGGTTTGTACATGTAACACTGCAGTCACATTTTTGTGACAACAGATGATCAGCACCTCTGGGGTGACTGTCCCGTCCTGTCTTTTCTTCTTTGCAGGCTTCTGTCAGGCAGGTAGGGACCTGCGTCTGTCCTCGCTGGCATTGGATCTGCTGGACGTGCCCCCTGGGTTCATGTTGATTGGAGTGAAGTCCCCCTCCCTCTCTGAGACCCTGCTCGTGTGTGCTGTGGACCGCCGCTTCCTCCCAGATGAACGCGGTCGCAACGCACTGCTGGGTGAGACAGGAACAGGAGACTGGAAAGTGCAACATTATCCAGCTCCTGTAAATTCTGCTGCAGTCACGCGTTTGTCTTTCTACATGCTCTGTCCAGGCTTCTCAGGGAACTGTGTGGGCTGCGGAGAGAAGGGCTTCTGCTACTTCACAGAGTTCTCCAACCACATTAACCTGAAGCTCAGCACCCAGCCCAAGAAACAGAAGCACCTGAAGTACCATCTGTACCGAAACAACCAGGGTGTGCTGGTCAAAGGAGCTCCGGTCTGCTGGAGGGGACACGGTAAGAGTCAGACCTGTGTTGAGCCTGGCTGTCTGTTTTTTCTTTTGCTGGAATGCAGCAGTCAAATACAGATAAATATGAACACCGTTATTCGCTTATTTGGCTGGAAACGCACTGCCTGGAGGACACGTGGGACAAGAACAAACCTATTATCAATCATTGTCAGTTATTGTTTGCATATATAGAATGGTAGAGATAAGAATATAGCAGCGTTTTCCCCAACACGACTACCAAAATTTCTTTTTAAATCCCGTGATGTTACGTTTGCAACCCATCCGGTTGTTTTAACGTCGTGTGGGTAGGTGGAAAGGGATCCGAGAGCCGTTGGAATCGATGTTGTGCCCAAATTTCCCTGCCTGTCCTACATTCACTCTCTTCCCTTTTTACATGAACCAGACGTCACTTGGAGATGGATGTTGTCGACTTAGTAAAGGCCAAATGATTTGTCTGTTGCTGTGCTTTTAACGCCTCTTCAGGGGTAAAATTAGAGGCTGCGTTCACTGACAGGAATGTTTTTAACCTTTTCTTGCATTGAGAAACGGTCACAGTCTGCAGAAAGATTCAGTTAATCTTATTTAAGAGTTAATCTTATTTTTCCTCACCCTAGTCCTTCACTTTGCTTTGTTTCTCAGTCGCTTTTGATTAATTTACTTAAAAATGTGTAGCATTGTTAAGTCCAGTCCAGAAGACAGGACATCAGGACACATCATCTGTGTGTGTTTCAGATGGCAGGGTGAGACAGATTGGGTCCAGTCTTCCGGTTGGACACGTGACATCTGATGAGCAGCAACCAAATCTGGCGTCTGGCAGCTACGCAGGTAAAACACAGAAACATGCATCTGAACACTTATTAAAACTAGCAGAAGCTGAATGATAAAGTTTTAAAATTCACAGTATCTATTGTTATTAATTGGATTTTTTTTGTCACTGTCTGTACAGCAGGCTCACGTGTGGATGCTACTGGTCTGCCACAAATAGCTGATGCCCCCCACTCATTGACAAATGGCAGCCACACTGCTCCCTCCATCGCTCGGCATCTTTTAAATCCGTCAGGGCCTGGGAGACCCTCAGCTACAGGTACAGCATAAACACACAATCCACTGTGTGGATTATTTTATCATAAAGAGATGTTTTATATCCACACCACTGAAGGGGAGCGTTCCTACCACCACCAACCCAAAAAGTGTGTGTGTGTGTGTGTGTGTGTATTATAACACCTCTGCTAACTGTGTGTTGGGGGTCGACCTTTGTTTCCCCTCCTTTCATTTGTCAACATGTGGGCTCTAACCCCCCCTCTTCTTCTCTCTGTCTTTTTCCCTCCTTCCCCCTCAGTCTGTCACCTCCATAAACCAGGGTTGTAAAATTCCCTCTCTTGTCTCCTCTTTTTTCCCGAATGAAGAGCTTCCTTCCTGTTCATGTTGGTTTTTTACATTCCCTTTTAACAAGTGCAGCTTTTATGTGTCTCGTCATTACTGCGTTTCCACAGAGAGCCGAGGAGGAAAAGACCTACTTAATGTTTGACTGAAATACAGCTGTCCTCCACGACAGCTCGAGTCAATTTCAAAAGACCATGTGATTAATATACTGTAATGAGAAGAAACAAATCTCAGCTTAGTTTCTAGTTTTGAAGCTAAAATGATTGATAATCCTGTTGATAATTCTCCAGGGCCCCATGCAAATGCTGGACCCCCCAAAAAGAGGCACAAGGGCTGGTCACCGGAGTCCTCTGGTAATAGTGTCGCAGAGAGCAGCGTGAAGACACCGACATCTTCATCAGCCTTATCTTCATCCTCTGCTGTGACAAATGTTGCCAGATCAGGTAAAAATTGCAATGTGCAAAAACCCCAAGAATCTGGAGAAATTTCTTTTTTTTTATCCCACCAAGAATCTGCATTATATCTGGAACAGGTCAGGATTTTTTGACATACATTGTGCAAGGACAAATACTAATGTAATATGTGCTTTATATAGAATATGGTATTGATGTACATGTAGTGTTGCACACATATAAAATAAAATCTCCCATTGTGCTTTCATACCATTTTGAGAGAATATGACCAAATCTCTTTGGTCATATGGAGTACAGACATCATACCAACTGACACTTTGACTTTGATATTTAACTGACATACTGTATATGTAGGAAGACACAAACTGCAGGTGGAGGTGAATGATAACAGCAGAAACGTATGAGAGCATTATGTCAGATATTTATCTGATGCTAAGGTGTCAACATGATAGCTGTGATAATTGATTTGTGCGTTTTTAAGTGTAAATGTATTTCTGTGCCCCCTCTACTCCATCCAGAGACCGCTGCCCCTCTGAGTTCCTCGCAGGGGACATCAGCCCCACTTTCCCCCCGGGAGCTTTCTGTAACTGTGCCCGATCAGCTGCTGCACACTTGCAGACTGCAACCTGTCATCTTCAAAGGTGAGAGAAACACTGGCGTTGGCTTTTTGCATTTACAAAGCCCTTGTCTTCTCCTCTGCACTTCACGGCAGCACCTACAGTACATGCAGTGGTGAAACTACAGCCTCCGTCAAGTTAATTTGTTCCTGTGGCGGAGCTCAGCCATTGCTATCGTAGACTAGCTGGGGTTGGTTGGTTTTCAGTAACCGCCCACAGCCAACAGATGGCCTCTCCTTGCAGGTCAGAGGTCGGCCAACACCTGAGGCTGTTTCTCAGTCTTTCTATTCCCGCCTCCCCTCCATCCCTCTCAGGACCTTTGTGTCGCCTTTTAACTCTTCTATGCCCTGAACCATTTTCTGTATCTAGTGACGTCATCCTTTTATTTTCACAATCACACACTGGTCCTTCAGCAATTTTCTGACTCTTCTTCTGCCCCCGTTAAATAAGTTCTTTTCGACTCATACCCCCCTCTCAGTTTTGAATAGTTAAAACTCCATTTTCTCACCTTGATCCGCCTGAGTTAACAGCCTTATGGTTAGTTAGTTATTTAGTTAATCAGTTTTCTCTTTGTGCCTGTCGTTGACACAGGTCATGGCCGTCTCCCTCAGCTGACCGGCGATGTCAGCGAGGTGCTCGTCAGTTCTCTGCTCCAGAGTTGTTACCTGAGCTCCCAGACACTCCCCAGGGTCTACCAGCACTATGGACCTTCACCCATTCAGCCACTGTCCATTGAGATGCAGATTCTCCTCACAGTCTACTACCTGGTTCAGCTAGGTTGGTTTAAAGTCCTCTATCAGAATAAAGGCTGCAGTCGTACAGAGTTTCGTAGGACCACAGGGTAGACGCTGTGTTTTCATGGCTTCATTGCTGTGGCCCATAAAGGCTACTAGGAGGCAGACATGCCAAAATAAAAGTTACTGTAAATTCCTGTCCAGGCCCTGAGCAGGTGCCCCTCATCGAGGACTTGGAGCAGATCTTTATGAGGTCATGGAGGGAGTCCCACCTCAGCGAGATCAGACAGTACCAGCAGCCTCAAACACCAGCAAGCCAAGGGAGACCCTACAGCATAGAGGTGAATTTAGCAAGTGCCCCACTGTCACGGGTTAAGTAAATTAAGTTAATGTCATGCTCTTTGCGTGGAAGAGTTTAGAAGAGCCACAACATTCATGTATTATTTGTTATGTATCATAGTGTTATCTAATTCATGGCTTTTAAACACCGTCTCTTTTCATTACTGTTAATAGAAAAACACAACAAGGCCGAATAACTAAATTACTAATCCTTTTACTTCCTTTGTCCCCAGATCCCCTCTACTCTCCCCGGACTCCCCCATCCGTTCTCTTTACCTCCCCACAGCCAACAGCCCGTGACCCCCAACCAACTTCCCTGGCTCGCTCAGCTGGCTGCGTCGTCCTGTGGAGAGGGCGTGGTGGTGTTAGGGGAGCATGTTGGATCTTTGGCTCAAGGCCTCCAGCAAACGTTCTGCAGGTTAATGGAAGGACGGCTTGAAAACACCAACTATGTGGTTATTATTGTCACCGTGCCGGGACAAGAAACCCAGTCCTGTGTGGTAGTGACAGGTGGGGCATATGAAAGTTTTAAAGTCCTGACAGTTAAACAAAAAGGAGGAGGAAGAATCTAACGGAGTGTTCTTTTGTTTGTGTGTTGCAGGCAAACGCCAGTGTCGGGCCTTGGCAGAGAGCATGTTCTCTCCCAGTGAGGGTCTGAAAGAAATCAACCACCAGCTCTCCACCGGTGTTGCACAGGAACTCATCCAGTTTTGCAACGCCCTCGGACAAGGTGTGTCAGCCTTCTGGTTTACATGCACAGTTGTGTCTCTGTGGCCCTTAAATTTAACATTCTTTCAGTCACAGCGTGTCGCGTGGCTTTTTGTTTCTCAGATGGTGACATGGATTCCCTCCTGGATAGCCCCACCGTGGACAGCAACGAGCCATCTCCCTTATCCAGCAGTCAAGATTCGGCCGAAGACACATTTAGTCCAAAGGAATCACATGCACAGTGCTCAAAGGACGCACCCAGTCCTAAACAGAGTCCTGCAAGCCCCAAAGACACGTGTTCAGGTAAGGTGAATGAGGACTGAAGTGAACACAAAGGCATATTTACATTGATTCTTCACTCTGGTCCTGGGCTCGGCGTAAGTTTCATCGATGAACAAATGTGCACAGTTGAGACTGGTTGTAGGATATGAACTTGTGTTTGTGTGTAGAATACTCTGTGGAGTGGCGTGAGATTCGCCCCATCCAGCTCGCAGTGGCTCGAAAGCTGCTGTCCCATGTTTGTGCCATAGCGGACTCCAGCACACAGAACCTGGATCTTGGCTCCTTTGACAGGGTCAGCTTCCTCATCCTGGTCCCACCGTCCGAAGTCACGTTTCAGCAGACTGTTCTGCACCTCTGGAATTCTGGTAAGCCGCATAGATATGAATTAACCACTGCTGTATTTAGCAGACACAGGGTGTGTGATAACCTTCCTCATCCTTTTCTCAGGTGTCCTTCGAGAGCTTGGGAGTTTAGACTTGGAGTGTGTGTCTCAACGAGAAGCTGAGCGTTACGTGGTCAAGATGGACCAAAGCGCTCAGGCGCGAATTGACAGTCTTATCCAGGAAGCTCACACTAACTCTTACACACTCTACATCCTGGTCCACGATCACGCCCACTGGGACGTGTGCAGGTGTGTGAGACAGAGAGAAACTCCCTGAAAGAAGAGAGAACAAAAACATCGGCAAAGCAATCATGCCGTGTCTGTGTGTGTGTGTTTCTGTCTCTCAGTGCGTCGTACGGCTGCTCGGACAGCGGTTTGGGTCTGGTAGACCAGCTGTTGAACTCCAGACAGGTCAGAGATGCTCCAAACATCCTGATTCTCCACGTCACCTCCTTCCCTTTTGCCCTTCAGACGCAATACACTCGCATCAGCCCTTACAATGAGATCCACTGGCCCTCCGCATTCAGCAACGTAAGGTTCAGCTACTGTGACATCACAAGTCTGAGCTCAGACACAGACATTGGACTTGAACTTGAAGGTGTGTGTACCATGTGCTTTTTATTGCGCAGGATGTGGACCTGTATCACGAGAGGACGCGGTACTTTGGTGTGTCCGAGCTTTTAGAGTCGACTCGTTCAGGGAGCAGCCTGCCTTTGATGCGTTACGACTCCTCCTTTGAAAGCATGGCATCCGCCCTGGAAGAAAGGTAGCACACACACACACACACACACACACACACACACACACACAGGTGTACTCTACAAACCTGCACTTCACGAGTACGTTTTAATAATCTGCAGGCTTACACAAAAGTGCAATGAGTAGGCCTTGACATTTCTCCCAGGTTTCCTAAGTTGCACAGTGCTGTGATCCGGACCACGGTACTGATCCAGCACTACTGCGTCGCTCTGATGGTTGCTGCCGGCAGAGTTGGTCGCTGCCACAATCTTCACAAACACACCTCAGTGGAGACCCTGGAGGTTGTACAATCACTCCTCACTGCTGCCCAGCAGTGTCCTGCTCATCACGGTCACATGGTCCTGCTGCGGATCCCCTCATTGGCTCTTGCTACGTGGGCCCATCAACGGCTGTCCAGAGTCAGGAGGCAGCTGGGTTTAGAGGAGAGCTTTGAGATCATACTGGGGAATCCCAACCAAGCTCTGAGTATTGGACAGACCTTCACTGATCAGATCAAGGTGGGAGAGGAGTTTGTCACAGGATAAAACACACTGTGGTCAGAGAAATAAATGTATAATAAATATGAATGTTTTTGTGTACCATACAGCAATGGCTCAAGGTCCAGGATGATGACTGGTTTCCTCGTACTTACCTAGAGCTGGAGGCCCTTCCGTGCATTCTGATCCTTTCAGGAGCTGAACCACTGGGAGAGTCACTGCCCAGGTACACAAAGAGTTCACGCTGGCTTCTGACTTACAATCTAAAAGGACAAGATCAGTTTTTTTTTTTCTCATTGGTCCCAAAACGACAGTCAAGTGCTCGTATGAAGACTAAAAGAAAGCTCACTAGACGGTAAACAGTCGCTGGTTGCAGAGAGTTCACTGGCTGAAGCTGGATGGAGGTGGGCGTCCTTGCTCTCTGCAAACCTGTTTTCAAATGTGTATCTAATGAAACGTGGGCAGCCTGAGGTTAAATTAAATCAAGTTCATATATTTCAAAGTTGAAGCATGTCTCGCTGTTGAGTATCAGCGGGAAAAAATAACAAAATAATAAAAAAGGCTGCAACGTTGCATTTGATGTGACTAAATTAAAAGGTTGAAGCCTTTTACGGCACAGATTAAATGTCGATCCTGAAAAGTCTCCACAGTCTTTTGCTGAAAAGCCAAATAAATATTTGAAGCTTAACTCTGCCTACAGGTCACTGAAGTACTGTGACCTTCGGGTGATAAGCTGCTCGTATCTTCAGCGAACAACTCTTGAACAAGAGCTGGGGTTGGCTGCTTATCTGGTGAGAGCGGAGTCCAGACCCCCACACAACCCCGGGCCGGGAAGTGACCTTCTGGAGAGCGACGCAGAAAAACTCAGCAGCACTGACAACGACGAGGAGGAGGGACAGGAGAACGGTGAGATGAAATGCACGTGTGTGAACGGTTCCTTCACTGGGTGTTGGTGAGATCACGTGATTTTGTGGCTAATTTACACTTTTGTCATGGCTTTGTTTCCAGGAGACTCTCCTCTTTCATCCAGTTTGCAGCTGCAGTCAGGCGCAGATGGCGGAGCCCTGAATCCTTCCCCTGCCCAAAGCACCACCTCTCTAAGTGTCCAGAAAGGACCCGTTGACCCGAAAGACTCACCCTCACACTCTCAGACTCCTCTTCAATCTCAGCCCACGTCTCAGTCTTTTCCGTATCCTACACCACAGCACCAAAGCCAAACTCAAGTCCAGACATATTCCCCGGCCCAGCCCACCTCCCAGTTTCATCCACAACCCCAAATTCATCCCTCGTCATCTCAAACGAATTCCCAGCACCAGGCCCTCTCCCAAATAAAAACATCCCACCCTCAACCGCTTCCCTCGCTTCCCCCCTCACACTCTCGTCGCCAGCACTCCAAGTCCACCTCCTCTGGCTCGATGTCCCCTCGAGCTTCCTCTCCTCAAACGAGCTGCTCCTGGGGACGGGGAGCGAGTCGGCCGCCTTCTGTGCTTCTCCCGCGTGCGCTCTACGACATTATGGCAGCCAGTGACGGCAGCGGGCTTCCACGGTGTACGTCGTTCCTGCCTCACATGTCTGTCGCGTGGGCGAGCAGTTTCAGGTAGACAAATGTTCTGAACACATCAGGTAGATTTAATGTCGCCCTGTAAGAGATATGATAGAACAGGAAGTTGACAGCTTTTTGTGGTTTTCAATATTTTGTGTTCAGGCCCTTGCTGAGTAAAATGATGACGTGTACAGAACAGTCCCTGTATTATCGCCAGTGGACGGTTCCCCGCTCCCACCACATGGACTGCAGCAACCGCGCCGAAGGACGCAGCGACAACTTTCACCCTCGCAGACTGCTGCTCAGTGGACCCCCGCAGGTGTTTGGCCTTTTTTTTGCATTTATTAAATTCAGTCTCCTTTTCCACTCTATACTTAACATTTGTTTTTCACTGTGTTTCCGTGGTCAGGTCGGTAAGACGGGAGCGTACTTGCACTTCCTGGGTATTCTGTCCCGGATGCTAATCAGGCTGATGGAGGTGGATATCTACGATGAAGAAGACATCAACTGCAGTCAGTAGCTCCCGTTTCACAAACACATCAGTTCAAAGAGTAACACACTGCTCTAATTAACGTTCCGTTGATTCCAGACACTTTTACTTCACTTTCTCTGTTGGTGTCGTAGCTCTCACGATCATGTGGTGTTTCACTGTTAACTCATTCCCTTTACAAGTTTTATGCCGTGTGAAACTTACCAGGTTATCCGTCGCCATTTTAACTGGCCCAAATGCTTCCAAACACTAAACTACGTTAACACGGTTACTTGATGCTGATTCAGTTCTTCAGAAAGGTCTGGTTTGCTCACCCCTAGTTTTCCTTTGAATTTTTCAGTTTGAGGAGCCAGTTTTTGATTTAGCATTGAAGAACTTGCAGCCACAGCTGAGACTGATCTCAGAAACGCACCGAATTCACACGGACCTTTGTCATGGTTAACGTTCTTATTAATCAGCAGCGGTTTACACCAGATGTGTGGAAAACCAGCAGGACAGTAGCTCTGATAGACCAGCGTTGACTACTCCTGGTTTAGAGTGTACTTGTAATTTTGTCATGTTTCCAGGATTGATTGGAAACTTCAGGATTCACAGTGCTGTAGTGTGATGAATACGCTTGTAAATGCCCAGTGTGTTCAGGTGCCCAGGTGGACGGGGTCCAGCACCACCCAGCCAACGCTCCCTGGCCCAACCCAGACATTCTGAGGACGATGCCCTTTGACTTCACCATCCATGACCCCAAGTATGACGACATCAGCAACGTCTATTGCCCTGGATTCAAACCCAGTGCTGAGGGTAAGCACAGCCAAAAAAACACAAGTAAATAAAAAAAATGATGTACTGCAAAATCCAGGCCTTTCCGTCAGAGCTTCCTGCACTGTGCTGTGGTGCCAACCCGTCCTTTCCCCGTATTGTCCCAAGGAAGCCTTGTGCGGCAGGAGGATGTGTACTTACGTAGGCGGACGTCTAGGATCAAACTGTCTAAATACGCGGCCTACAACACCTATCATCACTGTGAGCAGTGCCACCAGTACTTGGGCTTCAACCCCAGATACCAGGTCACCAGAACGCACACACAAACACAAACACACGAGACGAACGCTGCCTTGGAAATGTCAATGAGCCACTCTTCTCTAATCGTAACTCAGATGTACGAGTCGACGCTGCATGCCTTCACATTCACCCATCTGCTGCTCGGGGAGGAGATCCAGCTCTACTTCATTATCCCAAAGTCTAAAGAGCATTACTTCAGCTTCAGCCAGCCAGGGGGCCAGCTGGAGAGCATGAGGCTGCCTCTCACGTCTGACTGGGCAAGTCCACTGTCACTCAAACTTGTGTTTAATGCACAGAAGTAGTAGTTCATCAAACTACTTCCATAAGTACTTCTGTAGTGCTTCTTTTCATCCAAGGGAGATTTAAACAAATTCCTCAAGTCGGTAATTTACTGTCACAGTACAACACCCCGGTTTATCCACAAGATGGTGCTACAGTCCAGTTATGGCTGAGACGGTCATGAAAATGGAAAGCTGTGGATCAGTGGTTTATCATCTCCGTATTAGCACAATTATATTATATATCTTCGTCAATCCCTGGGGCCTTATTTTAGAAACTGCTACTTCCCATGTCGCACTTCTGTAGTAGTACTGTATGAAAAGTGTAAGAAGTTTTTGTCCGTTTCTTTCAGAGCCCAGACTGCATCAAGAGTCCAATCTTCACCCCGACCACTGGTCGTCATGAGCACGGCCTGTTTAACCTGTACCACGCCATGGACGGAGCCTCACACCTTCATATCCTGGTGGTCAAAGAGTACGAGATGGCCGTCTATAAAAAGTACTGGCCCAACCACATCATGCTGGTGCTCCCCACGGTGTTCAACGGGGCTGGAATAGGTACGTTACTGCTGCTGTACGGAGGAATTCCTCTCATTTTTAGTAGCTAACCCTAACCCAACTCCGAAACCCACTGCTGTTCTCTTGCAGGTGCTGCTCACTTTCTGATTAAAGAACTCTCACATCACAACTTGGAGCTGGAGCGCAGTCGTCAGTTGGAGGGCGGGGCCCCAGCAGGTGACGTCTGGCCCTTCATCATCTTGGCCGATGACTCCTGTGTCATGTGGAACGCGGTGGACCTCGACGCCCGCAAGTACATACAGTTGCTTGTGGTGGTCATAGAAATGAGTTGAATTACTCTGTGAGCTGGTGTTAACGTAGCTGCTCGTTGTCTTTAGTGGCCCGGTGGAGCACGCGGTGTCACTGAAGCACGTCTTACAGCACATGGAGGCCTGTCCAGACCTGGCCCACTATGGCCTGTGCGGAATCAGGAAGTGGAGCAGCCGTGGCCTTGCAGGTCAGAATGAACACGGAATTTTATTAAGTCTAAATCCTAGACTGTGTTGGACATGTTAATAGACCGAAACAAACTTTTATGTAATATGTGAAATAATAATGAACATTTAGTAGAATCAGCTGAGAAATTCTAACAATTATAAAAGTCGAATTACTTGGATTGTCCAGATGATGCATCGGCTGGGACTAGATCCTGCAGACTTCTGCATCCCAGCCACCATCTTTGAAAGCGCAAATTTCTTAATTTCTTTCAATTTTGATACATCAACAAAAACGAGAACAACTTAACATTGGTATTTTGTTGCTGTTTGACCAGGCACCAAACAGTGGGAGCCATTCTCCAGATGTCACCTTCATGAGTTCCTGCTCCTCAATGTTGACCGGAGTCACAACATCCAGTACGACCAAGATCGCTTCACCTGCCACGACGTGGACTTCACTCTGAGGCTAAACAGCGCCGGTCTGCTCGTGTGCAGGTTCAACAGGTTCAGCGTCATGAAGAAGCAGGTCGCTATCGGAGGATACAGGACGTTTATTATCAAGACCAAGGTAAATGCAGAACAACTATGATCACACAAGTGCATCTGAGTTTTAGTTCACAGCATCATGCAACGTGACAATAACGTGTAAAGGTTCATTTTCTAACATTTATGTTCATGTCTAACTACAATCTGAAATGTCTCCAGGTGACAGATGTTCCCACATCAGTTGGACCCTCACAGTACGTCTGCGCCCCAGACAGCAAGCACCTCTTCCTGGCGACACCTGCTCAGCTCCTCCTGGAAAAATACCTCCAGCACACCAGCCAGAAGCTGTTTCCCCTCAGCACCAGAAATTACACTCACCCTGTGCTGTCTGTGGATTGTTATGTTAACCTGGGACCGGAGGTGAACAGACTCTGATCTGGACAGTTTGAAGCAGAATGACTTGTGGTAAATGAGTCACATCTGGACAGAAATGAATAAAAGTTTCGTGTCTCCTGCAGGTGACGGTTTGTTTTGTGAGCTCCAGACCTCAATCCATCAACATCAACAGCGCAGGGCTGCAGTTCAGCGGCCTGCTCCTCTGCTTTGCTGACTCCTTCGTGACTCCTGGGTTCCTCAAGCAGTTCACCTTCCTCAAAGGTACAAGGGCAGATGATGCACAGCCAAACGTCACACATCACTTACACATACTGTGGAGTTTACTGAAGAATTGCGATTTGTGATCTCAGTGTTTGCCATGATGATTGAATCCTAAAGCCATTTTTATTCCCGCATTACAGTCAAAGCATCTCTCCGCCCTGTTCTGTCTTTGTAGGTGCGACTCTATGTGTCATCGGTGCAGATCGTAGCTCACTGAGGCAAACTGTGAGCAGGCTGGAGCTTGAGGAGGAGTGGAGGTTCAGGCTCAGCGACGAATTCCAGACTGCCAACGCCAAAGAGGATCGACCTCTTTTCTTCCTGACCGGAAAACATATATGACTGCAGCGGCACGGTGGATTCCAAGCAGGGTAAAAATGACTGTAACTTCCAAAGAGACGTGTGTTTTATTGGCCTGCGCAACAAAAGACAGTAGACTGGGGGAGTGAGCATTAGTGCACACACGCACACTAACAGCTTTGATGTCAAAAAATGATATGACAGACGCTTTTATTGAATGCGACTTACAAGTGAGGTACAAGGACGCTGTCGGCCAGGGTTATTCTCTTGATCAGAAAAATAAAGCTCACGTAAAATTCTCGTGATAAAACAGCATTGTTTACATTTACAGCGGCGGGGCAGTACTCCGCTCATGTGCTTAAAGATGTTAGTTTTCTGTAGAAGAAATATCTGATAGTCTAGTTTTGTGGGGATGAAAAGCTGAAAGGAATCATCGAAGGGAAGGAAAACGGGTGTAAGCAAAAGTGACTATTTCTTGACACGTTTTGGGAGTCGTCGTGTGACGTCAGCGTCCCTGCAGCTGCACACAATACGCACAGCTTTTTCAAAGAGACACAATCATTTGTGTGCAATGGTAGCCGATTTTTGGCAACAGACATGTGGAGGCTTGTTTTGTGTCTGATTTTACATGTGAAATATTTTATAATTATTTACGCAGATTTGTATTTTGTAAAAAAAGAAAAAATGACATTCTTTTGTGTTTACAGGGACAATTATTGTGAAGCTGTTTCTCCATTTGGATGTAGAACATTTTTTATACTTTACGCTCTGTAAACTGTATGAGGATTGTATTTGTATGGAAGCAGTAATACAAATCCACTGTGTGCCTGCAGCATGTCGCCTTCTTATGCTTCTACTTGTATAAATGTACAGATGTTTAAAAATTCTGTGTGTGCTTGTGTTTCTCTCAAAGACAGAATTGAACTCAGTTTAACTGATCTCACTGACATTTGGAAAAATCTCAGACCTAAACTCAGTCTTCGTACAGTGAAGCTGGTTCAACGTAGAAAAATTAATTTGTTGGAAATGTAAATTGCTTTAAGTGCGAGGTATCAAAGATAAAGTTGTTTTTTTGGGTTTAGTTTTGAAACTAAAGCAAGTTCAGTATTGGTTTCAACTGCTGGGAAACAAACCAACGTTTCACACATACTTTCCTTTGTTTCATATTTTCAGTTTTTTATTAACATTTTATGTGACCAAGTAGATCTCAGAAGGGTTACCTCTTCCTTTCCATGAGAGAACCTGGTCAAGAGCCAGTTCTTTTGGCATGACGATTATAAATCTGCAGCTTTTGATGAGTGAGTGTAAGACTCACACTGCTGCTCCTGCAAATTAAAACGAAACATCACTTCAGTTAACACAACAAAGACAAACGGAGCATTTCAATCGTGAAACGTTTCTTTAACATATGAAAATTAAGTATCTTGAGAGTTTAACCCAGTGCTAATAATGCCTGCTGGGAAGTTTACAGGTTGTAAGTGGCCTGTAAATAAAAGCTAGACATTCTAAGCTCAGTAATGAAATGCTCATACTGTTCCTACAAAATTATGCACTAGGCTTGTGTTGTGCACCAGAATGACAGCTTGTGCACAATTGCCGTTGGTTTCTTTCACTGAGAGGATTTTGGGGGTTTTAGGCTTTACTGCGGAGGAACAGGAATTACAAAGTGAGCTCCGTCCCATTAACACCCATTCACTGTTACTGTGGATCAGTCGACTTACTGCTGTTATTGATGTTAATGGTTTGGGACTCGATGAGTCGCCCCGCTTTCCAAACTTTGGCGGTATGAGTCTCCCCAGTAACAAGTATCATTTCCACAGAGCAACAGCAGCCAGCGGCACACGTTTGGATAATGCAGCTTTTATTCCTGTGAAATAAAAAAGACGCAATTAATATTCTGCTTCTACAGCCACATGTGGAACTTTAGTGAAAAACATACAAACTCACCCATATCCATCGTTGCTCAGGAGGGTCAAGTTGTAATAAAGGCAGTTTTGTGCTTCAAATTGGCAAAACATGGTTTTCTCAGTCATTGGTACACTCAAGGTTTAAGCCTGTTGTTGAGGCAGATATTAAAAAAAAAAAAAATCAATCATTATAACATAAAAAAAAAAACAAACACGTGAGTTACAAATCAAGTAAAGGAGAAAGCAATGGTGTTAACATGCTCACTGTGGGTTGGGCAGGGAGGTCACTATGGTGTAGCCATAGGTTCATCACCCACAGAGAAATACACACACAGACAATGTAGAGAAGCGGTGATCTAATTGATGACACTTACCTGTTGTGAATTCCTCCTCTTTGCTGCTGTCACTGAACCTGTTGCTCCACAATGTGTAAGATTTCACGCTGACCACATACGTTGTGCTTGGCTCCAAGCGTCGCCCAGATATTTCATAGCTGCTCTCTCCATTAATAGGACACGAGGTGGAATTTTCAGTCACCTGTTAAAAGGAGACAACAGGATAGTTTAACTTGAAAGGACACAAATGTCCACGTCTGCATCCACGTCTCCACGATCTGTGTTACCTTTTGTGTGTCTCCTTTTTTATAGTACGTCACTTGTGCAGTCAAGGTATGACGGATGCTGCTATTCATGTTTGTCGTCCAGCGCACTTGAAAATTGCCGTTGGTTTCTTTCACTGAGAGGATTTTGGGGGTTTTAGGCTTTACTGCGGAGGAACAGGAATTACAAAGTGAGCTCCGTCCACCCATTAACACCCATTCACTGTTACTCTGGATCAGTCGACTTACTGCTGTTATTGATGTTAATGGTTTGGGACTCGATGAGTCGCCCCGCTTTCCAAACTGTGGCGGTATGAGTCTCCCCAGTAACAAGTATCATTTCCACAGAGCAACAGCAGCCAGCGGCACACGTTTGGAAAATGCAGCTGTTCTTCCTGTGAAATAAAAAAGACACGATTAATATTCTGCTTCCACAGCCACATGTGGAACTTTAGTGAAAAACATACAAACTCACCCATATCCATCGTTGCTCAGGAGGGTCAAGTTGTAATAAAGGCAGTTTTGTGCTTCAAATTGGCAAAACATGTATTTCTCATAATCATTGGTACACTCAAGGTTTACAGCTGCTGTCATATTAACTCCTGTATGAGGCAGATATTATAAAAAAAAAAAATCGATTATTATACCAGATGACAAAATAAGTAAAGTGTTAAACTATACGTACAGACACACTCACCAGTTACAGTGATAACGTTTCCTAAAATCAGCAGGAGAAAAGACGCACTGCCACCAATTTGTCTGGAAATGAAACACAAAAGGAACATTTTCCTCTTCAGACCAACAACTGCGACGATTTAAACAACACGAACGTCTCCTAAGAACCTGGATTACCTGTTAAAGTCCATCCTGGGAGGATTTATTCCACCTTTTCCCTCGGAAAATGACAATGCAGCTCAGTTATGGCGCATTCGTAGCAGATTTGAGTTGCCTGTAATGCTGATGAAGCCACCACCAGTCTCCCTAATATGGAAACTTCCGACTGGAAATGTTTTACCAAAAATTTAGTAGAAGTGTGTCTCACTCTCAAATTGATTTTACTGCCTCATGTTTGTCTATCTTGGACTGAGAAGTTGATGGGGCGTAACCTTGTAAAGCAAACAACTGCCGGAATGAAACGCACAGAACAACTGACGGAGCTGCATCCTGCAGGGCCACGGGTGTTTCAGGTGTCACAATGGGATAAAGTCAAGTGGCAGACGGCCCATCTGGCCTCACATGGGAACCCCAGTGTGTGTGTGTTTGGCAAGTTAACTTCAGAACCTAATTAATAATAATTATACAATTTGTATATAAGAATGCTTTGGCCACAATCGAAACACAAGCAGACAGGACACAGATTGACATGTGAAACTGAAAGGAGGTGTTCAAATATGTTTTTAAAGAAAAACAACATCGGTATATCATTTAAAATGTTTGTCGTTTCTAATGCTGTGGGCTCTGTGGCGTCAGGCGAGCACCGGTACAGTCTGGTCGCTCTCAGATTTCCTCCAAGTACTCAATTCCTAGAACACACTTGATAAATTTAGGCTAAAACATTCACACTATGGCAAACAAGCACAAGCTGCTCGTTCAAACACTGATTTAAGACTTGCAGGACCCGTCCAGAACCTTCCAGGACAGCTTCTGCACCTTGTGGAAGAGACTTAAGTGCTCACATAGGATCAAAGTGCATCTTATGCCATGTTCAGGAAGATGTCAACAGAGTCATTATGGATTTTTACAGACATCCCACAAGAAATCAACAACTAACAGATTTCTGACTGACCTGCTCCTTTTTCCCCTGCTTGACTTGCACAGTTTTCTAATTTCTGCTTGGACAACTCACAGATTTCTTCAGATTTCCTGACCTTGCAGCAAATTTCCTTGAAGAGTTTGTACAGCAGCCTAAGATTACAAAATGTGGAGCATGGAGCCATGAGCCACATGGAGGAGCAGGAGCGAGACTTCAGGATCCACAGTGAGGACGGCAGCCCCAACGACAGCTGGTCCTGGGTAACGCAACTAACAGACAAACGTGTTTACTACATATAACATATAGAAGGTCTGAGCTGCAACATTATTTTTATCAAGTCAGTTTGCAGTTTAAAAATATGCCAGAGCATTTTTTGAAACTAATTTGTGGCAGCGCTGATTTGTATTACATTGCAGTACATTACAGGTGTACCTAATAAAGTGGCCAGCGAATAGTGTAATTATTTCCATAATAACTTGCTGCTCAGTTCAGGATGGGAGATAAATCAAGTTAAATCACGTTCTATAATTTTATGATGCATGAGCCTGTTTCAAGACAAATATATGGCAAACAGATTCATGGAAGTAGGAGCCAGGTGGTTTTCAGTTTCTTTCTAACAAAGATTCCAAGGTTCCTTAAAAATATGATCAAATATTCAAATACATCCTGCATTTAGACAAACTGGCTGCCTGTGTCCTCGTGTTGTGTAACTGTCAGCATAAGTACGTTGGTTCTGTTGACAGAGTGTGTTTGAGCTTCTGTCTGTATTTGTGTGCAACCAACACGCGTGACCTCAAGCCCACACAGATCCGAGAAAGACAAACTCCAGCACAGTTACCACAGCTATTACACAAGACCCGGCAGCACCTCCAGCGATGTTTTATCGTCTGAACGCTGGGCTTAACGTTTGGAATCTTAGCTTTAGGTTTCTATTTCCATTTTGGGTAAGGGTTTATTCTACAGGCCCTGTATTTTTAGTTTGCTGCAAACATTACTCATAATATCCCAGAAATTTGCTAGTGTTTACTTGTTAGTCTACAAAATCCTCAACAACGAGCATATGGGATCAATAACACAAAAATGTATAAAACTTTTATCAGCTCATTGTATTAGCATTTTTTAATTGTCAATAACTGATTAGCTTCAGTAGTATTCAGAGATTTCATCACATTATTTCCAGTTTTATGCTGAAATGTTTTATAAGTTTTGCTGACAAGCAAGTGGGTGAACATTAATAGCATGAAGTGTCTTTTTAATTGCTAAAATCCAGCTGAATAAAGTTTAGCAGCAGCCAACTTTCATAAAAGCATGCGGGAGGTTTACAGGAACTTCTGTTTGAAACATGGGACCTGTAATATAACGTGTTCGTTTTTAGGAGCAACGCAAACACAAACTAACTAACTGGAAACCAAACTAATCCGATTCTCCTAAAACCACGAACTCCACGCTGGGGGCGGGTTCAACAGGTCAAAGGTGACGTGTGACTCAGGCAGCCCTCTGATTGGCTCATGCAGCCCATCCCCTAAACGACACCCCCTCCATCTCTGTGGTGATGACATAAGTGCATTCTTGACCTGAACAAGAGTTGCTGGGACAGATCGGGCTACCCCTGTGTCCGTTAACCACCTCCTTCCTGCCCCGCTCACGTGTTTGGCCGAAGTTAGCTGAAGCATCAAAGAACCAATCAGACAGTACAAACGCACACACACGCAAATATGTAAAGAGAAGAATGTAACCAGCCCCCATGTGTACAGAGACATGTACTTTACTCAGGCCCGTACTGAGTGGCTCAGTGCCTGTTGTCACCTGCTTCGCCTCATTCTGCTGCAAAGCTTGACAACAAATGTGAACAAGTGCCACAAAAGTGAAATCCCTGATTCAAATGTTTCTTTACGAAACCCGATGCACAGCGAAGGAAATAAACCTCTGTCACGTGTAGCTCCCTTTCTCTCGGTCATGCACCCTCTCTCCGCATTGTCTGTCTTCCTCCTCCCCTCCAGCTCCCTCCACTTGACTACTTGTTGCTCCCTGCTGAATTGTCAGGCCTCAGCAAACCCAACACGTGCTTTCTTGTTTTCCTTCCAGCTGCCTGGTGCCGATTGTGTGAGTGTGTGTTTGTCCATCAGTCACATGTCCAACGATTACGCAGCGCATGAATGTGTTTATATAGTGAGTGCAGCTGAAATGGATCCACAGTGTCGTGAACTAAATCACGTGTTGTGATAGGAGTTTCATAGAAAAGGAATTCTCCATAGGCCCTTGAAAACTCTTCCATCTGCTACACTTCCAGAACTAATATGCTGAGCTGTACACTAGGTTTTGTATTTCCACGTCTCTAGTAACAACAAGGAGCAGGAGGAGGAGTTGGATGCAAGTGTAATCTCAGGACGAGTTCTTAGAATCATTGGGCAACAAACGGCCATAAGACCCAGCGGGGGGAGGAGGCAATCTTTTGTTTTTGTTCCTCTAAACTGGGAACTCTGTGTTCCGGCTAAACTCTGATGGGATTAACAACTTCCGTAACTTTACTATTATCTGATTACAGATGTCAGGAAAGTAGAAAAACAACTAGGAAGTGCCAAAAGTCAACTTCATATTCTAATACATGTAGTTTGAACCTGTCGTTCCAGAGGAAATTTGGTGACAGACATAAATTATAAACATATACAACACAGCAAACATCAAAAATATGTATGGTTAAACAGCGGACAGCATCTCGATAGAAATAGATATTTGCATTTTGCATTCAGTATTGTGCAGGGTCGTTTCTAGCTTTGTGGAGACCCTGTGCAAGATGGTGTTTGGGGGGCCCCAAGTTTGCCAGATTATGATGGAGAGATTCCTCATAACCCTTTAAATAAATCATGAAGACGCCACAATCCATGACAATTCATAGGCAAAACAGGCAACATTCATGTAACGTCTCATTTTAAAATTAAACATCCAAAGTTGAGCCATTCAAGCAAGTTCAACTGATAAAAAATGATAATTCAAGGAAAACAACAATCCTCCATATGGCAAAAAAACTGATACTGAGAGGTTTTTTTTAAATGTTCACGTAAAATTTTGACAGGACAACGTCTGCTGTGACAAATCTAGTTCTCACAGCGACACAAATACTCACAACCCAAAACAATATCCACAGATCAATAACGTGGGCCAAGAACAAGATCAACAGAAAATAAATTATACTATAACTTACAGTAAAAAACACGACGAGCAGCATCCATATCAATGAAAAACAATAAAAACTTCCTTAAAGTTTGTGATATTAGGGTTCTTCTGAATAAAGTCAAACGTCACTCAGCTGTAGGAACTGTATGATCACAATCAATAATCTAATAAATGTGGCAAAGACTGAGACGATGATCAACAACAGGCCGAAACTGTATCAGTCCGTTAATGACCCGCCGTCGGACTTTAGCAAACACCTGCAGCTAACTGAGGCTAGCTGAGCTAGCAGGACGAGGGACAAACGTCCGAATGTCTCACCTTCATCCTTTCACCGACGTTTGTCTGACCCACGAGGGCCGTTTCCTTTTGACGCCATAAACGCTGTTTGCCATTAATATCCTCAGTAACGGGAATGACGGGCAGCTGTCAATCATTTCCGTCGTACCTGTCGGCTGACGTCACTCCCGGCGCGATACTTCAGTTTAACGATTTGCGACAGAGACACTGGTCGCAGCTCATCATCGCAGCTTATTCTGATCATATCTGATGTTCATTTTCAATCATAGATGGATGTAATAAACACAGGAGAGAGCTGCAGGGACAGACAGGCCGCTCAAATTCTCCTCAGGTCCCTGGTGAACCCAAAGATTTAGCCCCTCTCTGATTCCCTGAAGGGCAAAAACACGTCATCCGAAACCAGGAGCTCTACACCTTAATATGCCGTAAAAAACTGTGATGGAAAGTAACTTCCGGTGGATTTTTTAAGTACAGTTTGGAAGTATTTCTTGATTATTGCTTGAATATGTCTATTTTCTACTTCATACTTAAATTTTACTATATTTCTGAAGCAAATGTCCCTTTCCTTCACTACATTTGATTAACTACTTTCAGATTCTGTATATTGGTTTTCATTAAATTGAAAACATGATCATCAAAACTAAGTGGTAAAATACATCTATTGTTACCTGCTACAAAAAACGCATCAAATAATAATGCATAAATAATTATAACCCCTGGATATTAACTGATGATTATGCGTGAGCAGTACTTTCTTCTGGTATGGTGAATATTTTATGAGGTAATACAGAGAGTATTTCCCTAAGTAAATAATTGGAGTACTTCTGGTAAAAACACTGCTGGTGTTTTAATGAGCAGCAGGACATGCTGCTTGTCAGACTATACTCAGTACCACAGTCTTCATGTTGTAGACAACAAGTATATACTAGACTTGTGGCTCCAGCAGATTCCAGGAACAACACTTGAGATCTCTGTCCAGGAGAGTACAGTCCTAGGAACAGCTAAGAGACTGCGCAGAACACTCAAGCTTCCAGGCCTCTGGGACCCGACCTTGAAGGAAGGAATAAGACCGCCCAGAGGAAGGGGCGAGTGGGGAATAATATATGATATATTTATACACACACACACATAAAAATGCTATAGTATTTACTCTGCAAAATTCTTAGAGTTGGAGCCACTTGGAAAGCAAAACATAAGGCAGTAAGAAAGAAGTGACTCACCACTGATGTCTTTGTATCAGCGCAGGTGGAGATTTTGACACTGAGACACAGTGCACTGCATGAATACAGATGCCTTCAAGCTGCCTGAATGTCACAGCTATTCCTGTCTCCTCTGCCCCACATACTAGCCTTGTATTTTTGCGGAATAAGAACAAGATCCTGTTCACAGTAGCTGCTCTTCTCTTTATAGTCACACACAATTGGAAATGAGTGTATGATTTCCCCCAGCACATTACTCAATTTCATATTACTCTCAGATACTTTCTCTGCATGTTACTTAGTTTACGACAGCTGAGCAATACAAAACCAATATAAAAGCATAGATCACTGAACGGGGCAACTGGCCACGGGCTCAAGATGTCGGGGGGGGGCATCTGAAATACGCACATGAACGAATGATCAAATTATGACGTGAGACCTAATATATGTCACAGATCTCATTTAAAAGATGCCCAGTGAAAAAATGCTTCAACTGAGACTAAAAAAAATTGTAAACAGTCAGAGGACAACCAGGAGACACACAAGAGGAAACGTCCTAGGTTACTTTCAAAAACTAAGCAGGTGTCCTGCTGGAGGCTGCTGTACACCAAAAGGTCTGAGTAATAAAATCATTCGAAAATATTTCCAAAAATAATCATTATTATACAGTATGTTATAATTATTATTATTAAAAGTTATCACATCCTTGATTCCAAGAGGGAAGACTTCCGTCAACCTTGTGTGACGTCGACGCCGTTTCAGCCAATCAGATCGCCCCGTGTCCCTCTCGGTGGGAGGAATAATTAAAGTGCGCTTTAAGTAGCGGAGCATCCTTCAGACGGTCAAACACGAGCGTCTGTGTCCTACAATGTTTGATTTGAGGACCGACACGTAACGGACTAAAAGACTCGAACACACGTGCAGAGGACGTTTGGTGGAGAATGTAAAAGGCGAAAAGACCCACGACCGCGAGGCGACGTCAATAAATAACGTGAGTAAATAAATAACCGTTTGTGCGATCAAACGTTCAGTCCACAGGTTTTACGTCCTCAACTGTCATTCCTCTGTTTTTGCGCCCCACTCTAATATCTCTGATTATGACGTCATACAGCGGCTGTTTGAATGAAGGGAGAGGTGCAGAGCCTCGCCCCGTGTGCACATGTCGCCACTCGGGCCAAACACAATTCGGGTTGGAGCTTTTTTCACATGTTTTCCTGCTGAGCCGAGATTCTCTTCGGTTGGTCATTTTCTCTGTTCGCTTGTGCTCGTTTCCAGTGGAGGAGAGGGTCATACAGAGTCGCCTATAATAAAACATATTGCTGAACCCCCAGAAATGCATCGAAAACTGCAGTTTGTAGCAATAATGTGTGTCACACATGAGATGGATTTGACTGGATAATGTGTCTGCATCCCCCTCCCTTAAAGCTGGGTGACCTCACTGTCTGACTGACGCTCCTGTGGGATTTCATCTACACATCGTGTTAGGCTGTTAAACCTTAAAAATGCTGTTGAGTAAAAACTATACAGAAAATCCATTTAATGAGACTAAGTGAGTTGTCTGGTGAGGGGGCATATTACATAATGCAGAGGCGCTGTGATTGGCCGTTAGAGATGTCCTGGATGAATGGATGAGACGTTGTCTGCATGCGTGTACGTCACGTCCAGGCATGTCAACAAATGAGCGCGTGACAAAGAAAGTGAATAAGCGAGTCAAATAAAATGAATCTCTAAGGAGACAGATTTAAGACAACATCTCAACTTAAAAAGGGAAACTATTACCTTGTGTTTCCAAAGAAACAAATAAAGTGTTATCAGTTTTAATGGGCCACGTCAGAACGAGCCTGTGGTGCGTCTTGTGCAGCCCTGTTCTGCAACAGTACAAGTACTGCTGTGTCATTAGAGCAGAAGAGCCCCAGTCTGTGATTCACAGTAATTGATGAGGTGTTAACAAATCATCCTCGTCACGAGTGTGTTCTTACATGGTCTGCCAGAATATGAAGCCATCTGTCTCTGAAGTACGCTGTAACGTGTGTGTGTGTTGGAGTGATAGAGGAGATAAATGATCCAAGCATCTGAGTCAGCAGCTCATGCAGGTGGCAGGTGAGGATTCCACGGGACACTAGGTTTACTCGTCCTTTCTGCTTTTCTTTCTGTCTTTTTTTCGTACATGCCACCTTGTTGCCGTACCGAACAGTGTAATACGCGCTACAGAAACAAGGCACAGTAACCAGGCTGTAAACATTCTCAGTCTTTTGATGCTTCTGTATTTGTACAAAAGCACAAACTATCAACTTATCAACAAAATAATAATATTCAGATTTCTCGCTCGCGGAGTGTGTTTTCTTGCAGTTTTCTCGTTCTCTGCCTGCTTGAATAAAGTACCCCCCATCTCACAGCCCAGTGAATGCGTCTCCCTGTCTGTGTCTCTCTCCAGGGCCATGTTTGGCATTCTCGACAGAGAGCATTAGAGGCTGTAGATCAGAGAGACTGGCACAGCTCTGCCTGCTTAATCTCATCCCCGCTAAACTCTATTTGCATTACAGAGAGGAAGCGACAATTTTGGGTTTCCATTATTAAATAAATAAATAAAAATCCTCAAAACCTCTTTTTTTTTTTTTTTTTAAGAAAAGCAGAATATGTTCACATCCTTGCTTCCACACATCAATAACACCCACAACCAGCCCAGTTTCAGCAGCACCAGATGAACGGAGAAAGGAACGTGGAAACAGTTCGTGTTTTCTGCATGCTGGATCACATTTGAGATTGGAATGCTGGCTGCAGATCAATACTGTATTCTAATCTGACAGAATGACAAGCTGGCCTTGTGCCCACACACAACATCTCATCTGTCTCTACAACCAAAGCCAAATTAAAAATCATTTGTCCTGCAGCTGTGCATTGTTCTGTGTCCTGGATGTATCCTTAGTCCAAACATAAATAGGCAAAGAGCCGTCTAAGTAGAATAAAATATTTATCTTCCTGATTGTCTCCAGTTACAGACCATGAACTATGTGGGTCAGCTGGCGGGCCAGGTGTTTGTGCAGGTCAAGGAGCTGTACAGAGGACTCAACCCCGCAACGTTATCTGGATGCATAGATGTCATCGTGGTCCGCCAGCCCGATGGCTCCCTGCAGTGCTCCCCTTTCCACGTTCGCTTCGGGAAGATGGGTGTGCTGCGCTCTCGTGAGAAAGTGGTGAGAGTATACGCTAAACACCCCAAACGCTGCATTGCATGTGCGGATTTAAGGTGTGCATGTGATGTACTGTATGTGACAGCATACACGCTAAAGTAATTGTACATATATGGAGCTGGAAGAGCTACTGGTAAAATAGATGGATATTTATATATAAATCAATAGTTACTGCATATGTTAAGGCGTAAACATGATAAGGACGCCTTTTTCTGTCTTGCAGGTGGACATAGAGATCAACGGAGAGCCAGTGAGTTTGCACATGAAGCTGGGAGAGAATGGAGAGGCCTTCTTCGTCAAAGAGACTGAGAACACACTTGTGAGTAATGATTGACAGAGTCAGTAGTGTAAGTGACGGTAAACAAACCCAAATATAGGCCAGAACATACAGTACGGATGTGAAGGTCGGACAACTTGCACTAATATACAGGCGGTGCTGGACTGGGGCTCATGGGAAATGCATTCACCTTTTGCCCATTTGCACTGTGGAACTACAGACTGGTTTCACCACTTTTTCATTCATCTACACATACTTTGTTTCTGTACTGTATTTATCGGGGGTACTGTACTACCATCTTTCGTGCCAAGACAAGCCCGGGGGGGTTGAAATGTTCACCTCCCTGCCTGTGGCACAAGATGCAACATGAGACTGAGGAGGGTCAGACAGCTGCTGGAAGTGCAACATGTTTTTTTTATTTTACTCAACAGTTATTTATGTATTTAACCTAATTAATTTTATAAATACCATTTCCAAAGATAGTGTAGGCAGCAATAAGACTGTGTTAAAAAGAAAAGCATAAGACAAAATTTTAAGTCAAGAGAATTTAAGGATTCATGCTAAAAAAAAAACAACTCAGGCCAGTGCAGTGTGTTGCCACTGGCATTAAAGTGAACTGTGAAAGAACCAGCTGTTTCATGTTTTTTCAACATATTTAATTTTAAAATTTTTACACTGGCTTCACAGTGTGAAACCAGACATATTAGAACCCAGAGGGACATGTGCAGGGATGAAGCACTAACTCAATTCTACTTCAACCAATGCTGTACTGTACAACAAGCAGCCGGTAATGAGGGCAGAGGACAGAGGAGGGAGATAAAGATGTCTGATAAAGACGTTAGCATGTGGCTTCCTGTTGACCAGCGTGACTTTCCTGGAAATAAATTACCAGGACAGGCAGAACATGGAGGTACAGTATGTGCAGCACAAATGCAACTGTAGCAGAAAATAGTCCGACCCGGGAACACGTCCATTTGTTTTGAGCACTGCTTCTGTAAAGTGATAGGGAAGGAGTCGTGGGAAATAGGAGAGCGGGCGGCAGGGCGGAGCAGTCGCATGAGTGACAAGTCCGGAATTAATGGGAATATGTCAAAATCTGAGAGGATCTACTTCCTAATCTGAAGGATTACATGGCTTTAATTCACTTTTTCCAGTGACAGATTAAGAGCCATCAGTGGGGGCCACAGAGATTGTAATGCCTCAGTCCATAATGAATTGGAAGAAAAAAAAAAATCACTATAATGCCACAGACATTAATTTCAAATAAACACTGATGATGATGATGATGATGATGATTAAATTCTACCCCATCATGTCTCTCACAGTGTCGTGAATCAAATCTCAGCCCCTCCGTCCTCAGAGTGGAAAACCACCAGTGGGCTATTTATAGCTCTTCTGATTTTACCTTCTGTACAGTCGTCTGCACACAGAAACTGTCCGCCACTGACTTGTGTACAGTCCACAGATACGGGAAGATTAGACGGTCAAACCGGACAGTTCAGCAGGAGCGGGATGAACAGGGCACAAACTTACCACCCAGCAGCACACAGACAGATTTTTTTTATATATAAAAAAATATATATATATATACACACACACACACACACACACACGTCATAGTTAAAAAAAAAAGCGCCATCAACAACATTTCTAAGTAACAACGTGGCATCAAGCCAAGCCCAGTCTCCTGCCCGACTCTGCTCTACTTTACTTCATGTGTTGCGGCTTGTATGTTGGGAAATACATTCTGCAGTTCAAACATTAATGAAATGTTTAAGCAGAAAATTAACATCCAGGCCAAAACCTCAGGAATCTCTATATGCTAGTCGTAAAATACAAAACAAACTGTGTCATTTTCTATCTTGATGTGGTTATATTGATGGGCCTTGCTGGCTGAAATGGAAAACATCAATGTAATTGTCTTTTCATCTTCATGTTTTTAATATATTGCATAATCTAGTTTGTTGTCAGTTTGAGATTGAAGTGATTTTAAAGCTACGTGAAATGTTCTGCTCAATAATTCTATTTTTGTTTTTGTGCTGTGAAACCAAATGCCTCATCGCTTGTCTGCTGCATGAGTCCATCTAAACACAGAAGATTTGAGAAATGATACTAGTAGCTTGAAGAAAAGAAAATGACAAATCATTTAAATGAGTTAATTGTAAGTGGATTTGAGTGGTCGTTCCCGGCGAGGCTACAGCTCCGAGCCGATCTGTTACTTGGCGTACTGCGCACTCTGAGCACTGTCCTGTTTTCTCTCTCATCAACACGATTTGGGGTCTGTGTGACCATGTCGTGACACGTGCAGGGCAAAGCATGTGTCAGCCTGCGCTGTTTGGATCATCTCTTTATCTCACTGTGTGTGTGTGTGTGAGTCTAATTCTCTTTCTGGCATAATCACTATACACACTAAACGAGCACACGTGCCACGTTAAGGCTGTATCAGACATTCAAAGAGGCCCGCTGAGTAGCCAGAATCAACGTTTTTCGCAGCATCTTTTTGGGACGTGTCATGAACCGTGAATTTAGACATCTACACAAGGTTCTAAATCTTTCTGTGATGTTGCTTAGATATTGCATTGACAAGTCAAATTTGCTTATTTAGTGTTTTATATCGTTTTTATCCATCATGACTAATAATTAACTGACCTCTGACCTCCTCTAATCATGTCTGTTGACAGGAAGTAGTTCCCTCCTACCTTGCCACGTCACCCATCATGTCAACAGGGGCAGAGTTAATGGAGTCCCAGTGCGGCAGAGGCAGCTCCCGGCAGCATGGTAGGCTCCTGACGTAAAAAAAATATATGTACAAATAAGCATTTAGAAATTTGTGATAATGTGTGTGTGCATTTTTTAAAACCATTTTCTTGCTACATGATGTAGACAACATTACCTGCAGCTCACTTGCTGTCCAGAACCTGGGACCACAGCAGAGTGACGGAGGGACGACTAAGAAGAGGAGGAAGAGAAGGAAGAAGGCCCGGCCAGAGATAGGCACAGGGGGGAGGAGAGAGGAGAGCATGGACGAGTTCTCAGAGGATGAGGACATGTTTACTATTGACCTGAGCTCGGATGAGGAAAGAGAGCGTGACGGCAGCAGGTGTGTGTGTACATTATGAGAAAGTGTGTGAGTTTTTTAACTATCTGAGCCAAACGATAACCAGCTTGGATTTTTTGTAATCAGTTTCTAGTGTGGGAGTGTGTGGCCTTCTGTGGACACATTTTGTTTCAGTACCATTGTTGTGAGGACATTTTAGCTGCCCCACACAACTTCAAATGGGTTTTTGAGGGTCAGGGTTAGAATTAGGTGTTGGTTAGAATAAGGAGCTAGGGATTGTATTATGTCAATGACTGTCCTGACAAGTATAGAAAGACAAACGTGTGTGAAACAGAGAGATTAATAAATGTCAGTCTTTTCTTTTGCTGTGGTAAACACCGTCCGGCAGCAGTCAGTGTTTTTGTGAAGCCCTTGAATCTTGCCAATCACTCCTCTTATCATGTTAAGTGGTGTGTGTGTTGTTCATTCACATCAGATGATTCAAAAGAACAGGAGCTAAAACAAAAGCTCTGTAAACATTCTGTTATGCTGAAGTTGGTACCGTCAGTTTTTATACACGGAGGCAAAGTTGGCCACCATGGTCTAGGAGCAGTTGTAATGATGATCCTCATCTGAAATGAAACATCATCTAGCCCAATCATCAGGTGCAATACTTATACAACTTACTTATGAAACCAGATACTGGAACCTGCAAACCTAATGTAAGGCCCACTGGCCTGGACTGTTTTTGTAACCAACAATGTGTATGTTAATTGTAAACTGAAATAGTGAACAGGGTAAAAAATATATAACTCTCAAACATTATCACGGAAGCAGTAAGTTCAGAGCCACGCTGTGCCAAAGCAAACCTTAGCACGTAGTATTGCTGTGAGGTGAGGGTTACATTTGAGCAATGCAGAGAATGATTCTGTTTTCTTTAAAACGATTCTAATTTTGGTATTAAACTTTTCTTATTTTCATCACAATAACAACAATTATGACTGAAAAGATGAAACGGCTAAAAGAAAAAACATCTTTAGAGCTTCATGATTCAGTACTTAAGATTAATTTTAAGTTCCCTCAGAAGTGTGTGGTTATAGTTTAATCAGATTTGATTCACAGTCAATAAACAGCTGATGTACTGTCACCAGATTATGACTTAGACATTAAATGTAATTTATGCAAGAACCAGACTTTTCTCCCACTGAGCTCTGCAAACCTCAAACTAGTGAGAAAAACATAGTGTCATACAGATATCTCAAATGAAACATTATCAAAGTCATCGCTGCTTTGGGAGGAAAAACCGTTGTTACTTCTTCAAAGAAACCACTACCTATAAAAAAATTATACAACAGATGGAGAAAAATCACTTTTGGGGCCTTTAAGCCACTGTTGGCTATGTGGGGTTTATGATGTTTAGCAAAATTCAATGAAAAGACGAGATTTATTGTGTGCGTCTGCACGTATGTGCATGTTTTGTGGTTGTCTGTGTGAAGCCCTTTGAAAAGCGGCTCCGTTTGTTGGACGCTCCTGCAGAGCTTTTTCAGGATAAAGATTAAAGATATGCAAGAATGTGCATCTGCTGCATGCTATGTTTCATACTGTACTCGAGGAGAAAATATTTCAGGCTGGTTTTGGCATGTGGTTACAGTCAAAAAGGCTTCAGAAATTTCATAGATAATTCAAAAGACTATTATTAATGTTTCAGGGTGTTTTAGTGAGATAAACAAACCTTTTGTATATCAAAGAGTCTGCACCAGTTGTGAAATAAGGTATGTGTGTGTTTGTGAACAGACCTGTTTATGGTGATCAGGGGTCCCCAGCAGTCGCCCACACACACCCCAGCGCTGACTGGACCTGTTCACAGAGGTATTGTTTAATCACAGAAAAACATGAAATTATGCTGCAACAATACTTTAACTGTTTAGCAAATTCTTGATTTATTCATTCATTTCATTCATTGTTTGTTAAGCTCATATTGTTCTAAAATACATTTTCTGTCTTCACAAAGTTGATAATTTGGACTCATTCACTCTTTCTTTCCCTCACCTCCCGTGTCTGTTCTTCTGTCTTTTAATCTTCCTGTAGTAATGTGATTAAGAAGACACTGTCCATCCCTCCACCCTGTGGTCTTTCCATCTCTTGTCCTCAGCAGACCTCTCACTTCTCTTCTCCTCTTAGGTATTGCTGGCAATGACACTAAACACTAATGAAAAGCACACACACACAACATTTCATTAAAAAAATTATAAACTTTAATGATTTCTGCTTTGATCCCTGATACAAATCAAGTGTCTTACTATCGACGTTCACAGCACCCCTGACGATTCACGGTCATCAACTCCGAAGAGCGACTCAGAGCTAACAAATCAGAACAAAGAAAACCCTGAGATGCTGTGGACGTGGGGGGAGCTGCCCCAAGCAGCCCAGGTACAGTATCTAAACGCACATATACACACTGCAGAAAATAGGAGCCAATATAAGTCCCCTCTAAAGTTCAAATCCCTCGCTGCACTATAGTTAAATAAACAGATTTTTTTTTTTTATGTTAGGTTTTGGCTTATCCTGCAAGTTCACAGTTGCCACAGCAGATCGTTTGTTTGCATGTTGATTTCGCACATTTTTACGCTGGATGCCCTTTACGGCACAACACTACACAATTTATATGCTGGCGGGGTTCAGTGTCTCGCCCAGGGACACTCTGACACGTGGTCAGGCGCCCCGCTCTTCAGCAGGGGGCCACCCTACCATAAAGCCACTGATGCCCCTAATTAAATAAATTGTAAAGGAAAAAAATTGTAGGGGAGTGAGTTGGTTGGTTAGTTATGTGAGAAGAATGATACGACAAATTTTAGGCTACACTTGTTTCATTTTATCACAGTTATCACAATGCTGTGTGAAAATGTTGAGGTCTCTCCCTTTTTCTTTTTTTATAGCCATCCTTCCTGTCCTCCCACCTAAAGCAAGACCCTGCCCCAGCAGTTTCCATCCCAGTGTCTGCCAGCACTCACTTCAGAGCCATCAATGACACTACCCCCCCCTCACTTACACTCTGCACCCCTCAGTCAGGGGACAACAGCACTGCTCATGGTAAGGACAAGGAAGGCGAACAGCTGGAAAATGGTGCTAAAGATGGACTGACTCTTAATGAGGGGGACGTGGTTGGAGGTGAATAAGAGAGCAATTTGGAGGATAAAATAGCATCTCATGTGCAAAGCATTCTCTTCATGGGTGTAAGATGGTCACAGCCTCACATAACTATTTGTTATGTAACGTGCATTGTGCAATGTTTATTATGCAGCTTCATCAGCTGCACGTAACAAAATAACTAAAGATGGGGTCATTCTAGAATAAGTCCCTCTGAGCTGAAGTACTAGCTGAAGTGTTTGCAAAACTTTCAAACTCACATTTTAGTGACCACTGGTGGTCAATTTTTGGGTTTTTACACGTTAGTTCAAATTTAAATTTAATATCCTAATGGTAACCTTGTGAAACTGTAAATCCTTTGTTTTCACAAGTCAGTTGACTTTCTACTCTTTTTCTGTGTGTGCTGGGCCATCATGTGCAGAGACTGAGTGTCCGACAACTTGTTCAGGGTCCCCCAGGATTCCACATGCCCATCTGGATGAAAGCGTGAACAGAGGCAGTCCCATCCGTAAAACAGATTCACCTTCAAAAAGGAAAGGTATCAAATTCTATAAAGATTTTATTTACAGTGAAGTGCTTGTAACCCTCAATATCATCTTTTATAGTTATTTTGTCATTTTTAGAAAAGAGAAGCCAACACCTGGGTGCTGATGGTGTATACCTGGATGACATTACAGACCTGGAGCCTGAAGTAGCTGCTCTCTACTTCCCTAAAAGGTACAAGCAGACACATGTACTTTTATGTTTACGGAGCCTCCAAATAAATCTATATATGTGGCGTAATTTACCCTGCGCCGAGCATCACGTATGTTTATAACATTCAGCTTCATTAAAAACGTTAACTCTATATGTCTGTGAGATCATGAACTGTCTCTCTCTGCTCAGTGATGGAGGCTGTGGCTCAGTTAAAGGGGACTCAGAGATGATGATGATGGGAGTGCGGAGCGCTAATCAGTCCCCACAGTCAGTGGGCAGCAGTGGGGTGGACAGCGGCGTGGACAGTTTGCCCGACCAAATAGGGGATCTGCCTCATGTTGCCATTTCTCTGTGTGGAGGACTCACTGACAACAGTGAGATCACATCAGGTAGCTTGGAAAATGTGATACAAAATTTATATATATTTGTGTATTCAATTTTTTTTGCCTATATAAAGTGTGTGTGTCTATGTTTTGTACCACAGAGCAGTTCAAGGAGAGGGCAGTTTCCTACCAGCAGTTTTCTGAAAATCCGTCTATCATCGATGACCCTAACTTGGTGGTCAGGATAGGACACAAGTATGCGGTGCTATATTCAACTACAAACATTTTGACTCCATTTGTATTTATGGAGATTTAGAATTTAAGTAACCTTTCTTCAAGCTACTTATAAGAGACCTAAAGTTCTTAACATACAGACATGAAATGGAGGCAAATAGGCACATTTTCCAAAATATCATATAACTATTCTTTTAATTACTGTGCGTAGTGCAGCACTAATTGCTGTTTAAGAATTGAAATGAACAATATTGTTTTGCTTGTAAAAGTCTAAGGTGTAAAGAGCTACTCATAAACATCTGTGTCATCTGTCATAGATACTACAACTGGACTACAGCCGCTCCTGTCATGTTGGCCATGCAGGTGTATCAGAAACCACTGCCGCAGGTAAGACCACCACAGCGGAAGACTCACATCTGTTATCCGTCAACTGTACGTTAGCTACTATCAGTGGCCGGAGAAGTATTCACTACTGAAGTAACTAGCATTATGAAAAGGATTAATATTTTGTTAATAGTAATGTGTAAGCATCACTTTGTATTACTTTGAGTACAATGTAACACCTAATATATGTTTTATACTTCAGTGTGATGTAATTGGTTTTAAAGTGTTAGATAAATGCTGGGGAGTAATAATCAATTACATACTCATTAAATCCGTAAGATGTGAATTAGAAGTATAAAGGACTGCAGTGGAGTGCAGAAGACTTATAATTGTACCTAAGACTAGGTTGGATTAAAAATAATCCATAGGTGATTAAAAGTTCATCCCAGAGTAACAACATGTGACTGTCGGAATATTTCAACCGTATAGTTTTTTTTAATTTAGAATCATTTTTAAGAGGGGTTTGGCGTCTTGCAGTGACCCCCTGCATCACTTTTCTCCTGTGCACACTCCAAGCATTTTGCGGCTAATCCTCCTTAATTCTGTTGCTTCATATTTTCATTTGCCAGCATCCTCTGAACATTTCATGAAAATGTGGTCGAATGGTGCCCGATAACATAAACCCGCCGTTTTTAAAATTGGCTGTTGATGAACACACATGCTAAGGCTCACATCCAAGCTGCTGAACCACTGACGTGCTGCTTCGAATGGTCTCCTAACACTTTAATAATGTCATGTTTTTACCCCCCTTCCTCATTTTTTTTCTTCCACATTTCTATCCCCCCCATCCACCTGATGTTTGTGTGAACTAAGTGTTGGTGTTTGAGTTATGTCTTTTCTGTTTTTGGCCTCTTCTCATACTGCCTCCCGGGTCTGTTTGGCTCCAGCCCGACACAGCCTGTATGCTGTTTTCTGGTTTTGCTTTGAGTGTTGGTTTAGGGCATGTCTTTGTGTGTGTCTGACTGCATCTCTCTGCATGCCTCCATGTTTTACCCTTGTTTTTTGCCTTGTCGCCTTTTGTCTTCACTTCTCTCCAGTCACTCCGGAGTCTCTTTAGCTTCCCTTTGTTTGCACGTCATTGTGTTTTCACCTGTAACTTCCTTTATTTTGGCAAGTTAGTTGAAATTTAGTGTGGCTTGAAATACGCTGTGTTCCTGCATTTTGCATTCATTATTTTTGCGCATTTCGTAATTTGTCTGAGTTAACTTTTGTTTTCTTTTTGTGGTTGAGTCTGTTTTTGTCATTTTTGAGTTGTACATTTTCATTGAGTTTTGAGTTGTGTGCATGCTTGTCTCCAGGCCTCAGTGGAGAACCTTATGAAGGAGAAGATGCCAAAGAAAGGAGGACGCTGGTGGTTCTCGTGGAGGAGTAGGAACAGTGAATCCAAATCAGTAAGTTCACAGATTCACACATAGTGGGAAGATATTGAATAGGAGCCATATTTGTTCCCCCTCATCAACACATGTTTAAGTCAATTAAGCCACGTGACATTTAACTTTTGTGCACTTCAGGAATCTGTGACAGAAACAGGAGGAGACAGAGGAGAGAGTTCACTTGCTTTAAACAGGTGACTTCATAGAGACAGTCGTCTTTTTTGTCTTTGTTTGTGTTTCTCTTACTTTTTTTTTAACTTCTCTTTGATTTTTCAGGATGAAGGATGAGTCATCCTCCAGCGACGAGGACCACAGATGCTTCAATCAGGTGCCCGGATCCTGTCAGTCGGAGCCACTCATGAGTTCTAGCAGCATCTGTTTTAAGAAGACTCTTCGGCTCACCTCAGAGCAACTGGTAGAGTATTTATTCCTACAGCAGGTTTCTTTGGCATTTATAATGGCAATTCCTGCAGACAGCATGAAGAAAAGTTAGTTTGCTTTGAAGTTTAGAACTGACTTTTTACATATGGGACAGAGGATTCACTGTGGTTAAACAAAAATGTGGGTAAAAAAATTATTACAAAAAACTAAATGTGTTGCTTTGTGGATTGTGTCCATTGTCACTGGGATGCGAGATAGTAAAGATAACGAGGAACATTGTATCTGTAAATTAAGGATTTTATTCTTATATTCAGACTTGTGGTTGAAAAACATTATGTGGATTATGATAAGAAAAAATGTAAATATCACTTCTTTGACTGTTGATGTCTTTGTTTTTTGTCTATACAGGCCAGCCTGCAGCTGAAGGAAGGACCTAACGATGTGGTGTTTAGTGTCACCACTCAGTATCAGGGCACGTGTCGCTGCCATGGCACAATCTATCTTTGGAGATGGGATGACAAGATTGTTATCTCTGATATAGACGGAACAATCACCAGGTAAGTGTCAGAAAGTTGGCTGGCTGCTTTTCGCAGAGCGTCAGTTCACTTTCAGCTGCTCACCAGCAGATGTCAGTATTTACACGCTCGGTGATTTTTGATTTCCTCTGTTTCTCTACTGTGATGTTGCCTCTCGTGCTGCGCTACAGGTCCGACACCCTGGGTCACATCCTGCCCACACTGGGTAAAGACTGGACCCACCAGGGTATCGCACGGCTCTACCACCGAGTCAGCCAGTGAGTGCTACCGTACAGACTGCACACAATGTACTAAAAGCTGCCTGAGCAACTTTTATAAAACAGGTTTCTTTTTGTAAGCTTATTGTTAGTGGGTAAGTTAGTGGGTAAATAGTAGGTAAATCTTATCTTTCTCCCCATCAGTGGTCTTCAATCTAACAGTTTCTTATCACAGTGCACATTAAGCTTCCTCTCTGTGTCACAGGAATGGATATAAATTCATGTACTGCTCAGCACGGGCCATTGGCATGGCTGATATGACACGGGGCTACCTGAACTGGGTCAATGAGCGGGGAACCATGCTGCCAATGGGCCCAGTGCTGCTCAGTCCCAGCAGCCTTTTTTCTGCCTTGCACAGGTCAGCCACACGTCACATCACTTATTGAAGCTTAAAACTTCTTAAAGCAAATTTACAAAAAAGTTCTACACTGTTGTGTTGTGGTGTTTGTTGATCAGGGAGGTGATTGAGAAGAAACCAGAGAAGTTTAAGGTCGAGTGTCTTACAGACATCAAGCACCTTTTTTACCCGAACACTGAACCTTTTTATGGGGCGTTTGGAAACAGAGCTACGGTGGGGCCACTGTCCAAACACACTCACAACAAGAACTGTTATTTCAAATCTAATTACTTGTTGATTTCAAATGTTGATTTTGGCTGTGATGCTGATTGTTTTTGTGCGATTCCAGGATGTGTACTCCTATAAGGAAGTGGGTGTTCCTCTGAACCGGATTTTCACTGTCAATCCCAAAGGGGAGCTGATATCGGAGCATGCCAAAACCAATATCTCCTCGTAAGACACAATCTTTGTTTTTTCACTTTCATCTATTAACTCTGCCTCTGGACACAGATGTTTAACACTCTGTTTTTACATCCGTGTGTTTCCTTCTAAGCTTTGGGCGTCTGTGTGAGATGGTCGACCATGTCTTCCCCGTCCTGGCTCAAGTTGAGGGAGCAGATTTCCCCTGCTCTAATGGCTTTGGCCAGTCCAACTACTGGACAAAACCTATTTCTGATGGTTCCACCCAAGAGGAAGAGGACGACCCACTGAGGAGTCCACATCAGACTGAGTAGAGAGGATCCTTTGTTCCAGCTTTTCTCCATCACACAGTGGTAAACTTTTTAATTCACACAGGTCTAAAGTGACTACACTCTAGGAGCTATCATACTTAAAATAAGTAAAGCCTAACATTAATAACTTGGACTACTTGTTCAAAGTAAATGCAAGTTACTCACATTAACAAATCACCGTGCCATCCATTATTGCGAGAACACAATATCTCGGAAACTCTTAAACGCTAAGGTAGGAAGCCATAGGAATGGAATGGCAGCATAATGAAAAAAAGGAAGAGGACACCTCAAAAATAAACACTGACTGGAAATATGGGAAACCACAACACTGTTATCAGGAAAAAAATCTGGATACACCTGAGTCATTTCAGCAGCTTCTTTATAGTGAGACAAGCCTGATGAAGATGCCTGAGGAGGACTCAACACAGTGTCCGTGAGTCACAAATTACACATTGGTCAGTGCAACAGCTCACCAACACATGCACAAAACTAATTCCGTCACACAAAGGTGGACTTGTACAGGCATTCCACGGACAAAGCACAATACACGGCATGGATTTGACTCTCTGTGAGATTCCTTTAGCTGGTTTCCATTCTATCCTTCACGCTAAACTTCATTTCCACACATGCTACTTGTAAAAATGTTTTTTTGGGAGAAAAGCACCATAGACTAGCTTCTAAATCAGTGTTTACATTATCTGATCCCCACTACGCTTTTCAAATTTGCACAGATTCATAAGCAGCCTTTCCATAATTATACAATTAACTTCGATTACGGATGATAAAACGAACAACCCTTTTTCGTCTCACCTCGAGTTAAGCAGATACCAATGCACCAGAACACTGCACGACATCACATTACAGAACAACCATCCAGAACATGCAAAAAGAGCTCAGACAGTGTATTGAGTTACCCTCTGTCCCAGACAAAGGCTAAATGTGTGTGTTCCTTCGACCGTGCTACTGTGACAGATGTAGCTCTGGCACATTTTTTAACTAGTTTTCAGTGACTATACTCAATAGAAATGCAAGACAATGCAACTAACTTTCAATTATTATTTTAGTCTGTTTTTATGTGAAAATAGGTGAAACTACAGTGATACACTAGAATGTAGAATACAAATCGCTTGCAGTGTGTTATTCTAATACTAATGCTCATCAATGCAATTACTGTATAAGCTCATACAGAACAGTTATTTATTTTTGTTTTGTAATGTTGGTACTGCACAGAGCAGTATATTTCTGATGTATAGCAGTAATCTACCCTGTATTGCAGAACTGACTGATACTACATTTTGTTACTCTAAAGATTTTACCTCACAAATACATCTATTTTTTGGACCTGTTCCTTTCATTGTCAGGTTTTTATATTTGCATTCACTGATCATTTACTGTATTGCATGTATGAGAGATTGAAGCATGTCTTTATTTAATTTTTGCCACGTGTATAACTTAAAATGAAGGAAGCCATTGTAAATATGAAGTGAAGTTCAAAACACTTTGTCACTGGTGCTCAGATAATGCTTTACTTTAAGTCTCTTTTTAAACCAGTGGGATGGAAGGACAGGTGGACGGATGACCACATGCTGCACTACCATGTGGCAATTTCACCGTCACTGACCACTAAAGCAATAGATCACCATGGTGGACAGTTTTCCAGGAATGCAAATATGCAAGTTATTGTCTCTCTGCTGATGTTCCATCATCTTGTGTCATCTTGTTTCTTTTGGTGCCTCAGATTTATCAGAGACATCAACATGGCCTTTTAGGGTATCGCTCTTATTGAAACCTCCAATGTTAATTTTAAAGCAAAAATAATTTAAATGGAAGCAGCTTTCTGCTGATTTCAAATCATTTGTACTAATTAAAAAAGTGAATTCTACAAATAAAGGGCTGCATTTTGTTTAAAATGTAACTATGAATTTTAGATTGTGATGCGAGTCTGCCCTATTGTATATATGAAAATGCCAGAGCATCATTAACAAGCCCTCTGATTTATTGTGACTGTGTCGGTTATACTGTACTGCCTGTACTGTATGTGCAGCAGATATGTCTGAAACTGTAACTGGTTGGCTTAAAAGAAAACTAATCAGGACTTAACCTGTAACTCAATCTTAAATTGTTGATGTTCATATTCGTTGAGTCTAGTGAAAGGTGTATCATAGGAAAAGACAATGTGCTATTTGTTGTTAAGATGCATATTTACATACATGGATGCAATAACCAATTTTTTTTGGATTTGAGTACATTAGTCTAAAAAAAAAACAAAAAAAAAAGAAAAAGACATTGTGTAATTTGACTTCTGTATTTTATAATTGCAACATACTTTCCCCACACAAATAAATTTTTCATAATAACAGTTTAAGGCATGCACAGGCTACTTCTAAGTTATGTAAATATTATTCTGTATTCAGTAGTTGTCTTCTTCTATTTATGTTATTTATGAAATATAGAAGTCAAAATTAAGAGCAGGGGATTTTTCTTTACAATGAATGCAGTGTTTTCCAACTTTTTTGTGTAAATTATCATTTTGATCACCTATTTCTTTCTGTGAAAGATCTACTAAATCTCTTGACTAGTTTTCCAGTCGGTCTCTGTGTTTTAATTCAGTTCCTTGTCCTCCAAAGTTCATGCTTTGGGCACAAAGTGGCAGCCTAAACTCTTGTTAACAATGTAGATCTAATAAACTTGTACAACCCACACATTTTTTCAGTAAACTCTAAGATGATTGATATTTTGTGTATTGTGTCTGTTTCTTCCCACATTCCTTTGTCATTGCTCGTTTTTAGTCATTTCTACTTCTACTACACTGCTGTCATTTTGGAGGGCTGAAAACAGGAAGTCTCATTTTTTCAAACTCTCATCTCGTTCCCTCCTCAGCCCGTCCCCCTGTAAGCCCATGTTGAAAGAGACCCCCCCCCCCCCCCCCGGGACTGAGAGACAGAAAGAAATCTCTTCCTCTTTCCTGCCTCGTGTTTTTGTGAAGGGAAGTTTGACTCTGTTTTTGAATGGATCATTTTTGGACCGTTAAATGTCAGACAAGCACACACACTCCCGTCAGGTCCAGTCCAGTAAAAACCACAGTAAAACCATAGACTTAAACTCTCAGGATTATGCAACCTTTGGCTGTATTAATAAAACCTGACTGTTTACACACGAAGACTTCTAACAAAAATGACTTCAGAAACAGATGATAATTAATGTCTGGAAGATAACTCGGATACAAAGCTCATTGTTCATTGCCTGACAAAATCCAAAGTACATTAACATCAGGACATTAACAGTTATGGCTGTTGTCAAAATGACTCTATGAAAACCATCGCAAAGTTTTTACCAACGTTTTTCTCAACCCCCCCCGGAGCAGCAGCAGGGTCCCGCTACAGGATCCACTGTATCCGTCTCTGCTCAAACGAAGCCAAAGCAGCTAACGCTAACTAGCCAGCTAACCGGGGCTAACGTTAGCTAGCCGCCCAGCTAACTCGTTGCACCAATAACTTTTATTCACAAACCTGAAACGTTCCGCTGTTCACTGCTAAATGCTGCTCCGGAATGTCAGCGAAGGGAGGCTGTGAAGAATTAAAACCCATTTTAAATTAGCTACTTCTAGCTGTTAGCTACTCAGCAGTTGCTTCCTTGCGCCAAGCCTGTGGCGCTCGAGCCGATCACACCTGCCCCAGGACTCCAATTAACCCCAACCTCCATGTTCGGGTGGACCTACCGTACAGTCGAAGATATTTCCACAAATTAATAATAAAAATAAATGCCAGCTTAGTCAGAGACTGAAGATTCGGGGCCTTCGAAACAACTTGTGCGCTCAAGCCCCAGACAGCAACATGCGCCGCTAATGATTCCAGCCTCATATCGTTATTGGTAATAGAACAAGAACTGTCAGTCAAGTACAAACCCAAATGACTCGGGCAGTTCATAAATGGACCGATCGATTGTCACTGCTCCAGATGTGAAGTGGTCAACATTTAGGTTCGACATCAATCACACAACTGCGCTGCAACGTCTGTCTTTCCTTCAGTTTTCTAATGTATTTTTTTGTTTATGACAACTTCATTTGGAATATGACACATCCACACGTCACATAATAAATTAATATTTACGTTCAACTTCAGGAGGGGACCATAAAGACATGGTGAGCCACGTTTTGTATTTCCTCGGAACATAATTGTCAGTTATATATATAAACTGTTTAATGTTTAATGTTTAATAATTGTCAGTTATTTGCGTTTGATGTCAGCACCAGGATTTGTTGGAGATGAAGCTCATTTTACATGCACTTTTCTCTCTGGTCTGTAACAACATCTGGATCACATCTAAAGTCTCTTTATGGCAGATTAAATGGGTTCGTTTCCTGTCTTGTTGGATAACTGAGCTGCTGTGTGAATCACTAAACTTTATTCTATACAATTATTTTAAATATCTTGAAAATGATGGATATTTTGTTAGCATTACACAAACTAATGTCTCAGCCATTGTTATACAATCCGAGCTTCGTGGGAGCTGTAGTTGTTGAACACATATATTTCAGATTAGATTATAGTTTTACTGGTCCCTTTATTAGATACACCTGTTTAACTCTTAGTCTATGCAAATATTGCATAATTGTAACAGGTCATTGCACAATTAGTGGCAGCTAAGATCTACTTTGGCTCAGTCACCGTTTGAGTAACAGGTTCACAATGGAATTTGATACCTTTAGATGTAAAATCTCAATCCAAACTCAGTTACCAGACTCACTACAAAGCTGAAACCACAAGTGATGGGAACCCTGAACAGGTTTTGTTATTTTGCTGCATTCACTCTGAGCGTGTTTACATTCTTTGTGTGTGTATATGTGTGTATGTATTCTGAAGATAATTTAACAGAAACGGATGATACAGACGTATCTTCATATTCCAAGGTAGTATTTATTAATATTTATTGATTAATATTAATCATTTTTGTTTCTGTTGTGGTCTTCGTTATAAGCTTGACCACGTCCAAAGCAGATTTTATGGCAGTATGTTATTGTGAAAGGGTGAAGCTTGGCAAACGGAGATCGTCTAAAAGTCACTAGCACCATAATTACAGTGTGGTTCATCGGGCAGGGATCTAATGAGGGACAAATACAGTAGGAAAAATGGTTTTAGCTTTGATATGGGCCCATGAGTATTTCTTTATGATTGATTTGAAAATCCTGTTTCATTGTTTTGGGGAAAGACAGCAATCTAGTGGAAACCTGTGCTGAGGGATCAGTGCTGTGGAAATTATTATTATGGTCAAAGAGTTAGCATCATCCTTTAGTGTAATACTAATTAATGCTGACAGTATGGACCGAACTTATAGTATAACAAAAATCAGTTGTATGTTTGTATGTGTTTGCCATATGCTTATGATATGTGTATTTGTCTTTTTTTCAGAACCTGGGATTGAGTTTGGAAGCCATCTTCCTGTTCTATACAATTGCTGGTATTGTTATTTTCATTATAATGTCTTCTCTGGCTGGGGCAGCCCTACGTTCCACAAAGAGCCAGGTAAGAGGAGATTCAGGTATCAGGCATGGTTCACTTAATTAGAGATTATTTCACAATATTTGCTTAGCTTTAACTTTGGACCCACTGAGTCAAGCGCTGGATTTCTCTTCTTTCTCTTGTCTTTAGGCCGTTGTAGTGATGACGACTATGCCAACACAAACAGCTGAATAATGAGCACAGCAGGAAGACCGTGGAATCAATACAATGATGGCATGAAAATGTCCCTACAATGCATTCAATTAACCGGTTTGAACTCAACAGTCTGACATTATGGTTAATGGTCTGCACTTATATGGTGCTTTTCTACCTGTTGGTAGTCAAAGCACTTTACACTGATTCTCCAGTGATTGCCCAATCACACTCACCATCAAACACACCCATACATTGATGGGGGAGCTGCCATGAAGCTGGCCAACACTCGCCAGGAGCAACCAGGCGGGGGTTTATTCGACAAGTGACCGGAGGAGCCAGGGGTCAAAACAACAACGGTAGGATTGGTGGACGACCGCTCTACTTCCTGCCCCACATTTGCCCCAAACCTTCTGTTTCTTATGTCCCTACTAACAATGTTGCCCTTTTTCTTCCCACGTTCCTTTTCTTTTTTATTAATTCATACTTCAGGGGCATTGCTGTGATTCTTGGGGGCTAAACACAGGTAACCGCGTCTCTCTTTTCTCTCCTCTCTCCCAAACTGTTTCGTCACATTCCCTCTAACTCTCCATTTTAGCCCTTCCCCTTGTAACCCCACGTGCATGGAGCGTCATCCCCCACCCCCCCTTCTTGCTCTCTCTCTCTGTCACACACACACACACACACACACACACACACACACACACACACACACACACACACTTAGAAAGCTCCTCTTTCTTTCCTCCCTTGTGTTTTTGTGAAGAGAAGTTAGACTCTGTTTTTGGAGTTGATCATTTTGGAACGTTCAATCAAGAATCAATTGAATGTCAGACAAGCCCATTGGACACATGGTCACCAGCTCATGTCCAGATCATGTCCAGCAATAACCACAGTAACACAATAACTGTTGATTTGACCTGAACTGAAACAATTTGAATCAGCAAGTAAAAGACGTTAAATTAAATAAAATGTACAAATAGCTATTTTTTATTTTCCCTTATGCCTCGTATTATTATAGTTATTAGTAGTGGTTGTGACGGTGGTGGTAGAATAAGAATTGTGTTTTTTTAATCACTCACCAGCTACTGATCTGAATGACTCAGTCAGTTCAAAATGAACCAGTCGTTCCCAAACCCCCATCACTGCTCCAGATGTAAAGTCGTCACATGAACTAACACTGAACTCCGGCAGCGATCGCACAACTGCACCGTAAGTTCTGTCTTGTCTTTTGCTTTTTGACTTATTTTTTTGTTTCTAACAGCTTTATCTGGGATATGAAAGTTAAATAACATGCATGCACACTTTTCATCATGAAGTAATTAGTAAGTATTTGGTTCAAAATCATATCTAGAACTTATCAGCAAGTTCAGTAGAGCGGACAATAAAGACATATTACTTTTAAGTCACTTTTTGTTTTTCCTCTGAACATATTTGTCAGTTAAATGCTTTTGATGCCAGCATCAGGATTTGTTGGAGATAAAGATCATATAACACACAGCCAGCTTTATCGCTTCACTTTCCGTTCACCCCACGCGGTCAAGGCAGACGGCCGCCCACCCTGAGCCTGGTTCTGTTGGAGGTTTCTTCCGTTAAAGATAGTTTTTCCTCTCCACTGTTGCCTATAGCTGCTCAAGGGGATTTGTTGGGTTTCTTTCAATGTCTCTATACTCTGGACTTTATTATGTAAAGTCCCTTGAGATGACGTCGTAAATTTGCGCTATATAAATAAAGTTAAATCAACATTATTCCACAGAATCTGGAGCTCTGGGGCTTTTCACATTAAGGCACCACAACAGGGCGTGTTTATCAGTGTTGTAGGATAACTGAACTGCTGTGCTTAGGAATGAACTGAAACCAGTTATTTTAAATATGTCAAAAATTATGAATATTTTGTTAGCTTTACACAAACTAATATCTGAATGAATCACGAATTTCAGCCATTTATATACTATAGCTGTAGTTGCTGTATTATATTGCATTTTATTGTACAGGAAGGGTCAGTGTGTTATATGTACATATATGTACATATACACATATGTGTCTGCGTGTTTGTTGAGTCTTTTCTGTTTTATGCAGATTTCATTTGTTTTCATTTAAAGGTCTAATCAGGGAAGTGGCTGCTCTTTTTTTGAATTACACAATGCACAGCATCGTTGCTTAGTTGTGATAATATTTAGCTGCATTTACCCCTCAATAACAATAATAATCGCAATCACAAGTGCCACCCAAAATTGGAAAAATGCACATAGGAAATAACACTGCCTAGTCTAATTAGTTTTGATAAGTGCTGTAACATTTGGATGGTAGAGTCAGAATTTGGCAAAAATTACATTGAAGCATTGAATCCATTCTGCCTCATTAAAACAGTTCTGGCTGCTGGTGGCGATGTAACGCTGTGCGGAATTTAATCTCGTCACACTTTGGCGGCCTTGTTAAAATTCCACAGACAACCTAAATATTCTTAATTACCATGTCCATCACGTTATGACCACGTTGTACCCATCTTCCGATGGTTACTTTCTGCAGGATAACAGACCATGTCAAAAAGCTCAAATCATCTGGTGACAATAATAAATCTAACAAACAATAAGAAGTAGAATTATTTTTTAGAATTTATTTGGCTGAGTCAGTAAAAAGAAAACGGGACCCACCTTGTTAGTTAATGTCCATGTTAATGTTTTCAGCCTCTTTCTGTCCTGTGTGCGTTTGTCCGTTAGATGTCTGTTGAGTTCTACTCAGCAAGTGGACCAGCCGGGAATGATGCAAGTCACCAAAGCACCACACTGGGAGGCAGCAAACCGTTGCACCGCTTCATGAAGGGCCAACCCAAGCTAGTTGGAGTGAGAACTACACACACAAAGCACAAATTACCCTTTAGCAAACGTTTATTGATTATGATGTGCCAAGGTATTTCACAAATTTGACAAAAATACTTTTTTTTTATCATCAAACCAAGAAAACAACAGAGCAATCATTGATGGATGTTGTTTTTGATTTTCTCCTAGATCATTATGCTGGCCTTTGGTGTGTCGTTCTTGATCGTTCCCTTATCAGTCAATAACAACTCTGGGGTTCATCGCATTTTGACATCCATATCACCTGTCTTATTGATGGGAACACTGGTTTGTAGCATGACAAAAAAAACTAATATTTATCATTGGACAACAGGTCTGAGTCAATTATTATTTACTATTATTAACCACTGAATAATCTACAGTGCTGATAAATTAGTTAATGGCTGTTTTCATTTCGCTGTGTTGTTGTTATACACACAAAAAAACTGTCTAATGTCTAATAACCGTAATTTTAGTCACGAATAACAGAAGAACTTTTTTCTTCCTCTTGTAGTTCCTCATAAGTGGGATCCTGTATATTCTGACAGAACACAACCCAACCAAGAAAACTGTACGTGCTAAAGTGATATTTTATAATATTGCAATAACTGGTAGGGGACCTCCTCATGTCTTTACCATGTCACAAGAAAAATACTGACGTGTAATTACATTTTTATAGATAAATTAGTCCATTTATGGTGTTTCTCATGGAGGTTCTCAACATTGTCTACATACTGAATCACTGATCTTACCTACTATTAACTGTTACCTTTCTGTTTTCCCTACACCTCTCTCTGATGTTTAGGTCACTGTATCTTTGGCTCTGAGCATAGTGACCATACTTTTTGCAGTTTGGAGTGTTTTGCAAATGATCTCTGGCATTAGATTTCACCACTACGGACACTATGACTACTCTGACGATAATGCAACAGAAACTGATGATACAGAGTGGTCTACATATTCTGAGGTGATTTTTATTAATAATAATAATTTCTGTGTTGTGGTCTTCATTATAATCTTGACCAGATCCTGGCCAAGACCTTAACTACAAGGAAAGTCTTAAACCCTTCTGAAAAACTGAGAAATTTTTTTTTCTCCAAAACCTAAACTGGAGTTTCTAGTAAAGAAGAAACAAATGGACACATTTTGTCTTTCTACACTTTAAGACCAGATGGTCCTAATTTTGTCAATATGCCACAGATGGAAGAATGTTGCCAGTGAAATTTGTTTATAAGCACTTAGAAAGAAATAACTAGGTCAAAAAAGTTTGCCCGAGGACACCTATGGCCAGAGCACAATTTGCTGAACTGAAAGGGATTGTCTATGGGAAGAAGGCCCTTACAGGACGATAATCCCTTTTTACCTTTTAGGCATACTTGAAATTTGATGAATTTATTTGTTTCATCTGGTTCTACAAATAAATATAATGTGTGTCATCTGCATAGCGTTACCTAACAGTATTGCCTTGACGGAAAGATGTTTAAAGTGAAAAGTCCTTGCTCTGACCCCTGTGGAACTCCATACCTGTGTGCACTCATTCATTAACATGAAACATTTTTAGGAAGCATAAGAAAGGATTTTTTAGTAAAAACACTGCACATTTAGTGTCATATTTTCTCAATTTGATTATTGTACATACATTGGATTTTGCATGCACTGAAAATTGTGGACTCATCACAATCTGGCAAAAACGTATGAGGAACAATTACACTAGGAGAAAATGGTTTCAGCACTAGTATGTGCCCCTGACTATTTCTTCATGGCTGATCTGATAAACTCCGAACATGTGCTGTATCATTGTTTGAAGAAAACACAGGAATCGATTAGAGACCCGATCACTTTCAGCTCAGGGATTAGTGCTGTGCAAATGAATATTACTATGGTCATTAGCCTAAGATGTAATACTAATCAATGCTGACAGTGGAGACTGTATATTTTATCTGTTTGCCACAGGTTTGAGATATGTCTCTTTGTGTTTGTTCAGAACATGGGCTTGTGTTTGGACGCCTTGTTCCTGTTCTACACTTTGGCTAGTATTGTCATTTACATTATAATGTCTTCTTTGGCTGGGGCAGCCCTACGTTCCACAAAGAGCCAGGTAAGACAAGATTAAATAATCACTTTCACACACATTACAGTCAAAGTCATGCATGTTTCATTTAATTATAGAAGTTTTTGCTTAGCTTTAACAAAGATGCAACGTGACTTTGGACCCACTGAGTCAAGCGCTGGATTTCTCTTCTTTCTCTTGTCTTTAGGCCGTTGTAGTGATGACGACTATGCCAACACAAGCAGCAGCTGAATAATGAGCACAGCAGGAAGACCTGAAACGTGACAAAATAAGCACAGAGAAGAAATATGAAGCAAAGACGGCTGGTTACTTGTCTTTGTGTCCAGAGGACACCTTACTCTATCACCAGCATGTTGTTGTCACTGTTTACTGTGTCATACATATAAAATGTATGGTTTGGTTTTGCCTTTAGGTAACTCTGGGATTTACTATTGTTTCCTACGTTTGAACATTATAATTCCGTCTGTTGACCTTTTAGCAGTGAAAATGTCCCTACGATGCATTCAATTAACCGGTTTGAACTCAACAGTCTGACATTATCTACTTCTGACGTGGGTGCAGGAAAAGGTGGTGGGCTCATCAAAATCCCATCAAAATTTATTTGACATGACATAATCATTATTACTGCGTTCACATGGCTCAATGTGAGACTGCCAACATAAAAACAACAGCCAAGATATTAATAATTCTGCAGCATACGAGGAGCCCCAGCATTAACCTTATCTCCACACCCCAAAATGTCTTTTTTGTTTTCCATAAAGCCAACCCCTAAAAAAGATCTAATTAGTAAAGGCAGGCTTAAAATCATATATAGGTGCTAATGCAATTGTTGCTTTGACTGATTTGAAAAGATTCTTAAAAAGGCGCTTTTATAAGTCGTTGTGAGTATAAGCTTTTACTAATTGCTTTATAGTTCATATACTAATGTTTGATGGTTATCAGTTATAAGCCACTTAGAAACGAACGTGACGATGATAATTATTTGTTTTACTTTTGTGTTTAATCTGCTCGTCCTCTCCAGTGGACTGTTGCACCTGTCTGCTTTGACACCTCTGAATCACTGCCGCTATCATTAATATTATCCATATATATGTTTTTATACTGTGGATTACAAAATAACGAATTCAGTCTGTTTAACTGGCTACTGTTTGACGCCTTACCGTTTGTTGCAGTGATAGTTCTTGAGTAGAATAACTGGATTGATTCTGAACTGAACACTGTGTAGAATTACTCGAACACAAACTGGCAGACACTATATTTTGAATCAGTAGTTGTTAATAAAGGGGCAGCACAGTGCCAGAATAGTTGGTGCTGCCACCAGAAGATTCCCAGTTTGAATCTCAGCGTGTCCTTCTCTGTGGACTTTGCATGTCTTCATTGGCTTGTGTCCACAGTGAGAAACAGTATTTTGGACTCTGTCTCGGTGTCAGCCCTGCTATAGGCTGGACACCAGGGCGCACCAGCCATGCCAACAGTTACTTGTGAAGCATCTGATCAAAAGTCTTTGATGACTAGCTTGTTAATAGTGTAACAAGTAAAATCTGCAATAATGGAAAGTTTTGTTGTTTTTCTTCTTCAAACGTTCTAAACTCACTGTTCACATACTGGATCATCAGTTGAAATGTGTTGAACTGTCATTAAATGATGGGTTATCAGTCATTATCAGCTCATAGTTATGTTTCAGCAGGTCACCTGCCTCCTACCACTATTATGAGTAGAAATGGAAGCATCATGGCTCACGTATAAATCGGCCTGGTGTAGGCCGTCCACAAAAAGTGAGGGACCATGCAAGAATGAGACCAGTGAGGGAGACCAACAACAAGCCTAAAGAGCAGCAGGAGTAAGGAGAGACTGTACATGCAAAAACTGCAGCCCAGGTTCTTTACCGGTTCCAGCCTCTAGCCCGATGGCCATAAAACTCCTTTTTGGTCTCATCAGACATGACAAACTTCTTCCAGTTAACTTTAGAGGCTCCCACTTTAGACAAACCTTAGCTGAGATTAAATTTGACCTTTTTATTTTTGCCACTGTCTCAAAAAGTGTCAAGTGCTTCTTCTAGGAAGAAATACATGAGTCATATTTCTGTCATTTCTTAATGATGGATTTACCTTCATAACTGACTTTGACATGAAAGAGTCTTTTTTTATCAAATATTCAGTGTTTTAAAGCCAAGTGTTGAATTTTGTGTGTGAGCTGGGCGGCTGTAGTTTATTTGAGCAGTTTTCCACAAACCACAGAGCCAGTGTCCCTGTGCAAGAGACCCCCAAGTTGTCCCTGGTGTCTGCTGCTTACTTGTAAGTTGATTTCGATAAAAGCATCTGATAATTACTATTTGTAATAATTGTGTTAGCGAATAAAAAAACTGCACCAATGCAATCCCTGTTTAAGCACTGTATTGTATTCACATTTACTGATTATTTAATGGTATGTGGATGTGTGACCATGTGCATGTGATGTGCAGTTTTCCAGGAATGCAAATATGCAGGTTAATGTCTCTCTACTGATGTTACATCATATACATCATATGGCCTTTTAGGTTCTTGTTCTTCTCTAACTCTTGCTATGGTAAAACGTGACAGTCGTTTCTTATTCGAAAACAGAGCCATCTTATAAATCAAGTCCAAACCATCTCCTTCTGTCTCCCATGTTCCTACTGCCAATTGTATGTTGTTTCTTCCCACATCCCTTCAAGTTTTACGCCACTCTTTGTCATTAAATGCCACTTCATGGACACAGCTGTCATTTTTGGGGACTAAAAACAGGAAATCTGTCCTTTCCTCTCTCAAACTGTTTCGTCACATTCCCTCTACTTCTCCATTTTAGCCCTGCCCCGTGTAACCCCACATGCATGGAGCGACATCCCCACCCCACGTCTCTCTCTCTCTCTCTCTCAGACACACACACACACACACACACACACACACACACACACACACACACACACACACACATAAAGCTCCTCTTCTTTCCTTCTGTGAAGTTTGACTCTGTTTGTGGACTCGATCATTTTGGAACATTAAATGAAGAATCCTTTGCTTGTCAGACAAGCACGTGTACACACTTCAATCAGGTCCAATCAAGCAATAACTTCAGCAACACAATAACTGAACTGAAACAATTTGAAAACGCAAGTAAAAGACTTTGAATTGATTAAAACTAACTGACAGACTCTATCAGTTCAAAATAAACTGATCGCTCACAAACCCCCATCACTGCTCCAGATGCAGAGCCGTCACACAAACTAACACTGAACTCCAGCGTCGATCGCACAGCTGCACTGCAAGGTCTGGGCTTTGTTTTGCATATATTTTGTCTGTAACAGCTTTATCTGGGATATGACTGTGTCATAAGTCAGTTTACGATCATATCCGTCAGCAGAATGTTTGATGTCAGCATCAAGATTTGTTGCAGCTCGTTTAACATCCAGACAGTTTTATCTCTGGTCTGTAACTTTATTCTACAGAATCTGGAGCTCAGTGGCTTTTCACATTAAGAGCCTTTTCTGCACATGTTGCATGTTTTGTTATTTTAAACGTGCTATAAATCATAGATATTTTGCTAGGGTTACACAAACTAGTATTTCATGTGTTTCAGCTGTAGTTGTTGAACACATAATATAGACTGGGTTATGCACTCACTAGCCAATTTATTAGGCACACCTGCTCATCAACATAAACGAATGATCAGCCAGTCACATGGCAGCAACTTAAATGCACAACGAGTGGGGACTGTAGAGTTTGAAGGAGCAGATCTTCTTCGGCTCAGTCGTCATTTTCAGCAAAAGTTGATTCTTGTTTCTTGATGTCAGAATTTGGCTAAACATGATCAGTCCTGCTTTGCTGGTGCAATGCTGTGACACTGTGGAGAATATAATCTCTCCACACTCTGGGCCAACTGAGCATTTTTTAAATTAGACAGCCAATCTCCGTATCATTGCTGACTATGCCCATCACTTTTATGTCCATCTTCTGATGGCAACTTCCAGCAGGATAATGCTCCATGACATCAAACTGGCTTCCTGAACACAACAGTGAGTTCATTGTACTGCAATGACGTCCAGAGTGAACACATCCTAATCTAATCGAGAACTTCTGGGAGGTGGTAGAACAGGATACTTGCATCATAGACGTGCAGCATACAAATTATCTTTGTTAAATTAAAAATGTTACAATAGTGGTAACCACTTTTACCCAAGTATAGTACCTAAGTACAGTTACCCAAATAGTTCCTTTTTCCTACTTTTACTGTGACTCCACTACAATTATTTTACAGCTTTAGTTACTTTTTCAGATGCTTACTAATGCAAATGCATCACAAAGTTCTGATTCTGTAGGATAAAATAACGTTTACTGCGGTCCAGAGACAGGAAGAGACTGATCAAACCTGGGATTAGGGTCAGCTCTGTCCTGGGCTGCCCGCTGTACTCTGAGGAGAAGTTGGGCGAGAGGCCGATGTTTGCCGAGCTGACAACAGCTCTCACCCTCTGCGTCAGACGGTGGAGGCTCTGTGCAGCTTCTTCAGCGACAGACTGATACACCATCAGTATAGGAAGGAGCGTTTCCGCAGATCTTTTCATTCTGTAAAGCTGCACGAATAACAGTTCAGTTGAATCTTCAGTCTATTTCTGTCCTGTGTGCTTTTGTCCATTAGATGTCTGTTGAGTTCTACTCGCCCAGTCGCCCAGTTGGGAATGATGCAAGTCTTCAAGGCACCACAGTGGGAGGCAGCAAACCGTTGCACCGCTTCATGAAGGGGCAACCCAAGCTAGTTGGCGTGAGAACTACACATTTTCAGAATTACTTTGAGTAACAAGTAATGATTTTATCACCGAACCAAGAAAACAGTAGAATAAATCTTTGGGAGATGTTGTCTTTGATTTCTCTTCAGATCATTGTGCTGATCCTGGGTGTGTCGTTCTTTATCGTTGCCATGTCAGTCAACGTCACCATGACGTATAACCACATTTCATCAACTGCTTCACCTTCCTTTATAATGGGAACACTGGTTGGTAGCGCAACAAAAGAACAATGATTTATTTATTTAAATCAGTCAATTATTTTTGTTATTTACATTATATTTTTTCTGTTATATACAACTGAATCTATAATCTGAGAGTAGACCTTTTTCACAAAAAATGGAAGTACGTAGCAAACGCTGCGGGGCGGCTGTAGCTCAGTTGGTAAGGCTGTCATCCACAGAGCACAGGGTGGATGACCTGTGTGTTGAAGTGCCCTTGGGCAGGACACTGAACCCCGAGTTGCTTCCATCGCAGCCATCGGTGTGTGACTGGGTGGATGAGAAGCTACATCGTAAATGAAAGCGCTATATGAGCGGGTATTTACCATTTACCATCAACGCGTAACCCTGGAACATCTTAACGCTGTACAATGCAGTGACACGATAACAACTGATTGCAGGGGGGTTTTCAACTCATCTGATGATGAATAAAATTACTGTGTTTATAGTTCCCAGGATAAACATTCATAATGCGGGACAATAAGCCAGGTTGCTGTATTTTAACAGCAATATTTTCATGTGACATTCTTGATAAACGTAATTGAAACCACTTTTATCATGTCTCAGACAAGGATATTTAATGTTATGTTATGTGCTACCTTATACGTGAAAATGTAATTACTGTTATGAGCAATTGTTAAAAGTTATGTGAAGCCTTTGCTACAGGCTAAGTGTGTTAGCTTTACATTAGAAATCTGACTGAAAATGAAATTCCCCCATAACAGCTATTTATATTACATTACAGCCAACGGTTTACGTAATTTTTGTAAATCCTTTGTACCTCCTGTGGTCGGTGGGAAACATAATCGCGGTTTTGTTGAGAAGCATCGCTAGCAGGGTGACGAATGCTGCCTGCGTCGGTGTGATCCTCCGGAGTGAAGATCTCACTACAAACGGACGCTTTATCTCTTTGTGTCTTAAAACTTGGTCATTTGTCTCGCCTCACCGCCTTTTTTTTAAGTTCTGTATCTTTTGGAAACGAGCGCGTGTTTCTGCGCTGAACGCGAACATTCAGGTACGCTACGACAGCGCCCGTTCTTCCGCTGGTCCAATGTAAGAACTTATGACGGAAGTAAAACAGCCCGTTTTCAGCAGTTTTAGATGTAGGGATGCGGAAGTGTGAAAAAGGTCTATTTACCTTACAGTCGATTTAATCTCACTCCACCGGTTTTAATTCAGTTAAACACATTTTAGTAATGAATAACACGTTTTTTTCTGCTTGTAGCTCCTCATCTGTGGGATCCTGTACATTCTGACAGAACACAACCCAACCAAGAAGTTTGTAAGTACTAAAGTAATAGTTCATAGTATTTTTATTGGCAATAAGTGATAAAACACGTCCCTCCTCACATCGTTAACATGTAACACAAAATGGTAATGTGCATTTAAATGTTTGGAATTAAATTAGTTCATTTAAACTGTGAGGTTCTCAACATTGTCTATATACTTTATGAAGAATTACTGGATCTTACGCTACTATTATCTAATACCTTTATGTTTTTCCTACATCTCTCCCTGTGTAGGTCACTCTATCTTTGGCTTTCAGTATAGTCACCATACTTGGGGGATTTTGGTGTTTCTTGCACACTAGAGTCATCCTTACAGCTCCTACCCACTACGGACACTATGACTATGATGATAATACAACATACACCAGGCATATGGAAGGGCTTTCATATACTGAGGTCATTATTTTTGATATTAGTAATTATGGATGATTGATGAAGCCAGGAGTTGAGTCTTTGGCAGTATATCTCTGATGATTAGATTTATGTAAAAGGAAAGTTTTCAGCCTAATATTAAACCTAAACCCAGAACTGGTTACACAGGAGAGGAGCTTGATAGCTAAAGGCCTTGCCAGGTAAACTTTAATTTATAAAGTTGTAAGAGTGTTTCTGTGTGTAATGTAAAGAAGCTTTAATTCTATTCTGAGTGGAACTGAGAGCCAGTGGAGAAAAGCTAAATAAATAAGTTTTAAACTCAACAGCTAATTCCTCTCGTCCCTCTCACTGCAGCAATTTGGATTAATTGGACATTTCTGGGAGATGCTGACACACCCTAATAGTACAGTAATGAAGCATCAAAAGGATTTTGTTATTAAAAGAAAAGTCTGTACATTTTGTTTATATTCCATCAATTTGATTACTGTTACATGGCTGAACCCTAAAATATACTCATGCATTTGCATAGACCCGTGACAACTGGGCAGGCGTCTCATAAGAGACAACTACAGCAGCCTCATCACGGGCCCCTGACTATTTCTAGGACTGGATTGCAAAACAGGACATATGCTCACTTTAAAATAGTCAGTTGTATGTTGTTATGTGTTTGCCATATGTCTGAGATATGTGTATTTGTGTTTGCTCAGATCATCGAATTGTGTTTGGATGCCATCTTCCTGTTCTACACTTGTGTTAGTATTGTCATTTTCATCGTAATGTCTTCTCTGGCTGGGGCAGCCCTGCGTTCCACAAAGAGCCAGGTAAGACAAGATTCAACCAAAGTCACGCATGTTCCACTTAATCAGAGATTACTCACAGTACCGGCTTGACTTTAACCAAGTTGCAACGTCAAGCGCTGGATTTCTCTTCTTTCTCTTGTCTTTAGGCCGTTGTAGTGATGACGACTATGCCAACACAAGCAGCAGCTGAATAATGAGCACAGCAGGAAGACCTGAAACGTGACAAAATAAGCACAGAGAAGAAATATGAAGCAAAGACGGCTGGTTACTTGTCTTTGTGTCCAGAGGACACCTTACTCTATCACCAGCATGTTGTTGTCACTGTTTACTGTGTCATACATATAAAACGTATGGTTTGGTTTTGCCTTTAGGTAACTCTGGGATTTACTATTGTTTCCTACGTTTGAACATTATAATTCCGTCTGTTGACCTTTTAGCAGTGGAAAATGTCCCTACGATGCATTCAATTAACCGGTTTGAACTCAACAGTCTGACATTATCTACTTCTGACGTGGGTGCAGGAAAACATGGTGGGCTCATCAAAATTTATTTGACATGACATAATCATTATTACTGCGTTCACATGGCTTAATGTGAGACTGCCAACATAAAAACAACAGCCAAGATATTAATAATTCTGCAGCATACGAGGAGCCCCAGCATTAACCTTATCTCCACACCCCAAAATGTCTTTTTTGTTTTCCATAAAGCCAACCCCTAAAAAAGATCTAATTAGTAAAGGCAGGCTTAAAATCATATATAGGTGCTAATGCAATTGTTGCTTTGACTGATTTGAAAAGATTCTTAAAAAGGCGCTTTTATAAGTCGTTGTGAGTATAAGCTTTTACTAATTGCTTTATAGTTCATGTACTAATGTTTGATGGTTATCAGTTATAAGCCACTTAGAAACGAACGTGACGATGATAATTATTTGTTTTACTTTTTGTGTTTAATCTGCTCGTCCTCTCCAGTGGACTGTTGCACCTGTCTGCTTTGACACCTCTGAATCACTGCCGCTATCATTAATATTATCCATATATATGTTTTTATACTGTGGATTACAAAATAACGAATTCAGTCTGTTTAACTGGCTACTGTTTGACGCCTTACCGTTTGTTGCAGTGATAGTTCTTGAGTAGAATAACTGGATTGATTCTGAACTGAACACTGTGTAGAATTACTCGAACACAAACTGGCAGACACTATATTTTGAATCAGTAGTTGTTAATAAAGGGGCAGCACAGTGCCAGAATAGTTGGTGCTGCCACCAGAAGATTCCCAGTTTGAATCTCAGCGTGTCCTTCTCTGTGGACTTTGCATGTCTTCATTGGCTTGTGTCCACAGTGAGAAACAGTATTTTGGACTCTGTCTCGGTGTCAGCCCTGCTATAGGCTGGACACCAGGGCGCACCAGCCATGCCAACAGTTACTTGTGAAGCATCTGATCAAAAGTCTTTGATGACTAGCTTGTTAATAGTGTAACAAGTAAAATCTGCAATAATGGAAAGTTTTGTTGTTTTTCTTCTTCAAACGTTCTAAACTCACTGTTCACATACTGGATCATCAGTTGAAATGTGTTGAACTGTCATTAAATGATGGGTTATCAGTCATTATCAGCTCATAGTTATGTTTCAGCAGGTCACCTGCCTCCTACCACTATTATGAGTAGAAATGGAAGCATCATGGCTCACGTATAAATCGGCCTGGTGTAGGCCGTCCACAAAAAGTGAGGGACCATGCAAGAATGAGACCAGTGAGGGAGACCAACAACAAGCCTAAAGAGCAGCAGGAGTAAGGAGAGACTGTACATGCAAAAACTGCAGCCCAGGTTCTTTACCGGTTCCAGCCTCTAGCCCGATGGCCATAAAACTCCTTTTTGGTCTCATCAGACATGACAAACTTCTTCCAGTTAACTTTAGAGGCTCCCACTTTAGACAAACCTTAGCTGAGATTAAATTTGACCTTTTTTATTTTTGCCACTGTCTCAAAAAGTGTCAAGTGCTTCTTCTAGGAAGAAATACATGAGTCATATTTCTGTCATTTCTTAATGATGGATTTACCTTCATAACTGACTTTGACATGAAAGAGTCTTTTTTTATCAAATATTCAGTGTTTTAAAGCCAAGTGTTGAATTTTGTGTGTGAGCTGGGGCGGCTGTAGTTTATTTGAGCAGTTTTCCACAAACCACAGAGCCAGTGTCCCTGTGCAAGAGACCCCCAAGTTGTCCCTGGTGTCTGCTGCTTACTTGTAAGTTGATTTCGATAAAAGCATCTGATAATTACTATTTGTAATAATTGTGTTAGCGAATAAAAAAACTGCACCAATGCAATCCCTGTTTAAGCACTGTATTGTATTCACATTTACTGATTATTTAATGGTATGTGGATGTGTGACCATGTGCATGTGATGTGCAGTTTTCCAGGAATGCAAATATGCAGGTTAATGTCTCTCTACTGATGTTACATCATATACATCATATGGCCTTTTAGGTTCTTGTTCTTCTCTAACTCTTGCTATGGTAAAACGTGACAGTCGTTTCTTATTCGAAAACAGAGCCATCTTATAAATCAAGTCCAAACCATCTCCTTCTGTCTCCCATGTTCCTACTGCCAATTGTATGTTGTTTCTTCCCACATCCCTTCAAGTTTTACGCCACTCTTTGTCATTAAATGCCACTTCATGGACACAGCTGTCATTTTTGGGGACTAAAAACAGGAAATCTGTCCTTTCCTCTCTCAAACTGTTTCGTCACATTCCCTCTACTTCTCCATTTTAGCCCTGCCCCGTGTAACCCCACATGCATGGAGCGACATCCCCACCCCACGTCTCTCTCTCTCTCTCTCTCAGACACACACACACACACACACACACACACACACACACACACACACACACACACACACACACACACACACACAGAAAGCTCCTCTTCTTTCCTTCTGTGAAGTTTGACTCTGTTTGTGGACTCGATCATTTTGGAACATTAAATGAAGAATCCTTTGCTTGTCAGACAAGCACGTGTACACACTTCAATCAGGTCCAGTCAAGCAATAACTTCAGCAACACAATAACTGAACTGAAACAATTTGAAAACTCAAGTAAAAGACTTTGAATTGATTAAAACTAACTGACAGACTCTATCAGTTCAAAATAAACTGATCGCTCACAAACCCCCATCACTGCTCCAGATGCAGAGCCGTCACACAAACTAACCCTGAACTCTAGCGTCGATCGCACAGCTGCACTGCAAGGTCTGGGCTTTGTTTTGCATATATTTTGTCTGTAACAGCTTTATCTGGGATATGACTGTGTCATAAGTCAGTTTACGATCATATCCGTCAGCAGAATGTTTGATGTCAGCATCAAGATTTGTTGCAGCTCGTTTAACATCCAGACAGTTTTATCTCTGGTCTGTAACTTTATTCTACAGAATCTGGAGCTCAGTGGCTTTTCACATTAAGAGCCTTTTCTGCACATGTTGCATGTTTTGTTATTTTAAACGTGCTATAAATCATAGATATTTTGCTAGGGTTACACAAACTAGTATTTCATGTGTTTCAGCTGTAGTTGTTGAACACATAATATAGACTGGGTTATGCACTCACTAGCCAATTTATTAGGCACACCTGCTCATCAACATAAACGAATGATCAGCCAGTCACATGGCAGCAACTTAAATGCACAACGAGTGGGGACTGTAGAGTTTGAAGGAGCAGATCTTCTTCGGCTCAGTCGTCATTTTCAGCAAAAGTTGATTATTGTTTCTTGATGTCAGAATTTGGCATAAACATGATCAGTCCTGCTTTGCTGGTGCAATGCTGTGACACTGTGGAGAATATAATCTCTCCACACTCTGGGCCAACTGAGCATTTTTTAAATTAGACAGCCAATCTCCGTATCATTGCTGACTATGCCCATCACTTTTATGTCCCTCTTCTGATGGCAACTTCCAGCAGGATAATGCTCCATGACGTCAAACTGGCTTCCTGAACACAACAGTGAGTTCATTGTACTGCAATGACGTCCAGAGTGAACACATCTCAATCTAACTTACTGCGGTCCAGAGACAGGAAGAGACTGATCAAACCTGGGATTAGGGTCAGCTCTGTCCTGGGCTGCCCGCTGTACTCTGAGGAGAAGTTGGGCGAGAGGCCGATGTTTGCCGAGCTGACAACAGCTCTCACCCTCTGCGTCAGACGGTGGAGGCTCTGTGCAGCTTCTTCAGCGACAGACTGATACACCATCAGTATAGGAAGGACCGTTTCCGCAGATCTTTTCATTCTGTAAAGCTGCACGAATAACAGTTCAGTTGAATCTTCAGTCTATTTCTGTCCTGTGTGCTTTTGTCCATTAGATGTCTGTTGAGTTCTACTCGCCCAGTCGCCCAGTTGGGAATGATGCAAGTCTTCAAGGCACCACAGTGGGAGGCAGCAAACCGTTGCACCGCTTCATGAAGGGGCAACCCAAGCTAGTTGGCGTGAGAACTACACATTTTCAGAATTACTTTGAGTAACAAGTAATGATTTTATCACCGAACCAAGAAAACAGTAGAATAAATCTGTGGGAGATGTTGTCTTTGATTTCTCTTCAGATCATTGTGCTGATCCTGGGTGTGTCGTTCTTTATCGTTGCCATGTCAGTCAACATCAACATGACGTATAACCACATTTCATCAACTGATTCACCTTCCTTTATAATGGGAACACTGGTTGGTAGCGCAACAAAAGAGCAATGATTCATTTATTTAAATCAGTCAATTATTTTTGTTATTTACATTATATTTTTTCTGTTATATACAACTAAATCTATAATCTGAGAGTAGACCTTTTTCACAAAAAATGGAAGTACGTAGCAAACGCTGCGGGGCGGCTGTAGCTCAGTTGGTAAGGCTGTCATCCACAGAGCACAGGGTGGATGACCTGTGTGTTGAAGTGCCCTTGGGCAGGACACTGAACCCCGAGTTGCTTCCATCGCAGCCATCGGTGTGTGACTGGGTGGATGAGAAGCTACATCGTAAATGAAAGCGCTATATGAGCGGGTATTTACCATTTACCATCAACGCGTAACCCTGGAACATCTTAACGCTGTACAATGCAGTGACACGATAACAACTGATTGCAGGGGGGTTTTCAACTCATCTGATGATGAATAAAATTACTGTGTTTATAGTTCCCAGGATAAACATTCATAATGCGGGACAATAAGCCAGGTTGCTGTATTTTAACAGCAATATTTTCATGTGACATTCTTGATAAACGTAATTACGACCACTTTCATCATGTCTCAGACAAAGATATTTAACGTTACATTATGTGCTACCTTATACGTGAAAATGTAATTACTGTTATGAGCAATAGTTAAAAGTTATGTGAAGCCTTAGCTACAGGCTAAGTGTGTTAGCTTTACATTAGAAATCTGACTGAAAATGAAATTCCCCCATAACAGCTATTTATATTACATTGCAGCCAACGGTTTACGTAATTTTTGTAAATCCTTTGTACCTCCTGTGGTCTGTGGGAAACATAATCGCGGTTTTGTTGAGAAGCATCGCTAGCAGGGTGACGAATGCTGCCTGCGTCGGTGTGATCCTCCGGAGTGAAGATCTGACTACAAACGGACGCTTTATCTCTTTGTGTCTTAAAACTTGGTCATTTGTCTCGCCTCACCGCCTTTTTTTTAAGTTCTGTATCTTTTGGAAACGAGCGCGTGTTTCTGCGCTGAACGCGAACATTCAGGTACGCTACGACAGCGCCCGTTCTTCCGCTGGTCCAATGTAAGAACTTATGACGGAAGTAAAACAGCCCGTTTTCAGCAGTTTTAGATGTAGGGATGCGGAAGTGTGAAAAAGGTCTATTTACCTTACAGTCGATTTAATCTCACTCCACCGGTTTTAATTCAGTGAAACACATTTTAGTAATGAATAACACGTTTTTTTCTGCTTGTAGCTCCTCATCTGTGGGATCCTGTACATTCTGACAGAACACAACCCAACCAAGAAGTTTGTAAGTACTAAAGTAATAGTTCATAGTATTTTTATTGGCAATAAGTGATAAAACACGTCCCTCCTCACATCGTTAAAATGTAACACAAAATGGTAATGTGCATTTAAATGTTTGGAATTAAATTAGTTCATTTAAACTGTGAGGTTCTCAACATTGTCTATATACTTTATGAAGAATTACTGGCTCTTACGCTACTATTATCTACTACCTTTATGTTTTTCCTACATCTCTCCCTGTGTAGGTCACTCTATCTTTGGCTTTCAGTATAGTCACCATACTTGGGGGATTTTGGTGTTTCTTGCACACTACAGTCGACTTTTCAGGTCCTAACCACTACAGACACTATGACTATGATGATAATACAACATACACCGAGGATATGGAAGGGCTTTCACATTCTCAGGTCATTATTTTTGATATTAGTAATTATGGATGATTGATGAAGCCAGGAGTTGAGTCTTTGGCAGTATATCTTTGATGATTAGATTTATGTAAAAGGAAAGTTTTCAGCCTAATATTAAACCTAAACCCAGAACTGGTTACACAGGAGAGGAGCTTGATAGCTAAAGGCCTTGCCAGGTAAACTTTAATTTATAAAGTTGTAAGAGTGTTTCTGTGTGTAATGTAAAGAAGCTTTAATTCTATTCTGAGTGGAACTGAGAGCCAGTGGAGAAAAGCTAAATAAATAAGTTTTAATCTCAACAGCTAATTCCTCTCGTCCCTCTCACTGCAGCAATTTGGATTAATTGGACATTTCTGGGAGATGCTGACACACCCTAATAGTACAGTAATGAAGCATCAAAAGGATTTTGTTATTAAAAGAAAAGTCTGTACATTTTGTTTATATTCCATCAATTTGATCACTGTACATGGCTGAACCCTAAAATATACTCATGCATTTGCATAGACCCGTGACAACTGGGCAGGCGTCTCATAAGAGACAACTACAGCAGCCTCATCACGGGCCCCTGACTATTTCTAGGACTGGATTGCAAAACAGGACATATGCTCACTTTAAAATAGTCAGTTGTATGTTGTTATGTGTTTGCCATATGTCTGAGATATGTGTATTTGTGTTTGCTCAGATCATGGAATTTTGTTTGGATGCCATCTTCCTGTTCTACACTTGTGTTAGTATTGTCATTTTCATCGTAATGTCTTCTCTGGCTGGGGCAGCCCTGCGTTCCACAAAGAGCCAGGTAAGACAAGATTCAACCAAAGTCACGCATGTTCCACTTAATCAGAGATTACTCACAGTACCGGCTTGACTTTAACCAAGTTGCAACGTCAAGCGCTGGATTTCTCTTCTTTCTCTTGTCTTTAGGCCGTTGTAGTGATGACGACTATGCCAACACAAGCAGCAGCTGAATAATGAGCACAGCAGGAAGACCTGAAACGTGACAAAATAAGCACAGAGAAGAAATATGAAGCAAAGACGGCTGGTTACTTGTCTATTTCACTGTTCACTGTTTAATACATATAACACGCATGGTTTGTTTTACCTTTAGGAAACTCTGTGATTTATTCTTATTTCCACCATTTGAACCATACAAGTCCCTCGTTGACCTTTTACCAGTGGAATCAATACAGCGATGGCATCAAAGATCAGTCAGTCAGTTAACTGCTTTGCGCTTAGCAGTCTGACATTCTGTTTGATCTACACAAATTCTTTTGGCGTGGATAAAAAAGGGATGGGCTTATGCAAACGTCCCATTTGATTGGACCTTTGAATGCGACTGTTGGGTCAATATAATTACATAAAATAGGCCCCACCAATAACCTAATTCATCCCTAAAACATCCTTTGATTTCAATAACACCAGCTCTTTAAAAAGACCAGCAGAGAAAAATAGGCTTAAAATGATATAAAGGTACGAGTGCAGTTATTACTGTAAATAGGCATCAGATTTTAAAAATGGCCTCCATTATAAATGGTTGAAGTTGAAGTAGAAGTTGTTATTAATTGCTATAGCGTACATACTAATGTTTGGTGGTTATCAGTTACAAGCCACTAAGAAACCAACATTTTACGGCTTATATTATTTCAAATTTAATCTCTGTAAAATCTGTATTTTATGTCCAATTACAAACATCTTATTAACCTTTTAGTTTAGTCCAAAATGAATACTCACTACTTACTTGTTTACAGAGTTACAGTTATGAAAGTTATGAATGTTTTTGTATTACTTTAATGATTTATTGTTGCTATAACAACATATTGTCCATTTTGACATGTTAAACTCCATTACTGCCACACGGAAACACACAGTCATGTTCATCTCAATGACTTTATGAGAACAGAATGAACTTCCTAATCTGAAAATGTAATGACAACAACTTCAGTCATAAACGCGGTGCCTCTCGTAAACCACTGTGGATGTTTCTCCCACCTGAAGTGTTGATGTAAAACATGTGAACCCCCTCCGCCGTCCGATCCCTGTACAAATGAACTTTGGCGTAGACCAGCACGAACATACGAGGAATAACATGGATGCCCTGAAACCCTGTCGGCTCACGTTTCCGCGGCAGCGCCGTTAAACACAAGCTCGGTGGCACCCGATGTGCTGAGAAAATGTTACTGATGCATTTCTCTGTAAACAGAACAGCAGGGAGTGAAGTGTTTATCAAAAGCTGACGATTGCAAGAAGCAATAGAGTGAAATTTTTGATTTTCTACCAAAATAAAAGTGTATAATAAAAAGAATTGAATGTAGACTACTGCTTCATTCATTTTGAATTTATTATAGTTAGGATCTTACATGTTAACACTTTATATTAGTGAATAATGTGCTTTAATCAACTGGTTAGAGAGGCAGACCTATACTGGGGAATTCCTTTTGCATAATAATAATAATAACATTTAATAATAATAATAAGTTTTATTTCTAAAAGCTTAGGGTCACCTTACAGACACAAAATAATAAAAACAAAACAAATTAGCTACAGTAACATTATAAAGAAACTCAAATTAAATACTTCTTCTCTTTGGGCTTTTCCCATCAGGGGTCGCCACAGCGAATCATCCGTTTCCACTTTACTCTATCCTGGGCATCTTCCTCTCTGACACCAGCTAACCTCATGTCCTCTGTTAGGACGTCCATATATTTCCTCCTTGGTCGTCCTCTCGCCTGGCAGCTCCAACGTGTGCTGTCCCTCTGATGAGCTCGTTCCTAATTCTGTCCAACCTTGTCACTCCTAAGGAGAACCTCAACATCTTCATCTCTGCTGCTTCCATCTCTGCCTCTTGTCTCTTTCTCACTGCTACTGTCTCTAACCCATAGAGCAGAGCTGGTCTCACCACTGTCCTGTACACCTTTCCTTTGAGTCTTGCTGACACTCTTCTGTCACACAACACTCCTGACACTTTCCTCCACCCACTCCAACCCGCCTGCACTCGCCTCTTCACCTCTTTTCCACACTCCCCATCACACTGAACTGTTGACCCCAAGTACTTAAACTCCTGCACCTTCTTCACCTCAGCCCCCTGTAACCTCACACTTCTACCTGGATCCCTCTCGTTTACACACATGTATTCTGTCTTGCTACGACTGACTGTCATGCCTCTTCTTTCCAGAACAAACCTCCACCTCTCCAGCTGTTCCTCCACCTGCTCTCTACTCTCACTGCAAATCACAATGTCATCTGCAAACATCATTGTCCAGGGAGATTCCTGTCTGACCTCATCTGTCAACCTGTCCATCAGCATAGCAAACAAGAAGGGACTCAAAGCCGATCCTTGGTGTAGTCCCACCTCCACCTTGAACTCCTCTGTCTGACCTACGGCACATCTCACCACCGTCATGCTCCTCTCATACATGTCCTTAACTACTCTGACGTACTTCTCTGCCACTCCCGACAACCTCATACAGTACCACAGCTCCTCCCTCGGCACCCTGTCATACGCCTTCTCTAAATCCACAAAGACACAATGCAGCTCCTTCTGACCATCTCTGTACTTTTACGTCAAAAACCTCAAAGTGAACCTCAAAGAAACTCAAATTAAACAGCTTGATAAAAAGGTTTCATTATTGATTTAAGGTGGAATAGGTAAAATGGAAAAGGTGAGTTTTAGGACGGGATTTGAACATCGGGAGAGGGTCTATGGATCGGAGGTCTGGTGGAAGGGAATGCTGAGGGGAACGCTCTAGCTCCCACAGAAGGAAGACGAGCATGTGGAGTGGACAGGAGGTGGGAGCATGAGGGTGTGTATAACTGAAGGAGCTCTGACAGATGCGGTGGAGCGAGGTTATGGCGGCTGTATGTTCACTCTAAAAACAGTGACATTAGTGGCTTTGGCATGGTATGGATTTAGTTGCTAAAAGAAGAAAGGAAGGCCTTTAGAAATCGGGGAGGGGAGGGGAGGGGAAGCGCAGTGGTGGGGTTAGATTATTGACATGTGTTACAAGGGATTGCTGGGTGTTTTGTGATCAAGGAGTTTCCCGAGATAATCCAGAAACGTCTGGAATGACAATGCTGTCCCGTTTATTGTCGACACATAAGTGAATTATCTGCCCTGACGTCTTCACATGTAACCTGAATGTTTTGTCCACTGCATTGACGTGTTTTTTACTCATGTGTTCTAATTTTGATCCACGTCTCACATGTAGAGGTTGATCTAATCTGGCCACAGGTGAACCCATATTTCTGTCTGTATAAACCCTCGTTTTACTTGGGTGTAATCAGGCAGAGGTCAGCAAGGGTTAGAAATAACAGCATAAGGGGTGGTTAATGATTTGTTTCTTGTCCAACCCTGACTTGACTTCTTTCATGTTTTGCTGCCATAACCCAGTTTCCAGCTGGGTGACTGAAATCTGAGCTCGTTCATCTCCTGGTCTGTTCTCTAGTAACTCATCGTGATCTACAAAATACAACTCAATTAGGAGGGAAATTAATTATTTAATTAATTATCAAGAAACTACTCATGAACTTTGAGGTTGCAGTTTTGTGTAGTCTTTTATATTTTAAGTTCAAGATCAAATATGCTTTTAAAAACATGACGTTTATTAAGGTGCAGTTGGTTTGTTTGCTTTTTGACATAATAGTACATTTTTGATCATCTGTCCTTGAAACCTAAAATGAAACATGCACAGTCCATAAAATATTGTCAAACACACATTGTGCATGGGGCATGCAAAACAATGTCATCTGCCAATTTAACAGAATGAGTAGCAGTCATCTTTTCTCATTTACACAGAATGTAACTTCTCACAAATAAAAAGAAAACAACGGCATGCATAAATACAGGAATGAAAATATTTAGCAGTAAGTTGTGTCACACCGATTTTGCTAATACCTACACAACTTCACTTAAGGTGAAGAGAAGTTTTATTTAGTTACATTATTTCTGCTGTAGTGTGGACAGGTGCGGTCGGTTAAGCTGCGACTGTTGTATTTCCATGTCAGCTGCCAGTGAAAACATAGTCTATGGACTGTCAAACAAACCTCATGATAATTACAAAGTACTGACCAGGGTTACTGAATGGAATGGCGAACATAAACCTGACAAATCCGGCACCAACAGTGAGATATCAAAAGTGGAAAGCTCGTTACAAACCCAACGAAAATGAAGCATGATCTGCAACAATTGACATTTTTGTTGCTTTTGTCTTAAAAAGTTGTGGACTCGACATTTACACGTCATCAGTTTGAGTGTTACTGTGTGACTGAATGATGTTATCAGTCAATATCAGCCCATTGTCGTGTTTTAGCAGGTCACCTACTCCCTGCCAGCATAGTTATTAGGAGGGAGATGTGTGGAAAACTGGCATCAACTAGCAGTCACAGTAAATATGACACCCTGCCAGGGTTGCATTTATTAGATTTTTTGCAGAGAGCTGGCCAGGTATTGGATTTTAACCCACTCCGGGGTCTCATTTCCGTGCATAAATAAAGCCAAAACGACATTTTTTTAATGCCATAGCAAAACGGCCATGTATGATGTCACACAATAATGATGTACTGAACTATCTTGTGGAACAGATACCTACTGAACCATGAATATGGTGGTGATAACAAATGATGTTGGTCATTGAATGACATAACAACATCCACTGCAGACATCACAAACTGCTGCGTCTCAACTCATCATCACAGAAACATTATCTTTTTAAATCATTGCTTTGGCTAGCTGGCAAATTTCCGTTCAAGTCTCACCCTGTTTTAGCTCCGTTTTGGTCTCTACCAACTCCCGAGGTGAGAAAACACTCATCTTTGCTAGCTAAAAATGATATGAGAGCAGCAAGACCGAACTCTAACAAAAAAGTTCTAGGCCTGAGAGGCAAACAAGTTGAAACTCAATTTAAAGCTAAAACCAAACCAGCAAAAATGTGAGATAAAAAAACAAAACTATGAGCTGAAAGACGCTAAAGCTGCAAAGGGCTGCAGAGAATTATTATGAGATTATGAGAATTATTTCGGAATGGCCATGATCATGGTTAATGCTCATTGTTGGCCTCTGGAGGATGTCGATACCCTTAAACTCTGAAATTACTTAGACCTAAAAATGCAGTGATTGTCATCCATATGTCCGCAAAATATGGAATGAATGTAATATTATCTAAAACTTTAAACAATGTCCTTTAATGACAGGACAGTGCTTGAAACCTTTTTATTGCTATTTGTGTCCAATTGAAGTGGCGGGGGGCTTGGTTAAGTCATTCCCCAGTGTACAGCGCTGGTGAACACGCATGTGCTCTGTGACACGATACTGACGTGAAAAGGTCATGGGACAGCAGGGACAAGGAAAGGGCCGAACGCCGAGGTGGCTCCGCACGTGTCTGTTCAGAGAGCCTCGCTGGCTGAAGGAGCGGTCGCACAGCGAGCACTGGAAAGCTTGGTTGACAGGAGTTGACAAATGGGCTGATATATTTGTTGACGTGCTAGCTGGAAGGCCAGAAGGTATGCAGACAGACAAGGTGGAAGACACAGAGGCTTGGACAGACTCTGGCACAGTAGGAGCTGAACGGCTTGTCAATGTACCGGTCTGGTTCGCACCCACTTCACGCTTGGAAACGTCCACAGCCCTAGCTTTATTTTTAACTTCAGGTCCTAATCTGCTCTGCTCCCTATCAACAAATTGTCTTTCTTCAATATTTGTCTCTCTAACCCAAAGTTTATTCCTCGGTTCACTAGTCTCAGCCCTAAGTTTTGTCCTGTCTCGAATTTTTGTCCTTGCCTCTGACGTTGCTTCATTTCTTTGTTCTTTGTCATTATTTTCAGCCCCAAGTGTGTCCTTTTTGTCCAGCGCTTTCCTTTCTTGGTCAGCGCTGTGTTTGTAGGACACAAGCAACTCAGCGTGTTTGGTGCTAATGTCCAGTAGCAGCACCTGCTCTGGAGTCCCTGTGTCAAAGTGTTGCCTCATAGGACTTTGCCCTGAACTGGCAAAGGTTCCACAGGCCTCGTCATCACTAGACTGGTCTGAACAATCAGGGTCTCTAGGTCGGGAGTGTTTGCCATTAGATCCTATATGTGAAGAGTGTGTTTCCTCCTGGGATAGGCAGTGATAACGCACATGTCCCTGATATGATGGCCACACAGGACTGTACATGGACTCAGGAACTGTAGAAGTGAAGTGTGGTTCTGAGGTGTCCAGAAACGTGTGATGTTCAAATGCAGAGGGACTGCCGCTGACATCAAAATTTGATTCTGGTGTGTTGGAGACATGAGGACAAACATCAGCGCTGCGTCTCTCGTCTTCCATAGATGTGTTCCTGTTATCTGAATCATATTCACGATGTATAGAGGTAGCACATTTTGTGCTAGTGTCAGCTTCACCCAATCCTGGGTTCCAATCACTCCGAGGTCCATACACATCACTGTGGTGACCATGTTTGTTGATTTCAGATGGATATTTGCTAGAGCAACTGTGTTCCTCTTTCACTTCTCCTTCAGAACAGAAGTTTTCACAGCGAGAATCACTTCCTGTTTCCAAGTGTTGTGGGTCCTCTTTTACGGCATCTGACATTGAGACATCATGGTCAGACAAGTCCAGGTGCTGATGTTTGGAGGGCAAATCGTCCAAACTGACATCGTTTTTATGCTTTGACCCGCTGATGAAACGCCTGCAAACACTCCGTGGCACTGATTCATCTACAAAATGTTTGGTTTGATTCTCATTGTGATCACCTGCGGGGTTGGCGTGATTACTGCTGAACGCGTAATCTTGTACTAGTGGGTCAGATTGGGTCGTAGTGGATCTGTAGCATGACTCCTGTGTGTCACATTCATCTGAACTGTCTGAACTCTGTGCTTCAGAGTTTTCTTTTTTGTTTCCGTAATCCAGATTCTCTGTCCCATGGTGGTTTCTGTGTTCAGTAGTAATATCTTTAACAGTGCTCTCATTTTCTGTGATTGCTGATTGTGAGGTCGAGACCCTGCTGAAGTCGCCTGAGGTTCTGATTGCTGGGCGGTAAAACGGTGATGTGGACACTTCTGCCAGCTGCAGCATAGCTGCTCTGCTGCTGTGACAGATAACAGGCACAGAGCACGGATGTTGTAATGGGGAAGGAGATGAGGAAGAACTCCTCCCGACCTCAACCGTCCTCACCAGTTCCTCCTCGGTGCTCCTCTGCCAAGTCTCTGGTTTTACGGTGCCTATATGAACCTGAAGCTTTTCAGTGTCTTTGTCCACCGTAGACACACTGTACCCTCGGGAGGTGCCGGGGATATTTTGAATCACAGCCTGAGGTGTCAGATGTATGACCTCACTGCAGTCGTCTGCAATTCCACTGCGTTCGTATAAAATGCCTGCACCAGTTGTACTATGAGCGCCACATGTATCTGTTTTTGCTTCCTCAATATATGTGTTTATACTCTCTGAACGCACCTGCGTTTCAACATATTTTCCTACATTAGTTCCCTCCAGCGAACTTGCAGTACTTTGAACACTGCAAGTATCCGTTTCGTCAACTCGTCTCCTGGCATCAGTACTGCTTGTTGAAAGCAGACACTCATTAAATGTATCTGCAGCTTCCCTGCGGGTGCTGATGATGTTTTTATGTGCCTGACTCTCTGTTCCAGTCCAAGTATCTGTTTCATCTGGATTATTTAACTCGGCCTGTTGCCAAGCACACAGAGCCTCCTGCAGTTTGTTCATCTGGAGGTAGCGGGCAGCAGTGAGCAGGCTTTTGTATTGCTGTTGGCTACAAGCGCACGGCAAAGCTCCAGTGTAAATGTAGTCCAAGAGAACAGCCAGCACAGAGCCAGACAGGCATGGATCCTGCAGTTCCACCAGGGCGCCAGTGGAGGACAAGACAGATGCCAAAACTGGACTGGAAGCAGCCAGGACACACCTGAGAGCAAAGAGCAACTGGGGATGTGATGCTGCGTGAGGTCATGAACATCATGCAGGCCCCGCAACCACCAAGAGAAACAAGCAAACTCGTATTTTGCCAGCGAGGACATGTTACAGTGGAAGCAGTTTGCGGCTCACCTGTGCGCAGGGTAGAGTTGACCCGGGCTTTGTCTCTGTCGGACCACACAGTCACAGAACTGAGCTTTTTCTCTTTGAAGGTTCAGACTTGTGAGTAGCAATGTTGTGTGGCCGCGAACTTCCTGGACACAAGGTGCAACCCGAAGAAAACAGAGCTTAGTAAATAGTGGCTATTACCTGAAAACAGGTTCGGCATTTTCTCTAACTGCATCGCAGCCTGCGCCTGCTCCAAGGGTCGGCGCTTAAAGCCAAGGCAGGTTTACAGAAGTTTAAAAGGCAAAAGCAAAACTTGATTATTTTCTGTCCCTTGATCTTAACTGGGAAACACATCCAAAAAAACACAACATGCTTTTCACAAATTCTGACTACACTGCATTAACAAGAAATAATCTTTATATTTTCAATATGAAGTCATTAAAAAGGTTTCAAAAAAATAAAATGTTGCAACTCAAATGATTGTATCAGTGAGAGTAAACACTGTAGTGGTTACTGCAGTACCTGAGCTTAATAATGAGTTAGAAATACAAACCATCTTACCTTCATTTTAGATTGTGTAGGTCCCGGCAAACCCTTGTAGTGTAGAGAGTGAAACTGCCTGTGGGCAGCCTGGGTAGAAAAGAAAAACCTCCTTGGGGACTAATAGTATTCCCAGTCTACTACACACTGTGTCATTCGGAAACAATCACACGCTTTTCATATTGGGGGCATGGTGTGACGTGGAGCGGCATGTGCTTACAAGGAACGCTGGCATCCGACATCACAGTCTCCATGGCCTGTTATGGAGGAGGACTAAGACCAGCCCACAGAGACGCAGAAGGAGACCACAGACCCGCAGCCAATAGATGCAACATGTCTCTTCACATTCAGATGGTATCAGAGATGTCCTCCTTTGCAAAAGTATGAAACGTTATTTATACTTTACATGGAGGTCAAAGGTCGTCAAATTAAAACAGTTTTGCCAAAGTTGCTGCTTCCTGCCAGGACTTGAATCTGAATTGTGCACAAATTATTGTTTGTGGTGGGTTAAACACACTTTAATTAATTTTTTTGTTATCCATTTTTTGTGCAGAGTTGCTGCTGACAGTCAAGTATAAACCTCTGGTGTCACATACTCCCGGTGAAGAGCATCTTGTGTGTATCTGTGAAGTACCACAGAGTTTGAAACAGCGTCCGTATTTTGAGCTCTCGGTGGATTGATTTTGAGTCTCATACTACAGCTCGATTGCCAAGAGTTGCATATAGTAAAAAGCAAAATATTTCCTTCAAGTTACTATAAAGAAGAAGTAGCATGAAAAGCAAATACTCGACCCTGGCTGCTGTGGATGGACTGTAGAAGTAATCTGTGATGCGGCACATCTGAACAAATTTCTATGTGCTTTGTTTCTACACAGAGAAGCTCTCAGGTGTCAGACATGTGAGCTGCCCTCCTCCGGCTGACGCTTTGTTGACATCTCCATACAAGCCTTGTTCTCCACCCATCCACACCATGTGCTTGTCACGCCTTTTAATTTCCGTGGCATGTAAACGTTTCAGTCAGCCGCCGTCTGAGCACAGGGCAGCGGTACATTCACCCTAGAAACTGGAACACACACCACCACATAGTGAACCACTGTAACGACACTTGTGACATGAGCTGCAACACGATTAGGTAATAACTAGAAACATTTCAAAGATATGCAGTATAAATCAGGTTTGCATTGTGCATTATATTTTTGCAGAAATGTCTTGCATGAAAGTGCTTTCCATATTCGAGCAGGAATTTAAAATGATTTAATAAATTGTCTCCTAATAGTTGAATAAGAGTTTGAATCATAGTTTATCTTATAATTATGCACTTTCAGTGACCTTTGTTGCAAATCAGACTCATCTTCTTCTGAAATATAAATATAATACAATTTTTAATTTAACAACTTTATCTCCAAAATAATCCCAATGGAAAATTCATCCTTTTAATAATACATCCAGTATTATTGAAGCGATAATGAAAGACGCGATGTACCACACGTAACCTCCACACTCGATGGCCTTGAGTGTTTCGATTCACTGGGTGCTTGGTGAAATAGCTCACGTACTGTACTGTGAAGTGAAGAGAGGGTTTCCCTTGGCATGAGCACACACTAACACACAGCTGCGACTTTTGGAAACACATCACGTTCTGGGACTGGCATCTACAGGCCGCGGGCCAGAACCGGTGAAGTCAACGCTTATTTAAAACGCCGATATTTTTAACCACGAACAGCAACTCACACAGGACTTTTAGCACCAACAAGGCTCCAGAACTGGTTAAAAGCCACAAAAGCGGTTAGAAAAAGTCCGGAAAGACGGCTGAAAACCTGGCTCGTCAGGAGGTGGGACCCAGCTAGATTTTTTTTGGATGTGTGCATATTTTCCTTGCGTACAGACGTTACTGTCAAACGGTTGCTGACTGCCCACTGACATTTAAGTCCACACTTTGGATTTCAAAGTGAATGAAACTGACACTCGTGGTTATGTTCACTGACCCCCTTCAGTTAAAGATGCACTATTTTTATTACGGAGGCAACTCGAGCCAAAATGCTCTGGCACACGGACACAAGGCACCAAAACGAACATGCTGCACTGGGCAGCTGCGTGCCAGTGCGATATAACACTACAACCGCCCTCACAGGGACCAGGGACACTTCACACACAGGCTGAGCTGTTGAGTAGCACCATAACTAATGTTCTGTACTGGCTGCCAGCACAAGGTACACGGTCTTCTTTTTCACACACAAACATAGTGTGGATTTAACCGGACGTTTCTCCCGCCAACAGCACAAGCAGCACACTGGCATGCAGCTTTGCATCTTGTTCTTTACCACTTTCCAAGAGCCGGCCTCTGCCAGTTAGGGGGTTCCAAAAAAAACACTTGATGTAATTTTAAAATGGATAAAAATCACATATGTGAAAGAAAGACAATAACATGAGCGTGAAAGTAATATTAGCAACAAGTGCAGCGACTGTAGCTGGGTGGCACACTGAACAATGCTGGATGATTGTCAGGCTGCAAAGCAAAGTATGAAAATTCTTAAATCAAAAATATGCACAATTATTATTTCTAATTTATAATGGTCTGCTCCAACTTTGGAAGATATTTCACTCTAAATTACAAACAACTTAGAGCAATAGTTAGGGAAGGCGTTTTTATATAATTTCCTTTTATATTTCAATACTATTTTTGGATTCAATCCAAAGTTCTGTTGTCAGGGCCCCTTCACTTTTTCAGTTCTGTTCTGTTGCTGCCCGATAGTCCAGCTGTTTAAACTCGTTTGTCCCCTCATTAATCTACACTCAGTACCACATAATGACAAAGTGAAAACAGAATTTTAGAAATGTCTTTACAACAAAAACATAAAAGTGAAAATATTACATGTACAAAAGAATTCAGACCCTTTGCTTAGCACTTTGTTAAGGCACAATTGACAGCAATTACAGCCTCGGGCCTTTTTAGATGTGATACAAAAAGCTTTGCACATGTGGATTTGGGGATTTTCTACCATTCTTATTTGCAAATCCTCTCAAACTCTGACAGGAAGGTGACTTTCCTTGGACGGACATTTTCATCTCTCTCCAGAGTTGGTCAATGGGTTTTAGTCCCTCAGTCCTTCAGCTGCTTTTTGCAAACTCCCAGTGGGCTTTTGCACTGAGAAGAGGCTTCTGTCTGCCTCTCTGTCATAAAACCTATAAGTGTTGTTACAAAGTGTCTGAAAACTTATGCCAATATGATGTTTGTTTGTTTTTTTTAAATTACCGACATTTATAAAATTTTGTTTTCACTTACTCTTATATTATGAGATCCTAACTGTGGATTGATGAGGAACAAACAGAAATGACTGTAGTATCAGGCTGTAACATTAATGAATTTTAAAAATGAAGGGCGTCTGAACACTTTTGGAATACACTGCAGCTTTGTTTGTTTCACTTTGTTTTTGTTTCAGACTTATTTCTAATTCACTTCCATTTATTACAATTTCAGTAATTCTATTGAAGGATTACAGTTGATCAGCGTAACGTGGAAAACACTTTGTTTGTGACTAAACTTCATTACGATACGAAAAACATTTATTTTAGATGTTCCAAAGCCTGCTAATGCATAGAAAAGGAAAGTTCACTGTTCAATAACGCCCTGGTAGCCAAACAGTTACAGCACATTTCACATAAGTGCAACATCCCCAGTCAAGCGCTCATCGGTCTGTCTTTACTCGGTACTTTGCTAGTAGACAAAGGCTAACGTGCTGGAAATAACAGCCTGAGATATTTCAATGGATGGACCGAGTAACCGATGTTGTTAGAGTCTGGACGCGCATGAGCATTTTTTAAAAAAGTATATATAAATATATACAAATATAGCTAAAGAAATAACACAATATTTCAGGTATAAAAAAAAAAAAATCAGATCTACATAAGATGCTGCAGTGAACACACACTAAACCCAGTTTACTACAGAGCCGCTGTGCAGCTGCCACAAGTGCAGTACAAGTACAAGTACAAGTACTGTTTACGTCTTAACCCAGTTCCATTTTTACACATGTATCATCTTCACGTTCCCTCTTTAACTCACAGCGGCAGAACATTGTAGTCATGCAATGTTTTGGCTGCCATTTGTAGCTCTTTAGCATGGCATTGCACGGGGTCATCCTTATATTAACACCTCTGCAAAAACACACACACACACACACACACACACAGTAGCAGCGAAGGACTGAGGATTAGCTTAAGGACTACTGCTGCTGCTGCTGCAGTAGCAGTTTGTCCTGGTCCTTCTGTACAGTCTGTAGCAGTCTGTCCTGGTACAGAAGTACCTGGACAGAGTGATTCAATTGAACTTTAAGGCTGATGAGCATTTAAGGCTGAAAGTGTTGTTAGTCAGGGGGTTGTGATGCATACCATACACTGGCCTTAAAATTCCTACGGTCAAATTCCTCCTTGCATTATTCCGTACCTTTACCAAACTTTCACCTTATCTATCAAACAAAAGCAATCATAAAATTTATTCTAAAGCAAAAGACGTGAAGGAGTTACTTTTCTCGCGCTGCATCAATAGTGACTGCATTATTTATTACATATCTTTAGAGATACACAGTACATGCATGTATACAACAGAGAGTATGACTCTCCTGGGGTTCCATGTTTAGTGTTAGAATATGTGCTTACGAGGCACAACAGTAAGAGAGGCAGTTGTATCATTTTACCAAAATAAAGGTCAGTCAATAATAATCTGATCGTCCTATATAAAAAAAAATGTAAAGGTACAGAAAGTCTCAGCAGAAGGAGTCAGAGAACAGATCTCTAGACCAATCACACGCTTGGATGTCATGATCAAGTACGTCACTATTAGATCCAAGTAAACCCCCTTCACCAACCAACACGCTGTCACAATTTCCTGTTTGTGCCACACTGCTCCGCGATGACGTGGGAACTTGATGCAACAGAGTTCTTTTACACGTAACTCCACCTCTCTGCTGTCCTTCACAGGTAGATGTCGAGCTACTGCTGCTGTTGTTGGTCCACTGTCTACGTAGTGTTTTAGCAGCAGGAGTGGGGGGAACGTCATTGTCCTCACAATTACGAGCAGCAACACTTGCGTCACACTTGTGCATGAGCCTTTCGGTGGACCCAAGGTTTAGAGCCCCTTCCGGGACCCTCAGGCACTGCTGGGTTGACAGAGAATGTCGACGCTTGTTTGATTTCCAGGACCTTCTTTTTGGGGTAAATCTGTGGCTGCGTCTGTTGGACGTCGTACTCAACGCAGTGACAGTGTTAACTTTACATAGAGAAGAAGTCATTTCAGCTGGATGTTTACTGAAACCTGATTTAGGAAGATTTCTGTAAAGAGCACACGAATTATGACCGTCTAGCTGAGAACCTAATTCACCCAATGTTGAGGTGAACCTCAAAGAGGAGAACGAAGAGGCACGTGACCTCCAAAAAACAGCTAGTTCTGCGTTGGGTGTGGACTGAGACGAAGGGACAAAATCGAGATCTCGTGTGCTTGGTGAAATGAAACTGTCCTTCTTGATGCATTTGTTACTTTCCGTTTGTGTCTGTTTGTGTGGTGTTGAATGTGGGACAGTAGACATTTCACTGGAAAGCACTGCACAAGATTCTGCATCCATGCCGACAGTTTCTCTTGGCGCGTTGACTGATGTGTTAGCGATCATGACTGAGCCACTGAATAAATCTGCTGAACAATTGTAAGCATCTCCCTCAGACTGTTCTTCATTTTCAAATGAAGAACTAGCTTCGTCATTTTCCTGATTACAGTCATAAGAGCATATGCTTCTGGCTTTACTCTTCTTTACAAACACAACAGGTTTCGTACAGAGCCTGTCAGATACGTCATGTCTGTCCCCTCCATTACTTGATGCAGGTATATTAGTGACATCTAGTAACAGCTGTGAGCTGCTTTTTGCTGAATTTGACTCAGTTGATCCGTTTCCTCCTTTTGATCTAATGTCAGAGCAGCTTCTTGACGTTTCTCGCTGTTTTTGCACATGCAGATGTGTCTCTGTTTTGGCCCAGTTGTCAAGATCTTTCTCACACAAAAACTCTGTCAGGCCCTCAGAGAAAGCCAAATCATCCCAAGCCAAGGAACTCGACAAAAATGTTTGGGTGAACTGTGTCCGAGAAAATTCCGTCAACTTAGAGTTGAGTGATAAATTCTTCTTGGGGACAGACTGTGATGGACTCAACCACTTTTTCAGGATTGGGGTGTTTACAACTGTTGTCTCAACAGATGAGTATGGACATCTGGAGGAGGACAGACTGTTGTAAGAAAGAGGAGGTGACAGTGCAGTCTCCTCTTTGGGTTGATGGGTCTCCAGGCAGCCTCTAAGTGTTTGACGTTGCACTTTGTTGTTGTCTGACCATCTGCTGTTCTCATTACCGCTGTCCTGGGTGCTGCAGCCTTCCTCCTGTTCTGCCGATGAAGTGATTAGTCCTAGTGATTGCTCCCATGGAGGGGTTGGAGTAAGGGTGCAGTCCTGGTACTGTGATCTAGGATGCAAAGAAAAAGTACAAAGACTGAAGATTAAGCCAGATTTAAGCTGGAGTGCCCTGTGTGAGCAGCTTCACCTGCAGATTAACCGCCTTTTTAATTTACAGTACATCAGGAATACGAGACCTTTAAGTGCATTTATCTTTTTCATCAACTTTATTTTCCACAATTTTAAAATCTCACTTTCAAGTGAGAAAACACTTTAGACTTTAGGTTGTTTTAGCTTTCAGTCTAAATGCCGTTCGTTAGTTTCCAAAAAGTGAGAATGTTCGCACAGTCCTTCTGAAGTAATTAGTTTCTAACCAACCCCGAAAAGGCAAATGCTGTTACCTTGGCAGTGACTGGGAAAGAAGTGTGGTATTATTGAAGCTGCTGGCTGGAGAATGCTGAGGAATCACCACCAGGGTTGATGCTGGAGGTCTGGAGGTTTTGCTGATGTCAGTGGATCCCTGCTCATATTCTTCAGCTTTCTGAAGGAGGATCCGATAATAACTTACCACTGTGCAGCCTGTCAGCTCTGCGGCTTTGGGGAGAATCATCTGACTGGCAACGAACTGAACTGTGTCTTTACCACAGGAGCCATTCGCAAAAGGCCCTCCTGTCCAAAGTCCACCTCCTCCTCCAGTTACCTGAAGGACACAGACATGGCCCAGGATGGTTAACATCACACATACATGAATTTACATGTTAAGAACGTGTACATTAAAGAATTATGGAATTAAGTAAAATGTGAGAAATTATAACCTTGTAGAAGTAGAGCTCATGGAGGAGAAAAAAGGCCAGTATTTTTACCTGGTTTGCATAATCCATAAACCAAGAGACCCAATTACCAAATAGCAACTAGTACCTTTATACCAAAGGTGAAATGTCTGCCAATGAAACAATCCTCCACAGCCTTCACCAACAATGTGGCTCTGCTTGGTGCCCCAACCGGTCCATCCACGCTTCCCACCAACCTACCACATTACAGAAAAAGAAAAATACACATTACCTTTACCTTTAACTGGCAAAAGAGACAACACTGGTCACAATTTGAGTGTCTTAAATGTGCCTCTAGTAAAATAAAATAGTGATAAAATACAGGTAGCACAGCGTTTAACGACAGACAAAGGCCACCTTGGCTGGAAAAAAAGATAACAATCATACAAACGGCAATACAAATGTAAAATAAAACATTAATCATCAGGAATAAAGCAAACAAGGAACTATTTCACACGGCCTTAGCCTAATATTTAATAAGTATCACTATTTAGTGTCACCGTTTAGTGACTGAACTAATAATAAGATGTGTCATGATCTGGGATGCTTACTATTTCTGCTAAACTGTTTGCAGGCGGAAACTCCTCTGACACACGCTGCTTTCCAGGAGTAGTGCTGCATGCTGACCAGGTCCATCTCATTCTACACTGACCCACAAAATACAATATGAGCTAATAACTGTAGGACTTAATATCAGATGTGTGCTCAGTATGACGTTCAATGTGAATGTACTGCCTAAACAAGAGAGTGTTTGAGACACCTCCACAGTTCCCGCAATACAGTACACATAAAAGGTGACAGAATTTTGGTTGGTTTTAGTTATTAGACTAGAAGCAACATTATGAAAATTTAAATTAAAAAAAAAAACAATACGAAAGATGCTGGTGCATAAAATGGACAAAAGAATGATGAAATATGACGGCATGTAAACAATGACACGTCAGAAAAATCACTTCTAGAAATATTGAGGTTCATAACAGAACATTTTCTGTGCTCACCTCTTCAATCCACTTGCAGGAATGCCAAAGAATGGATTTAAGCATGTTCCAAACACGGTTACTCCAAATATGCTCGTGTCCCGGGCCACCCTCAGTGACAGACGATACCTGTAGTCAACCTGTTCCCTCAGACAGCTGTATCCACACTTGGAGCATCTGCATCTGTGGCGATCAATCGAAAGGTTTTGATTTATAGATAAGATACATCGATCAGGCATTACATTATGACCACCTGTGAAATTTAAGGCAGTCCAGTGAATTGACTTAGCCCTGAATTCTTTTACATGGTTAATATTGCCCAGTTTTTAGGTCAAAACTGTAAAACAAAATTGGCTACGTGTGCCCCAACGTGTGAACCACCTCTTTACGACTCTCCACTACCCAGTCTGACCTCAATAATAAAATCATAGTAGAATTATCGCCTTTCTGACAGTTTCACCTTACAAACTGAAAAATTATAACTGTAAAAGTAGAATTCATGGCAGAGCTGCTGAAATGGATTTGATTAAACTGCACAGGTGGTTATGCTTAATCGGTGGTAACCATCAAGGAAGAAATCAGCTCATTCTTATTACTTGTACATCAACAGTGGTGACCCTCTGTTTTTAAAAGCTAAATAACTGGTGAGGAAACCAAAAAAGAAAGTTATTTAAAACAGTCACAAATATGCTGTGAACATTTTCACAACACAAAAAGACCAAGCTGATCACTTGGATGAAAAGCATTTTTATTATCTTAAAGGCATTTCTCAGTGGGTTGCCATCTTTGTTTTGACTGGGAAACAGAATCCGGGCGAAGGATTTGAGATTTCAATCAAATTTTAAAATCCAGGAGGTGAGGAGAGTTTGGGGGACATGTAGGCACAGATACAGTTGCTCTAACATTGTTTTCCGTGTGTATTTTACGTTGACGTGGTTCGCATCAACCTTGGTTACGTCCTTTAAATGAACTTTTTAATAAACGATCCCAAAACGAAGGGTTGCCATGTTCGGATCAGGTACCTCAATTATAATACAGCAAAGTCACGTTTTCCTCCTGTCACACACCGAGAGGTGCGATGAGTGAATCGGTGTTTTTACCTCGTCGCGTCCTGCTGTTCGACATCAATCCTGGAGAAGCAGCCGTTACACGCCGGATAAAACACGCAGGAATCTCGCAGGGACAACACGGCGCCGTCCACCAGAGCCCGAGTCCGGAGCCCGGACATCTACCGGCCGCGGAGGCTGAGCGTCAGCCGCAGCTAGCAGGCTAGCAGGCTAGCTCAAACCGCGCACACAACGACCGTGTCATTAACCGACCGCGGCTTAAACACCAACAATCGATGTCACAGACAGATTCAAACGCACTTCGAAGATTAACATCATAAAATGGATCAGTTCAAAAGTTCTCACGTCTCTTTGATTTTCCGAAATTTCTCTTTCTACGCTAACGCACTTCTTCTTCTATCGCTTCCTCATCCCAGCAGTTGGAGACTCGGTATGTGGGCGCGTCACCGCCGCCTAACGGCCTCAATGTGGCATAGCAGGACGAAAAGAAAAATTCAAATTCATTCTTTTCTTTCTTTATTTTATTCGTTCATGTACTTATTTATTCATGCACAATTTTCATTTGCATGTAGCCATAGGAAACGATAATGGATAATCAAAGACAGATTGTCCTGTAATGCAAACGAGCAGGCTGCTGGATGGAACAGGTTCCTCCGCTGTGACAGCTCATGTGGTGTGAAGTTACACTGCACAGATGACAAAGCCTCACATTATGTGATTTGTGATAACGGGCTATATAAATACATTTTAATTTGCCTTAAATTTGTTTTCTGGCATTGACACAGCTCTTCTATAAATTACGTGTAGACGGTAATGACAAACATTTTATTTTTATGTAAATGTACTATTCACTACTGTAGAAACATTATAAACAGCCACATGTTTAACATCAAAATGTTTAAGGCAAAACTGCAGGGGTGCTGGTTTCGACAATGTTATCATGAATTACTGTGGCATGAGACAGGAAATTGTCTAACATTTCTCACAGTCTATTAAAACATGAACATTAGAGAAATATGGATGTTACAAAACTGCCAGCGGTGTCGACAGCCTGTTCCTTTCTTTGTACTTAAAAGATTTGTTTCCCACAAACAGCGTCCTGGACGGTTACATCACACGTTAAAACCAATTGTTGTCATCATTTCATTTCACAATTTGTGATTGGGTCTGTCAATATGAAAGAAACATTTTCACTCCTGTACTGGTACTTTAGACACTTTTCTAGCGTCACTCCTCTGCTTCTCTACTTTAGATAAACGTGGACCTGGATCCTGTTCAGGCCGTGACTTTACTACAATGTGTGGAGACTTTGACCTATAGACCCACAGACGGTCTGTGTCTCCTAAAACAGCTGGAAATGTGGCTGTCTACCACAGAGGGGCTCTGCTCAGGGTCCCCTTCCAGGTGTGAGAATCAGCCACCTACAACAGAGAAGCCGCATGTGAGAAAACACACAACAAAGCAACAATACAAACAACAATAGCAGGAAGTCCTGTGCTGAAATATTCTAAGAAGCTGGCTCCTTATTATGGTTGATCAACTCACCTTCATTCTCTTCTGAAGAAACCCTAACTTCTGGTTGAGACATTTGATCTCCTGTGATAGAACAGTGAAGCAATAGTACTGTCACAGACACATGGTCAAAAAATTCTAATAACATTTGAGTAATGCGAGGATGAGCCAGGGTCACATTTTTTCAAAATTTAGTTCGCTGCTTTAATACCTGCTTTAGTTTCTCGTTGTGCCGGAGTTTAATCTGAGGCAGGAGGTCCTCCAGTCTCTGAATCTGTAATCATAAAAACTCATACGATCCACAAGGAATTCAAACTGCACAAAAACTGCTTGAAAACCGGAGCAGAAATGAACAAATGCCTAGTAAAATACACTCTTTTGATTATTAAAACTAATCTTAACCGTTTATTCTGTAAAGGGTCACAGGGAGCCCAGTCTAGACATTTTAGTTCTTTTGGTGCTGTGTTTTTTTGGTTTGGTTTGGTTTTTGGGTTTTACATGTACTGGAATTGTCTTTAAAAAACTAAATGTGTTTTTAAAATTATTCTCAGCTTAGATCACCTGAGAACGTACTAAATTTACATTTCTTTAATTAAATTAAACATTTTCTGATCCAAAGCATCATTATTGTTTCAAACTAATTCATCACTGCATTCAAAATTATTATTACTGCTTGTTATTGTATTACTGCTGTGTGGTTATGGTGTCTTACCCGTCTGTCAATGGTCTGCAGTCTGGTCTTCATGGTCCTGTTGATCACAGTCATCGCAATGGTTCGGGGCTTAGGACGCACTGAGGTCAGGAAAATGACATTATAGACACCAACAACTTGCCTTATGTTCAGGTTAAATGTTTTGTTTCACTAAGTGTGTAAGAAATGGAAATGGCTGATTGAGTACGGCAATGTAATAATTCATCTTTCTACAGCACACAGTTGTAATAATACCCAGGTTTTGACAGTACAGTAATATCAGCAAGAAATGATCTTTTTATATCTTGTTCATCCAAACCCATCAGTGGACCGAGGACTGAGCTAAGTGGCTTCTGCCCGTTGCATTATATTGAACTAAAAGTGGTATCGATCTTCTCTCATAACGTCTCTCGTCACACTGTGTTTCTTCTTGGCTGATGAGGCGCCATCTTGTGAGGTATGTGCTCAACCTGCAGGTTTAACTTTACACCATTTATTGTGTTTGGGTCGAAAAGTTGTCGCCACTTTATGAAACCTTTGTCACTGAGGTGTGAAGCTGAAGCTGCTCTTACCGTGCTGAAACGTCTTGGCTACTTCGAGCACGTAAGGCCTGTAGTGCAAAACACGCGACATCAGTTGAGCTTAGTAACATGTTAATATTGCAAACAAACGGAGCAGCATGTGATGTGCAGACTCCTCACGCATGTTTGCTGTTAGCAGGGACGGAGCTGTTCAGAGGGATCACATGACCACGGTGGTTCCTCATCTGCACACAGAGCAATGCAGAAGTCACAAAGCTGGCAGGGTTTTAAGGAACTCAGCTGCACAACCAAAAACTGCATGTTCTGCATTTTTATCAACATTTTCTGGGCATGTGCATTTCAAATATTTAGAATCTAGAGCCTTTGTACCTTGAATATGACATCAGAATTATTTATCCCAAAGGAAGTGGCGATGATCTGAAAAGTAAAGGATGTCAAAATCAACAGCGCCAACAGCGGGCGGACGGTGTTTAGAGCCTCACTTTTCCTGCTGTGCAGTTTGCCCACCTGTGTGATCAAAGGCAGGTCAGCGGCCGCAGGAATGGACACTTCTCGAAGAGCCACCACTCTGTCATCTGCAAAAACATGCGCACACGATCAGTCGACAAGTTTTCATAGTGACGTGTTTATTTGCTCTGCTGTCGCCGGGATGATGAGATATTTTGAAGGCTAATCACAGACTGATCGGAAACTGAAGGACTTGAACTTCCAGCTAAAAAACATGTTGAAATGGGAGACATTTGGTTTGAGCAGCTAAAAGTGATATTTATGTTATTAAATGTCCACAATTATCAGGTAAAAAGAGAAAAAAAACATATATACGTATTTTATCAACTAACTTTTTAATTTCTGGTAAAAGACAGTTTGTAATTTTTTGTTTTTAAATGGGGACTGTTTAAGAGCTTTACCAACTGCAACTATTAGCTTATATAATAATTAATAACTGATCCTCTACAGGTCAGTTTAGAGCCATTTTTAAAACAAGTGCTGCACTACAAAATTTTGATAGACCTACTAAAAATTTAAACCTGCAAACATACTTCAGAGTGATGTGAGAGACATTTTATAACAAGTATCTACTGACTTTGAATGAGTGAGAAGGATTAGGTTTTAACAATAATTAACAATAACAATTTTAACTAATTCTGTAGGAATTAGACAAAGACTATAAGAGAAAGCAGAGTATTTATTACAAAGGAATTTTATTTATAATAATATAAGAATTATTGATCAGTTATTATTTAAAATAAACCGTCAACTACATATTGATGCTCTTGATGGAGTGAGTGTTATTAGCTCATTAACATTTTCCATTAATTTTAGAATTAAAATCTGTCAGCTAAATCATTTATTAATGACTTGATTATTTGCTCGCTATATCACAATCACGTCGCCCTGACACAAATCTCGCATTAATTCCATATTCGCATTAAACGGGCTTTTATTTCGTCTTTCAGTTCACATCCTCTAAAAAGGTTATGCTGATAATTCTTGATAGAAAAACATCAAAGGTCGCCATTTCCTCTATGACCATTAGTGGACTTAATCACCCTGAGCATTAGAAAAAAAAACAGGACGTTCATTTTCATGGCTCGTTGCCATGGATACAGATGCACGAACTGACAGGAGCCTACGAACCGTTTTTGTCGAGCCTCCTCACAGCGATCCAGGTCTTCGATTCACGTGGCGCTTCATCAGAACCGACGTTGGACATTTTAATCTTCGCACAACCGCCGCTGCAGGTCGACACCCGCGCACCTGCTGCTTCCGGCCGGGGACTGTCAAAATAAGGGCTTCGCAGCCGGATCAAAAAGTTTATTCCCACACAGACAAGGAAATACTGAAGGAGGTACACACCTACAACGTGGCTGGAGCGTTACCCAAAAGGACAAGATAATAGTAAAAATAATAGAAACTTACCCAGGGCATATTACAATAGCCGTAGCAGGATGTACAATAGATAATATCCTGCCAAATCACAACCTTTGTGTAATATTAACACCTGATCGTGTGGATAAACATGCAAAAACCACAATATAACACAGAGGTCAGTAATTTCTAACAGGCTAAATGTTGAGGAACATAATAAAAGAGATTAGGAGATCGAACAAAGGGAAAAGTTCAGATGTAAAAGGAGCTGAGTTTCGTTTTCTGTCTCACTGCGTCTGTCAGGTTGTGACCTGCACAAGCTCCTTCCATGGAAATGTCAGGGCTTTTTCCCCCAAAGTAAGTGGCGTATACTGTATCCTACTGTATTTGCCCTTATTCACACAGAAAAAAAAGGTTCTTACGTGGTTCTTCAAAGATCCTTGCAGGCTTAAAGTTAAATTTTTGTTTGTAAGTGGTTCTTCAGCCTCCACAAATGGTTCTTTGAAGAACCCTCTTCTAAAATGTTCTTTGTGGAACCAAAAACATTTATTCTATGGCACAAGTCTCAAGAACAATTTTTTCTTTCCCGTTCCACCTTTATTTTTGTGGGTGGGCCACAGTCTGCATCAGGCTCAGCAGTGAGAGAAAGAAATACAGAAACTGGAAATACAGGCTGCTACAGTTCGGAGTGTAACCAGCCATTTGAAAACCTGGAAGTCTCACACCACCAAACATGACAGAGAGATAAAAAATAAAAACTCCAGGAATTTGGTCAAACTGGTTTTATTTATTTGCAGCTTTCTGACATCAACACTAGATCAAAATTGTACATTCAGGGTCAAACCTACACCACAATTTATCATGACTATGATAAGTAGTTTATGGGCTCAGAAATACGACTGGACAATACGGAGATGGACGAACAGAAAACCAGGTTTATTGAATGTTGTAATTTGGTCTGGTCAGGGCAGACGGGGACAACTGGGGAGTGAGTGGTAGCCTAGGAAACAAGCAGAGGTTTAGATAGAAGTGGGGGAATTATGGTTGAAAGAGGGGAGATTAACGAGGCTCACTGCGCAGTGATGATTAAATGGTGTTGACAATTTTATGGGAAGCGAACGTCGGCCAGGAGCACGACATGTTGGCGGTGGAGGAAGCAAAGGAGAAAAGTGACATAATGCACAAAGTAACAACTGAGAATTCAAAGGTCCAACCCAAATCGGCTACCCAGGAAAAAAGGCGCGCAGGGGAAGCTCTCGAAAACGTTCTGTCTTGTAAAGCAATAATTCAAAAAATTCAGAGAAAAACAACACAAAATCTTCTGGATGCAAAGTCTCCAAACTCAAAAACTCGACAGCAAAATTACAAATCTCAAAACTCAAAAACGCGGATGCGGGGGGACAACAGGTAATCAGGAATCTTAATAGTACTTAGTTCAGATGAGAAGGAAGTGTGTTTAGCGAAGAACATCAGCATGTTCTGGCGAGGAGAGGCAGGTGAGTGAGGCTTAAGGCCGTGAGACCATGACTTACACTAATTGGAAGCAGCAAAGAAGGGGGAGAGTAGGAGAGGGAACGGGGAGGAGAAAACAAAGCCGTAACCAGGGCAACAGTAACACTAACATTTGCTTAAACGCTCTTTAGTCCCTGTTGCAGAAGCTTTTGGTTGCCATCATCAGGCTCGAGGCAGAACTCCAGATATTTTCAAGCACGCACGTCCAATAAGGTTGAGGGTGGGATTTTAGGAGGATTGTGCCGAAAGCTCGTTTCATCCATTGCGCAGCCGACGTAGATGCGTGTTTGGATTCATTTCCCTGTTGAAACATGCAAATGTGTTCACGACTGTGCTGATGATTTGATGCTGATGCTCCAACTCCAGGCACGTCCATCCTCATCAGTAGGTACAGCGTTCTCCAGGTTGGACGTCTCGCTGTAACTCATCCAAACATACTTCCCTCCAGAACCTTTTCTTTAGCCACGTGGTCGGATAAATCCTCGAACTTTAAGTCACAGACGACATTCTTTCAGTCCACGTCAACAGCTTTAACTTTGATGGTGTTTCTAACAGGCATTTATGTAACATTTTAGATACTTTGCACGTGATCTTACATTTATAGTGATCTTACCAACAAATAACGACGTGTTATTATGACATAAAATGCATAAAGTGATTGTAAAGTTTGTTTGCACAAATCCAAAATTCTCATTTTTTCTCACGTTTTGCTCCACTGGTGGAGCTATGTGCCCCAGCATGGCCTGGAAAATCTCTGGATCCAGCCCTGCAGGGGTCAAACATAATGAAGCCTGATGGTTTTTCACATAAATACTCAGTAATCAGGTTTTCGAAGAACTTCTGCCCTTGAATCTGCACACGATTCAGTTTCGTTTCTTACTAGCGTTACTGCTGGGTTTCCCCTGTAATGTGACGCCATACTCCCACACACACACACACACACACACTCATGGAAAACTGTGGGGCTTTGGCAGGAAACATCTTCAGCCTGCTTGTTCCCATGAGCAGCATTGACATTCGATTCATTATTGTTTATTTGGGCAGGAAATGGGTTTAAAAGGGTTTTGAAATCCCCGGACGCCAGTATCAGACCCGAAGACAGAAACAAATGTTTTTGGTACCAGGCAACTCAGGATGTGTTTGATCCTGGACACAGAGGGTGTGCTTGATCCTGATGATTATTTTGGGAAACATAACAGCTGCTCTCTCAGGTAGAGGGTCTCGGGCCCAGCTGTACAATAACTGGCCTGTTCTCGATCTGACAACTTGTATAATAATGTCAGTCTCGAAATGCAGCAGCTCCCAGGCTTGACTGCACCGACGACTGCGAGGAGGAGACGCTTTGTCAGCCTGAAGCACAAAACTGCTCTGAATGCAACTTGACTCTGCTGAGAAAGCAGGCGTCAGTTACTGTTCATCTATGTTTGTGAAAGCAAACAGAATAATTACTAAAATATTGTTGATATAATTGATTAGCTGGCGTTTTATTCCCTGCAGGCTGTTCCACTGCATTTTCCAGAGGTGTGGGACTGGGTGTTGTTGCTCGGCTCAGATGAAACATTGTTTGGAGTTTGGAAAGGCAGGGAAAGCAAAGAGTCCGAGGTCATCGACATCACAGCCAGCAGTAAGCGGAGTTCTTCCAACTCAAACCTCCACATCTGTGTGTAGCATTTTTATTCCTGGGCTCTGAGTTCAGTCTCTGCTCTGCAGTCAGTGACCGTTTAGGGGCATGTGACATTAAGGGTCCAAGTGCAAACAGTGTGTGGTGGAGTCGGATCCAAGGTACATAAACTAAAAGGGTGATCAGGGAAAAGCGTTAGGAACTGAACATAAGCGAGGACTATGGAAACTAAACACAGGCAACACGGAGGGGGGGGGCAGAAAGTCTACTTTAACTAAAAGTAGTCCGCACCGCAACCCACACATGACTAAGTGTTAAACTATACTATAGGAAAATCAGAGTATGATCAAACCCGGAAGAAAGTCTTATCATAAATCCATTAACTTGCCACTGGAATGTGAACAAAGTCCAAACTAAGAGGGAGGAACGTGGCTCAGCTGAAGCTGTTAGTGGACGCCAGCGCTTACAAGGATCCGACCAAGACTGGACAGAGCGGAGGACTTATATGAGCAGCTGAGTGGCCCAGATGATGTTGTGTTCATGTTGTGAGGAGCCCTGCCTCGCCGCTGCCGAGTTGGAGTCAGTGTATTGACGTCATTGTTCTGAAAAATTTTGATTAAATCCCGTTTGATTGATGGTATGGAACATGAGGCACACTGGACCAAAAAGGGTTTTTCAAATGGATAAATGACTGAATTTTCAATCAGTGGGTACATTTTGGTGCCACGAAGCCTGTGAACTGTCAGCGTCAGTCAGGACGTCTAGCAGAGCTGCAGATGATCTTGTTTTCACTGCATTAACACGGAGATCACTACTACACACGCTCGATCAGGTCATGAAAGGTTGTATCCATGGTAACGAGCCTGTTTAAATCCAGAAGTTATTTCCGTTTATCAGTGACTCCATTCCCCTGTTTTACACAAACACACACACACACACACATCTTATCTTATCTCTGCTCCTTCGCAGTAGGGCCTAAACCCCAACAAACAAGTTCAACAGAAATGATCGAGTCATGTGGAATGCAAACACGGAATGCCTCTTCGAATACGTTGACTGCCAGTGCGGCCTACTATTAAAAAAGCTGTTAAAATCCAAGTTTCCATTATTCATGAGCTCCTGCTCTGATTGGGTTCGTGCATGTTGGGACTGGTGCTGGTGCTGAGACGTTTCCTAACAAGTAGTAGCATGCGGTGATTTCTCAGCTAATCAATGTTCCTCAACGGCCTGAGCACAGACATTCTGGATTCCTTCAGCTACGAGGCACAAAACAACAGGTGCGCATGCGTTTTAAAATGCCATCAGATAATCAGAGTTTCAAATACACTTCCTGCCTTTCTCCTCGCCCTGCAACAATGCCAACTTTCTCTTCTGACGCTATGAGCTTTGCTTTGCTGTAATGTTTTTAATGAATTCACAGCAAGTGTCACACTCTTCAGGCAGGACACAACCTTTGTCCATGAAGGTTTGGAAATAAATTGAAAATTTTTAATTGTGTGTCACAAATGTTGCACGTGCTGGACTTCAAATCCTCCTTCAAAGAAATGAGCTGATGTTTTATTTATATGCATGTTATGTATGATTTTAGAATTCAGCTGACAAAACTCAGTGTGAGTATTGTGTCTGACTTGGCTGAAACTCTGAAATCAATCAAAAGTTTCATTCTTCTCAGACACTTCCTGCAGGAATAATGTGCAGCCACGTCCATCTCTCTTTCTATGATCGGTTAAACTATAGAATGACTTAAGTCTACAGCCGCTCACAAGCTGCACTGCGGAATCGTTGTCAGCCTCATTATTGCTGCAATCGTCATCACCGCCGCCGCGTTCAGCTGCTACATGAAGTAAGTAAGGACGTGCAAATAATTGTTGCTCGTTTCCTCGTTGGTAAAACACTATGACGCAGTTTTATTTCACTCTGAATTGTAATTTGCATCCTGCCTGTTTGTAATTTTGCTAATTCATTTGTTTACTTCCCTTCTGGGTCAAAGGCAAATGATTGGAGACATTTGGCAGCTGTCCAAAACCAAAGCTTATAGACAAGCACCCGGGAACACAGAAAGTAAGACACCTACGTAAATATGTTGCTGGACAAACATGACGATGGGTGAAAAAGGCCACATGCTTTTTTCTTTTAGCTCTAACGGTTGTGACGATGGACGTCCATGGTAAACAGCACCAGCATGAGCTGAACATATTTAGAAGAAGTGCCACAAAAATAACATCTTGCAGTCTGACTGTTGGCATGAGACTTTCTCTGGAACGCTCCCAAACATTCCCACAGGCCAGGAAGCCTGCAAATGCACTTTTTCATCAGAACAGCATTTAACGCACATTCAGTTTGTACAAATTCTTTTTGCAATAGAACAATAGAGTTTTCATTTGTTGTACTTGTGCTGTAACTGTCTGCATTGATCCTGCTCCTCCAAATGAAAACCAGCTGGGGTCATTTCAGCTGCAGTTTCAGTTTTGCTTGTATGGATTCGACCGCCGTGGTGGGGCTGAGCATGACGCTTGGTTATTTATGTGTGCATGTGCCGACGTCTAAAGGCCGGGGTTCACGACGCCTTCGGTGAAGTCTTCACCCACCTCAAGTCACTAGCGTCAGTGGCCACCAGTCTGCCTACAGAAACACACAAAGATAGTGGTTTATCCTCGGCTCCCTTCAGCCCTTGGGGTATTTCAAACAGCTGCCCTGGATCCACAGACTCTGACAAAAAGACTTATTCTGGTCACATTGGCGGCTTTCACCCAACGGCATAAGACAGACATTCCTGAGGCCCAGACAAAGGCTTTGTGAGTCTGCACACTGTCCCAGTGAAAGTGACGGTGTGACCTGTCCTGACAAACCTGTTCCTCATGTGCCGACAGACATATCATAATGGCAGTGCGGTGAAATTATTTTCATATGCAAAAGACCTCAGTCTGTCGTCCGTTTGTAGGAGAAATGAGAATAATTCACAGGAAACTGACGTGAAGATCTGTTTTTCAGAACTGTGAAGTCACCGAGGTGCCTCTGAAACCGACGCTTAGTTTGCACAGAAGACGAACTTAGTGACACACCAGGTAAAGACGTGGGCCAAAGACCCGCTGGACAAACCAGCAGTTTGTATAAGACGAGCTTTTACTTTATGTACGCACACCTGATAATTAACAATAGCACATTCAGAATCTGGAGACAGCGGCGCCTGAAATGTGTCACAAAATGTAAATAATACAGCAACGTATGCAAATGTAAATTGTGCTTTAGGTTACTCGGTTACTTCCAACCTTGGTCTCACTGTGAAACGTCACTCCTTCACTTTTCTGCTGAACGGTTCGCAGTTTAGTGCGACAACACCGACCCTTGGAACTTACATCACCTTTGTTGCAACATGAGCAAGTCTTTCTGTGGAATGTGTCTCCTGTGTGTCTGAGACGGTTCCTGGGGACATCACCTGTTACACTACACAGGTGATGCCACTCATATGTCCCCTGACTTTTATCCTTCCTGCTTCCTGTCAGCCATAAATACATTTGTCACTGTTATTTTTTTCCTACTTTTCTACATTGATAAATGGACACATCCGGCCACGGCCTTTCAAAATAAGTCGCTGTGTTGCGAGGCTGCGTTTGAAAACTGTAAATCTCCATCAGCTGCAAAAAATAAACGTAATGGTGCGTGATGCTTTTAGTGCGTCACACATCCCGAGCAAATGTGCCGTGAAACACGATCTGAACACACAGTGTGGGAATAAGAGGAGGTGGGCAGATCCAGAGAGCGGCCGTCCTCCAGCCGAACGCCTCCGAGCGCGGGCGCTTCCGGCGACGCTCCCAAAGAAACTACACGATGTCGTTGGCGGACTCGCGTTCTGCGTCTTAAGAAAACCGCCGTCGGCCGATCCCTCTGCTCCCTCCTCTGCTCCCTCTTCTGCTCCCTCCTCTGCTCTCCGAGGAAATGGGAGGTGGGACGCACTTCCCCTAAAGTGGTGGCGCAACGTTTTCCAGGAACGTGTTTGCTCCAGATCAGGAAGCCTGACGCTGACTGGCACTGACGCGCTGCCCGGACGCACCGGAGCGCGGAGACGTGCTGTCGTTTCCGAGCGAAAAGGTGGAATAAATCCTCCCAGGATGGACTTTAACAGGTAATCCAGGTTCTTAGGAGACGTTCGTGTTGTTTAAATCGTCGCAGTTGTTGGTCTGAAGAGGAAAATGTTCCTTTTGTGTTTCATTTCCAGACAAATTGGTGGCAGTGCGTCTTTTCTCCTGCTGATTTTAGGAAACGTTATCACTGTAACTGGTGAGTGTGTCTGTACGTGTAGTTTAACACTTTACTTATTTTGTCATCTGGTATAATAATCGATTTTTTTTTTATAATATCTGCCTCAACAACAGGCTTAAACCTTGAATGTACCAACGACTATGAGAAATACATGTTTTGCCAATTTGAAGCACAAAACTGCCTTTATTACAACTTGACCCTCCTGAGCAACGATGGGTATGGGTGAGTTTGTATGTTTTTCACTAAAGTTCCACATGTGGCTGTGGAAGCAGAATATTAATCGTGTCTTTTTTATTTCACAGGAATAAAAGCTGCATTATCCAAACGTGTGCCGCTGGCTGCTGTTGCTCTGTGGAAATGAAACTTGTTACTGGGGAGACTCATACCGCCAAAGTTTGGAAAGCGGGGCGACTCATCGAGTCCCAAACCATTGACATCACTAACAGCAGTAAGTCGACTGATCCACAGTAACAGTGAATGGGTGTTAATGGGACGGAGCTCACTTTGTAATTCCTGTTCCTCCGCAGTAAAGCCTAAAACCCCCAAAATCCTCTCAGTGAAAGAAACCAACGGCAATTTTCAAGTGCGCTGGACGACAAACACGAATAGCACCATCCGTCATACCTTGACTGCAGAAGTGACGTACTACAAAAAAGGAGACACACAAAAGGTAACACAGATCGTGGAGACGTGGATGCAGACGTGGACATTTGTGTCTTTCTTCAAGTTAAAATATCCTGTTGTCTCCTTTTAACAGGTGACTGAAAATTCCACCTCGTGTCCTATTAATGGAGAGAGCAGCTATGAAATATCTGGGCGACGCTTGGAGCCAAGCACAACGTATGTGGTCAGCGTGAAATCTTACACATTTTGGAGCGGCAGGTTCAGTGACAGCAGCAAAGAGGAGGAATTCACGACACGTAAGTGTAATGTGTGTGTGTGTGTGTGTGTGTGTGTGTGTGACCTCCCTCCCCGACCCACATACAGTCGGGAGGAAAAGAGAGAGCGAAAGTAATGGCAATTCAAATTCAATGCAGTTTTCTGCATAAAATGTGACCTGATTTTTACCAAACTCACAAATGTCAAAAAATATTTCTAACCTTGTAAAACAGTTAAACAACACCTAGAGTCTTGACTTTGTTATGTAAAGTGCTTTGAAATGACTTAGTTGCGTATTGGCGCTATAGAAATAAAGTTGAACCCATTAAACAAACACAGTGATGGTGGAAAAAGTAATGGCAGCTGTCATTTAATAACTGGTTGAACCAGCAATAACTTTGAGCAAACACTTCCTGTAGCTGTGGATGAGACCTGCACTGTGTTCAGGAGGAATGTTGTTGCAGATTTAGGTTTATGATTGGGGTCATCGTCCTGATGCGCCACTCAGCTTCTCCTTACCATCAGCTCTCCAAAGCCGCCCGGAACCACGGCGCTGCCTCCACCACGCTTCACTCTCAGGAGGATGTTTTCGTGATAACACTCTGTTTTCCTTTGCACCTTTTTGTTCCCCGCTGTTGTGGAGGGTGAAGGTCGACACTGGACATGAGCTCCTGAGAATGTCAGGAGGATCAGGTCCAGACGTTGTCCAGAGGTTCTTTTTCAGACAGACGAGAAAACGGGTGAAATTGCAAAAGGGGTGGTGCTTAGGCATGGCAAAAAAAAAAAAGATGCGAAAGTGACTTTTTTATGGCAAAGGAGGAAGACAATTCACTGAATCTAAAATGACAAAATTTTCCTCTAAAAACAGTTACTGTCAATAGTAAATGGATTTGGATTATGCGCAGTATTAGCATGAGTGGGTGTTTGCATTTGCCCGGTTTGGCAGCAGTCGTGGGAATGTCATCAACAAGCCCACCCACTCATGGTGAATCCTCTGGACGTTTCCCTCGTCTATTCACACATGAGCTCGGCTAGAGATAATCCGGACTTTGAACTAGGAAGCTGGCTGGAGAAGATCCAGATAATGTCAGGGCCTAGACACGCCCTCTGGATAAAGTTTACACTGCGTCTGAAACTCGGTGCACGGCTGAACGGGCCGTAGCGGCGTTGGTTTGGGAGAGTTTGGGCTTCTTCTGTGGTGTCCTGCCACGGCCACTGACCCTGTTTGATGTTTTGCGTGCGGTTGACTCGTGAACAGAGACGTCGACCGTCTCCAGCGAATCCTTCTGCACCTCACTGAACACACTGAGTTTTGTCTTTGAAACGATCTTGGCTGGCATCCATTTCTATGGAGCGCCGCCACAGAACCGGAGCCGCTCCATTTAAAGACAATACTCTGTGTCTATTTGTGGACTGGCTTCAGGATTTCTCTGTGAGCCTTTTTCCAGCTACAGGCAACATCAACACCTCTTGGTTACCACCATCACTTTGTATGTTTACCGAGGTTTTCGATAAAGACCTAATGGTCATGACTGTGTTTTATCAGCTTAGAATTCTGCAGTTGCTAATATTTGTGACATTTTGCAACTGATATTACGAAATTCGTAACCGATGTTGCGAAATGTCTGGCGACTAGCATTCTTTTTTGCATTGCAACTGAAAGCATGTCATTATCATATTTGTGGTTCCACAGGACTGAGCTGTATAAGCACCTGTTTTGTCTTCATGACATGTAAAACCAAAGTAGTGAAAATGCCATCTCGTCTTTGAGCCGGAACGCGAGCTCTCAGGTCGTTCTGTTGCAGGAGCTAAAGTTTTATTGCGTTGGTACAGAAGTTGAGTAATATGTAAATTGAATTCATGCATTTTACAGCTGCCTCACACGACACCCTGTTCTTGGCAATCATCGTCACCCTCAGTCTCCTTGCTGTCCTCATCACCGGGGCCATGTATCGCTGTTACGTGAAGTAAGTCGCAGTCATTTCCACGTTAGGAAACATCCCCTCTTTGGAAATCTTTGCCTTTTTTCTGTTTTACAACATTGTTTAGTTTTTTTTTGGAACAAAAATTTACATAAAACTACGGCGTAAATGGAAACAAGCGTTCAACTAATTGTGTGACTTCTGAAACCAGTTGGCTGCACCTGTAACGATTGAGGTGTTTTGCATGAAAACTCCCACATGTTGTGTTCATGTGTTGCAGCACCATTTTTTAAAAAATGTTTATGTGTGTTTAATTTTAGGTTCAAGACAAAGTGGTGGGACACAGTGGGCACTCCGAAACTTCTTATATATCCAAAAAAGCATGAGGTGAGACACCCAGCGATTAAAATAACATTATTATTATTTTTTCTTTCTTTCCTAATCACACCTAAAAAAAAACTTTACAATTTTCTCTCCATCATCACTTGATCGTCTTCATTTTTCAACAACAGAGAAATTGCCTTTACCCACGAGGGAAAGAAAACGATGCAGCATGTGATTTACTTTTACTGGGAAATGCACAAGTGCTTGTGCAGCACAAAATCAGATCACAGTTGCATTAGTTGTTTAAATAACTATAATCCAATTTTCTCTAGAAAACAGCTGCTCTTCCCTTATTTCAGACAGACTGCATCCAGGTCCACGTCGAGAACTCATACGCTTTTTATTACTTTGGCTGTGTATCCCACTACAACAAAAAAAAACCTTCCGGTCTGATGGTCCTGAACTCATCCAAAAAGATTAATAGCATTAAAAGGCCCAAAAGCCCACAGGAAGAACAATGCAGGAGATGATAGAAACAGTCGGCCACATCCACAACAGCCGCCAGAAAGTCTGTGCATCTGATCTCAGCCGTCAGCAGTGAAGGAAAGACTTCACAGATAAGAATAAGTAGGAAGACCGGACTACACGTTGCCAAATGGCAATAACCCATGAAGGCATGAGGCTAAGTTCATGCATTATTCATACCCCTGTTATGGGTCGTGGCGGTGCTGAAGTCGATCGGAGGTTGAGCATTGGGCTAAAGGCAGGTTAGAAACGGTTGTGGAGAAGAGAACGACTGCTCAAAATCAAAAGATCGCGGCCTGGTCTGAAGCACGGTGGAGGTTTACCTGTGATGGGGCATACGCAGCCTGCAGGACGGAACTTTACAGTCTCTAAACTTATGGACCTGACTGAAAGACAGCTGTCCCCAAAACATCTGCCTCCCTTTACTTGAAGGTTCCAACTGTAGTTCTAATGTTTTTTATCCTTTTTTTTCAGTCCTTGAAGCCTGAGACACCGATCATGTCCTCTGTCTTCGTTGAGCCCCGTATCGCGGATGAAAGGAAGTCCTGGTGAGTATGGTGCACTAGTGCGTCACCAGCATCCCACGTGTGATTAAGGACCCCAGCAGCTGAGTAACCCGTTCCTCTGTGTCCAGGTCCAAGGTGATGCAGGTGGACACTAGCAGTGAGAGCCCTCAGCACAGCAGCGGGATCAGCACCGGCTCCTCTTCTCTCAGTTATGCTAACACGGAACCAGCTGATGTCGTGGGTGGGGTTCAGGAAGCCCTTTCTAAAGCCTTCCCCAACATCAGCCCCATATCGCCCTGGAACACCGGGCAGCTTTCGGATCCAAACAAAGACAGCGGCTTACTTTCTGTCTCCTTCAATCCGTTTGGCGTCAGAGCAGACGACATGAGCTCCGGATCATCTGGATTTGACAATAAAACCTATTCCATACTCATTCCCAGCTGCCCTCTGGAGTTTGGGACAGACCGTTCTGAGGTCCAGACATCGGGTGGAATGGAGTGCGACGCTGGATACAACCCCAAAGAGGACGACGGTGCTGCAATCTGCGCCGAGCAGTCACTACCACCTTGTCCCCCTTTCAGTTTGCCACTGGTGGCTTCCTCTGTCATGCCGACAGACATGTCCTATCAGCAGTGCAAAGCCGACTCCGCGTATGCCGAAGACTCCAGTCTGTCCTCCGTCTCATGTGGCAGCAACACGATCGCCTCGTGCGACCTCGTGTCCAGGGTCGAGGCTGGCTGCGAGAGCTCTGACGAAGCGGGGGAAAATGAGGAGGCCATGGTGTGTGACGACAACCCCTGCTATGGATTCGTGCCCGCTGCCTCTCACGGCTGTCCCCCAGTGGAAGACGACTACCAGGCCTTTCAGAATCTCGTGGGGAAACCGGATGTTTTGTTTCCCGAGCAGAGAAGTGATGAACGAGAGGAGCGTTTGGACAAATGTCTTGAGGAATCATTCGCCAAGGTCCCTCTGGTGATTCCAGGTTTCTTTAACAACGTCCAGGTTGGCCAGTGTGTCTCACAGCTCCAAAGACCTCTTCTCTCTTTGACTTCTGATCACCAGCCCATTCCCGTGATCACAGAAAGTGGCTATCAAAGGGTGTAGCGCTGGGTTGTTATGTCATCTTTAATGTGGTATGTGCATCTTTGAAAAGAGCTGGAGGGTCAAATAAGACGGCATAAGCAGTCTCAGGTATTTTGCTTTCTGTTCCTCCGACACGTGCAGGATGTGCACTGCCACATGCCTGCCTGTGACGTCCTGTGCCACCTGTTGGACCAGACAAATACAACGTGAGGCGTCGCTGTTCCTTCGACATCGACTTGTTCTGCCCTGAGAGACTATGAAATGTAACTTGTGTTTCAAACTCAACGTGACCTTAGACGTTGCAGCAGAACAGTCTCACTGAGGTCCTTTTCTCATCGAGATGTTTATTTATTCCTGAGATTTTTATTTTTTATACTTTTCAATGACGGCGCCCACTAATAACCATGGATGGATACTTAAAGAAGCCTGCTGGCCACAGGCCTAGGGTCCCTCAGCGTCCCTCTGAAAATTGTTTATGTTGGAGGGAGTTGAGTTAAAAGGCAGAAAATGGCCACACAAGCACCCACAATAACCCTAAAAACATGCAAAACAACAATCCGAAGTTGATCTGGACACCAAACGACGTGCCAAATGTGCAAAACCAGACACAGAAGGACCGAGAGACGACACATAACGTCCATATTAGATATGAAATGACTAAAAGAAAAAAAAACACACACTCAAAGTGAAAACAGAACAAATCTGAAATGATCAGAACAGACTCAGAAAAAGTCCAAAAGACAGGATGGACGTGTTTTCCCAGGCCGTCCCTCGGGATCCATTTTCTCACAGTACCCAGGTGACATGACTGAAATCTAAAATGGGCCTTCAGCTGACCTCGTTTCTCAGCTCTCACTTAACTGTTAAGGGAGATTTATATGTTTTTCTGTTTTGCTGCTTTTGAGTCCAAGGAAATTTGCTTTTTCACCAGAAATGCATTTGATTTGTGTTTTCACATGTGTTTAAAGCCGGTTTATATTGGAAGCACATGTCAAATGTGTCCACAAACGTATTATTTCTGTCTGAACGGAACGCATTTGTTTTGAGATGCACATATTAATAACATGTGCTTGCTGCAAATGCATGTGATACTCATTCATATTCAAGTCCATTTGTTTTTCAAAGGTAATTCTGTAAAATGCATTAATGCGGGAGGAACCGCACAGTCCGTAAACTGTCTTAAATGTGGAACAATCATCATCATCAGAGGATGAAACGCGTTTTAGCCTTCAGCCTGTTTTCGAACTGACTGAATTCTCGTCGTGAAACAGGCAACAAACATTCAGCTCAGGCTTTTCAGGACTGTGACATTTATTTCCTCGTTGCTGTTCTCTGGAACTGTGAGGCACTTCTGCAGAAACATGTCACGCTCGGCTCATCACAGCCGCTGCACGTGTTTCCAAAGAGCATTATTGGCCGTGGGAATGCGTGGCAATCACTGCCTTTACTAAATAAACATATATATATATATAATACAGTGTATATCACAGTGTAATCCAGTATGTAGCACAGGAATCATTGCGCTTTCAGGCAATTATGTCATCGTAGGTGTTTGAGACAGTTCAATACTGCTACCTCTTTACACTAGAAATCAGAAATGAATAATTGAAACTATTAACTGAAATTCCGTTTCCTCCCGTGTGTTCATTCGTATTTCATAAACTTCATCAAAGTCAGTGAATGTGTAGATATATGTACACAAATACATTTACAGTAAACCTACTACGTAGCTTTTTTCCTTTTTGTTCTTGTTGTTGCTGCTGCTGTTTTTAATCCACCTCAAATAAAAAGCACCAAGTCATATCATGTGAACACAACTTGCTGGACAGTTGATAAGAACTTGTAAGTACTTGCACAATACAACCATAAACCCATCTGTCAATGATTTGACATATTTTCTCGATAAACTGTATCGGAGCAGGATATCGAACAAAACTTCAAAAGCCCTTTAGAAACATATCATTTAAAAAAACTAATGTAATTCAACATAATGCTGTAAGTACGTGCATGAATTTACTAGAAAGCTGTAATAAATTCATCTCTTTATGTGAAAAACGTCTAGTGCTGAATTAGTACAATACGAGCTGTGATCAGCCGAACTTACTGCACCTAAGTACAACGGTGAGGTACTTAATGTTTTTAAGAGTGTTTTCACTTGAAGTTCCTTTTGTTTTTTCCCCTCCAGGATTCACAGTTTTGGAATTTTCTACTTTACATTTATTTTACCAGCTTTAACTACTTTGCAGATGCAGACATTCATGCAACCGGTGGATGATTAAATATTATTATGGATTAGCCGCCCGTCACTAGTTAAAACACTTTCAACGGTTCCCATCCCAGTGAAGCGAGAAATGTGTGTTTTCCATATTTTTGCCTTTCAAAGTGTTTTTGCAGCTAACACAAGAGCGTGTAAACCTTTGTTCCTTCATTGTTACTAAAGTGGTTCTCTGCTCGAATGTGTACATGAAATAAACGTAACAAAACCAGATTCATTTGGATTTTTTTGGTGACGGTTTATTCATGTAGTAGACCGCTACACTCACGTTATCACCTGCTTTACGTCCAGCGGTGTTTCGTGTGTAATCAGTAATTTCAATGTTCATTTTAGAGCCTGAGTGAAGTTCTCAACGGTCCCTTCGACTCTTAGACAAATACTTGCTTTGCTTGAGTCTGTGTCTCAGTTTGTACAAACAAATAAGTTAATACGCAGCACAGTTTCAATGCTCATAGGAGAATGGAATGTAAATAAATGATCGAATCAAACTGTGTTTCTGTGAGTATAAACTGTGGCCTTGAAAACTATTTAACATGAGGTACAACTAAACCGAGTGACGTGTGCAGAGGTGGTCGAATAACACAAGCCGGGCACTTAAATAAAAGTGCTCGACTAAAAAAATAACATTATTATGGCAAAAAATATACAGTAATTAATAAACATGAGAGTCAAAGGTGCCGACAGGTGGGTAACTCATAATGATACATCAGAATTTACTAGTTCTGCATATTTTTACAATCGTATGTTTATATTAAAACAAGCGGATGGTGAAAAATAGCTGGTCCGTGTTTGCACGTTCAGCCTTTCTGCAACTCTGCTTCCACCTGCTGGCCTCACACACACACACACTGTGGTTCTGCATGGGAAAGTCCCGAGGAACCACACTGACTAAAACACGTTGACCCAGTTGGACACATGCACGACAGTAAATATGACAAAGGAAAATACTGTACATTCAACTACTGTTTCAAGTTTGTAAGAACATTAAACGATTGTTCACTGCGAATCAAAATCAGGCTTTTTGATATCGCTCAAAATCTGAAATTTGCCTGAAAGGACTTTACATTAGAACAGCTGCACCTTTAGACACAGCGCCTTTCCTGGGACAGACAGGAAGTGGATATTGTGTGTAG